>JACVVK020000229.1:965000-1066558 GCA_018292915.2 Batillaria attramentaria
ACACACACACACACACACACACACACACACACACACACACACACACACACACATGTAAGGCACACACTCTTGCTGACAGAACAACAGAATCCTACCCACGGTCCTACAGCAGAAACTTCAAATGTCCCCCCCCCCCCCTAAACCCTGAGCACTACCAGCTTGGAGCACGACAACATCAGTGCGCAGAAACCCCAAACAAACCAACATGCAGCGCAAATGCCAGTGGGCAAAAATAAACCCGTCAATACGTCACAGACAGATGCGGCAAACGTAAGAGGGAGTGATGTCTGCAAGTGAACTGTTTGTGAAAACTATATCATGTAACTGGCGCAATTCCAATTAAATCTACATCTCCACCACATGTACATGTACCTGGTACATGCCTTCAGCACAGTGCCCACCAATCAAGTCATCTAGGTTCAGTCACATGATAAAGCCATTATTGCTCGTTCTTGAGAGAAGATAATTTTGCATGTGAGTGAATCGACTGTTTTATGGTAAAAAGGCCAAAGTACCATAATTTGATAAGAACTTGGAAACTTTTACGATCTGACGGTTGCTAGCGATGAAGTGGACATGAAGTGGAACACAACAGCACACACACACACACACATGATGTTAACACCTAAACATGCGCGCACACACACGCGCGCACACACACGCACGCACACACACACACACACACACACACACACACACACACACACACACACACACACATGACATAAACACGTAAACACACACACACACATACATACACACACACACTCCAATAGACGTGAAACACCTGGTCATTTCAACAGGTGTGACTGTATTTGCATGATGCACTGTACACCTACCTCAACGTCCCCGACGTCTCCCTTCGCCAGCCGTTTCTCGGCAGACTCGAACCACTGCACGATGTCCTGGTCAGCACGAGAGAACTGGTACCATAAAGGTGCAATGTCCGTCAGGGCCCGACGCTTGGCCTCCGTGTCTGTCTGAACGCTGGTCCATCGAGCCTGCACACAGAGTCAGGGATCACTCTTACCTCAAACACTTTCAAAACTACTTATTTTGCTACTTGGAGAATATGATGACGTGTTTTAATTGTTTCTGTTTGGGAGGGGGGTCTGTTTTTTTTGTCCGATGTTTCAGTCTGTCACCACAAGTCAATAAGTGCAACAACAACAAAAAAAAAGGAAAAAAAAAAGACGAATATCTCTGTTACCTTGAGGTCCTGCAGTTTGTTGCTGACGCGAGCGTGCGTGACTGGATCACGGCAGCTTTCCGCTCTTGACAAGAGTTGCTCCCCTTCATCCATCACTATCTTCACCTGTTCTTGCAGCATCACAGCTTCCTCCGTGATCAGCTGTAGATAACCACCAACACAACAAGGACTGAGTACCAGCTGCTAGTTCTAAAAAGGGAATGGCTCTATGGTACACACAGCTGCACAGCTGCCACACAAACACTGTTCAATTCATGCAGGCTCCAAGGCTTGACAGCTCTAAATGTTTTGGTTTTGGCCTTTGTTTTCTGAAGCTGTGAAACAAGGAAATTTTTTATATCAGTGAAGATGTTGGGACGACTAGAACATGTGAAAGAAAAGTCAGGAGTTCGTTATGTTACAAGTACATGTACAGGGTTGAGTGAGTGGGTGTCTGGGAGTTTAACATCCTTTTTCCACCACATACAGTGCATGAACAGTCATCTGACATAGATATTTATTATTAAGGGCACTGCATGTAGCTCCAGGAGAGACACAGTCAAAATATTTGCCACACTCTTTCTCTGACCACAAGACATCGAGAAGTGTCAAGTTAATATACGCTCCCTATGTTTCCTGTCTTTTCACTTCATGACTGTGTTTATATTTGAGGTACGTTTCATCCCAACATATTTTCACCTTACTACTGTATTTCCACAGACTAACCACAGTATACGTAACGCTCACCTGCGTAACGCTCACCTGCGTAACGCTCACCTGCACATTGGCTTCGATGTTGTCAGTAAAGTCACTGTCTAGTAGCTTCCCTTTGGTGGAAATGTTGTTTTCGAAGCTGGAGATCTTTCGCTGGAGCGACTCCAGAGCCAGAGTGAACTCCCCTTCCCCTTCAGTTTTTGGGCGGGGTGACTCTGGGGCGGGCGACGACGTCTTAGCAGCGTGGGTCACAGTGACCTTACTGGCTTCTATGGAGGTGGTGAGCTCTTGCTGCTGGTTCTGTTTTGCCTGCGACAGATAGAAACTTCTTCTTCATCCATGAGTTTAAAACTTCAAGTTGGCAGAGATAAGCAAAACCAGCTCCTACCACATAATTCTAATAATAATAATAATAATAATACATGGTACTTGTAGGGTGCGTTTCAATAGAATAAAACTCAATGCGCCGATCACTTACCGACACTCACGCACATTTTACAAAGATGGAGAGACGTACACTGGTGAAACTGACAAATTACACAGGAAATGACTGGAAGGCTTTGTGACATAGGAACGTTTTAATATTCCTCTTACAGACAAACAGGGTGGGCGCATTTCTCAGATTCGAAGGCAGGGAGTTCCAGAAGGTTGGTGCGAAAAACTCCAAAAGCGCTCGCCAACAGATTTTACATTGCACTTGTGAATTTTGAGAAGCCTCTTGGATGATAACAATCAAAATATCCCTGCCCATCGATGGACCACCACATCGTAATCATTAAATCACTGATTAAATACTGAAGATGTGTTTCACACCTTGAGCATCTGCGACACCTCCTCCCATCGCTGGTTGAGGTGTGTGAGTTCCGGCTCCACCATGGCGGTGAAGCGACTACTGCGACTCATGAGGCTGATGGCCAGGTCTCGAACCTCGTCCACTTGACTCCACATCTCATTCATCTGCAGAAGCAGGGTCTGCTGTGGAAAGACAAAGTCTCAAATCAATACAACGATCCAACCATGACACTACACTGTACAACAATCCAACCATGACGTCTCAACGATCCAACCATGACATTACAACAATCCAACCATAAAAATCCATGTCACTTGGATGTATCTTAATTATAAAAAGGTGATAATGGACACAATGGTGCATGAAGCAAAGCAGTTGTTGCAGTGAAAGCAGCATGAGACAAACGCACACATGAACGTGCGCGCGCGCACACGCGCACACACACACACACACACACACACACACACACACAGCCCACAACAACAAACAAAATGTACCAAACACCCACACATCTGAGCCCAAAATAAGACGCCAGTGAAAAGCAACAGTCATCATCTTACTATTCTTGTCCCGTGAGTTATTCTTTCACAGCCGAACAGCCCCTGGTCAACACAGGTTTTTGCAGCGTCTGATCAAGCCGAAGAATCGACTGCTCTATCGAGACATGGAGAATAAACAGATCTGTCGCTTCTGCCCACAGGCTATGACTCACTGTTGCTGCAGCGCCGCCCAACATAACCCTGGCGTCATCAACACCGCCCGATGCCGGCCAGAGAAGTCTTCCCTATTGATTTGTTAACCCTCTTGCCGCCAGAGAAAAATGAGGACTCTTCTCTATTGTTAACCCTCTCACTGCCAGAAAAACCGTGAGGATTCTATTGATTCTTTCCTATCGATTTGTTAACCCTCTTGCTGCCAGAGAAAAATGAGGACTCTTCTCCATTGTTAACCCTCTCACTGCCAGGAAAACCATGAGGATTCTATTGATTCTTTCCTATTGATTTGTTAACCCTTTTGCCACCAGGAAGGCCATGGGATACCTGGCTATATGCCATTGATGGATAACCGCACTCATACACAGTCCATCAACTACTGTCCTGCACATTCATTCTGAAGCATTTGGATCACGTCTTTCTCAAGTAAACCTGCTGCCATCACCGATACCATAAAATCCTTTCATATCCATTTTTAACAGCAAAAGTAAGCTATCCCACATTTAAACAGTTTGCCGAGCCAATCAATTATTGCCAAAAGAGAATGACTGACCACTGATCACTAACAGCTACAGGCAGGCATGGCAGCCCATACACCCTTCCTCTCAGCAGTAATCCAGGGATTCTGACCTAATGTTCAAATGCCACACCGTTCGCCTTTCCACACAGTCCTGTATTGATCAATGCTCCATACTTGTACAAGTCTCAAAACTTTCTGAATCAGATTTCAGCTGGCTGGCCAGCAGACACTCATTTCAATTACAGGAAAAGTCACACACACACACACACAGACAGTGACACACACACACACACACACACACACACACACACACACACACACACACACAAAAAGGGTTTCTTTCCATGAGAGCAGGCTATGCTGGTTGATGGAGCTTATGCCACGAAGTTTGTTCTGCTGTTCAGCACTTCCAAGCCTGTAACCTTACAGGCCAGTCGTTTTCATCATTATTCATCATGGTGAAATGTCATGGCTGAGTGAGGGATGGGGAAAAATGAATCACTGTCTTACACTAGATACCACCATCCCTTCCACACAGCAGACGCTGCCTTCAGGGGAGTTTTGGGGGGAGGTGGGGTGGGGGGGGGGGTGTTGAGGGGGGGGGGGGGAATGGTTTTCTTTTTTGGTTTTATTTGTTTTGGGGTTTTTGGGGTTTTTGTTGTTTATTTTTTTTTTTGGGGGGGGGGGGGGGGGTTGGTTGTTGTTTGTTTTTTGTTTTTTGGGGGGGGTGTCACTGGATGACTGTATAGTGTACAGTATTCTAAGCACGTACATGTATAAAATAAGCTATGAAAGTACACATGTACTTAAATGTAGGTACAGATGTCCACGCCAACCTTCTGCTAGCGTCCGTCAGACGACCTGACAACATGCCAGTCACACAAATAGATCCCTAACACAACACACTTTTCCCGATCTTCCTGTTTTGACTGAATTCTGCAGCCAGTGAAATGTCAGATATTTGATGCCGAGCAGGGGCTGAACTCTGCTCCCGTGTTGGTTCAACAAACACAAGCAAGTTATGTTTTCATCTATTTTCGGTGTTCGGTTGTAAGAATGCTTATGTGATCTTAAACTGAGTGTAAAACATGTTTATTCTGATCACTGACACGCACTGGCGCCCCCCCCCCCCCCCCCCCCCCACATTTCGTAGCGCGCATGAGTATCCCACGTTTTTTACTCTTTCTCAGTTCTGGCCCTGTATGCAAAAATCAGGCA
Source organism: Batillaria attramentaria (assembly GCA_018292915.2). Lineage (NCBI taxonomy): Eukaryota > Metazoa > Mollusca > Gastropoda > Batillariidae > Batillaria > Batillaria attramentaria. The sequence continues at coordinate 970,148 of JACVVK020000229.1, forward strand.
AAGTGCAACACTCCAACTAAGCCAATCTAAATCCACGCTGACATAAATAATGATTTGTGTGTGTGTGTGTGTGTGTGTGTGTGTGTGTGTGTGTGTGTGTGTGTGTGTGTGTGTGTGTGCGTGTGTGAGGCCACTAGTGCAAAAACCCTTCCCAACACCACCATCCCACCACCACCCCTACCCCCCTTCCACCTCCAACCCCCACACACCCATCCTATTTCCCCTTCTCTTGCTGTTCAATTTTCCCCAATCACACGTTTTCATCATCAAGACGACATTCTCCAAAGACAGCCAAGATACACGTGACTGTACATGAAGCTCCCAAAACCAACGGCAGACAATATCTTGCATCACAGGACTTCAATACAACACTGATCATAACTGGCAGTAACTGAATACTGGTGGGAAATATACAACAGCCAGCATATATGAAAGATTAGCAGCAATGGATGTATTACCAACAAAAATTACATGTACCAACACTGACCAGAGGGGAGTAGGGCAAGGTTTTGGTAGTGGTGGTGGTGGTGGTGGTGTGTGTGAGGGTGGGCGATGAGGGGGGAAGAGCAATTTGTGAGTGTGGATATTCAGAACAGACGATGGGAATCAATCTTCTCTCACGCCACATCCAGTCAAACTGTACATGCACACACAATAAGCCAACATTTGTTTGTTTGATTTGTAACTGACCAGTGTTGGGTTACTTCCCTAACTTGTAAAGGGAGCGGGCCACACAACACAGGGAAACGTCCGCCACCACCAAGCACAGCAAACATACACCAACATTAACAACAACCACCACATTAACAACATCAACAACTGAACAACGGAGGAAGCAAGCCTGCATGCATGGCACAGGGTCACACATGCAAGCGGCCGAAGCCGCGACTGCTGACCTTGACCGTCTCCGTGTGAGGACTCATGGCTTGCTGCTGCTCCGACAGTCGACTGTGCGATGACAGGATGTTCTCCGTGCGACCCAGCCAGTCCTTGACCTTCAGGATCTGTGACTGGAAGTCGATGAACTGCCCATCCAAGCTCGTGTTCTCCTCCTGATCCAACAACGAGACAAGATGGTGAAGTAAAAGGTAACTTGTTTACAGATGTTTTGGTGACTGAATTGCTAGATGTTGTTTTTCCGTCCGACCATCCTGGACTAATACCATGACAAAATCCAACATCACACAACACAGCTGATCTGCCTCAACTTTTAACCAACATATTCACAAAACAATGGAAATAATTCTTTAGAGGAGTACTCTTTCAGTGAACGGCTGATGGTAACTAGTCTACTTATGAAATGCGGCTTCAACCAATTTGATTTTGTTCTCCTTTCTATTCAATCACGTCTTGCAAGTGGAAGGGAATAGCAATGTCATAATCACTATTATTTCCTTAAAAAAATGCTGCCACTAACCTTTAACAGAACTAAACAAAATGAAATGCAATTAGTTGGAGCTTCAAAAGGTCACTACTGTCGTTTTAACCTACACTGATCTCATAACAGCTTGTTTTGTTTTACCTGTAGCGATCCCTTAAGTCGTGCAAGACGTAGTGACAGCTCCGTCCAGTCCTGGTTGATGGTGTACACTTCCTGTCGCGACTCTGTCACGTCCGCCTCCTCAGCCAGTCCCTGCAGCTGCTGAATCAACTCGTGGATCGTCTTCAACGCCCCCTCTCTCAACTGCATCTCCTCCATCACTTTCTGTAACGATGTCAGTTACATGGTCAGGCTGGGATCAATCTTCATGAAATCACAAGGCCCATCCTGTCACATATCTTGTTTCACAGATTATTCTGAGCTGTTCAGGTTGTGTCTAACATTGTACCAGTCACCTGCACAGTGACACCATCCCACGGGCTGGCACCCAACCTTGGTTTTACAATGTTCATTTTTTATTTTTTATTTTTTAACCAAAGCACCATCTTAATTTTATTCACGCGGGATGATGGTGTCTGGTTTGTTTTCTACGAATGGAAATTCAAACAGCCACCAGTGAATCAAAAACACTGCATCCTAATTAGGAAAAAAAAAAAGCGAGAATGAACAGAATAGCCCTTACCTTGATGTAGGCAAGCTCGTCATCAACATTATGCACTTGTTTGGGTGACTGTCGTTTGGACAGCTCCGTGTTGGTCTCGTTGATGAAGTCCGTGATGGCAGTTATCTCCTTGCGCAGTTTACGGGAGAGTTTCAATGCTTTGTCAAGGTCGGCCTTGCTGTGGGTCACCTGAGGGTTACAACAACTAACAGGTCAGTATCATAATCTGCACACGACTACCAGTATTATTCAACTGCCACAAAGCGGTCAGTGTTGTTGCTTGACTTTGAGTAGTTGTCGAAGGGTTTTTGCAAGTAAGTGCTTCATCTGTTATGTGAGCAGCCGTGCTGAAGATTTGTGTAACTCTGAAAAAGGTTTTGTGTATATTTTATTTTAATTTGTTTTGTAGCAGTGAAACAAGGGAAAAGTTGGACAGCATGCCATGCATCTCATTTAAAAACAAAAAACAAAAAAACAATTGTGTGGCAAGATCAAACAGTGTCAACATGCTCTACCCATGTTTCTGCCGACAGTGAGGTGATTTTAACAGCTGTTTTGGATCACTGTATCTTTATTCTTTTATCTAAGAATCAAACCTATGCAGATCTTTGGTAGGAAATGTTGAAAGTTTATCGGCAATGGTGGTGATTGGGATTTTCGCTCTGACTGATTAACTGGCTGGTCAGTTTCTTTGTTTCTTTATGTTTGGGTTTTGTTGTTGTTGTTGTTGTTGTTGTTGTTGTTTTTTCCTTTTTTCTTTTGCTTGTTGCTTTCTTTCAGGGAAGAGGAAGTGGAGCGATATTCATTTTTTAAAAAAAATATTATTATCATTATTACTGGTTTTGTATGTTTGTTTGTTTGTTTGTTTGTTTGTTGTTTGTTTGTTGTTTGTTTGTTTGGTGTGTGTGTGTGTGTGGGGGGGGGGGGTTTTTTGTTTTGTTTTTTTGTTTGTTTTTTTTGGGGGGGGGGTTGTTTTGTTTTGTTTTGTTTGTTTTTTTTGGGGGGAGGGCATGACCAAGCTTTACTTTACTTTTCATAATTATTAAGTTAAAATAACAGCAGCAAGACAGGCCATGCATATCTTACAAGTTTTCAAACATTAGTTCTTTGCAGTCGCTTTGGCTTGAAAGAAAGAAAATAGAGATTACGTTCGGTCAATACCAGCATTGCCAATCAAAAGAAAATTATGGAAAGAGAGTTCATGCAATGTATCAGCTCAGTTTGGCAAGGAAAATTAAATTGTTAAATAAAGAGTTCCAAAATTATCAAAAGTTTCAACTCATGCAGTTCTAGGATGTACAACAGGGAAAGAAATCATGCAGTAAGTTCGAAGTTTAACAGCACAAGCATGCAGATCTTCAAAGAACATATCGCATCTTGACAGGCAGCGGCAATGAATTTATCAGAAAAAATATACAAATTCATATTTCAAACTAAATTCAAACCTAAGACATACAGCAGGCGTGTGCCAACTAGGAAAGAAAACTGGAAGGAAAGAAAACTGGAAGGAAAGAAAACTGGAAGGAAAGAAAACTGGAAGGAAAGAAAACTGGAAGGAAAGAAAACTGGAGAGAAAGAGGAGAGAAGGAAGGATGGATGGAAGGAAGAGGAACGTGTGTTAGTTGTTTAAAGAGCAGCCGGCAGCAGTCAGTGGAAGAATACCTGGGCCCCAAGGTCGTTATACAGCTGTTTAATCGCGTCCAGTTGTTTACTAAGCTTCTCAGGGAAGTCTACCTGTTTCCTTTCTACTACCGTTCGCCCCGTCTTTATCACGTACTCCACCTCTGGCTTCAGCTCGCTCATTGTCTTGTAATATTTCTGCAAACAAACAACGCATGCATAGGCTCAAAATGAAAAAGACACCAGTCAAATTCCTTTACTTCACAACCCGAAGTCCCTGGCATCTTCAAAGTTTTGCAAGTAAAGACTGCCACAGTGCAAATAACAGTACAAAGTCTTGGACTTGGGGGTCTGGCCAGTGTTGCATAATCCTTTCTTTAGTTTCTTCCAGTCATCCGAATCCCCCCCCCCCCACCCCCCAATTTTTTTTTGTGCTGGGATATGCAGATGTGCAATGCAATCACATTTCCTTTATTATTTCCTTTAAAGCAGTTACCTCCCTTGCAGCACCTAAATCTGGAATCTGGAATTTCTGAATGCAAATTCTAATGTGCTGTCCCAATCTGTAGCAATTTACCAATTTAAAAAAAAAAAAAAAAAAAGTCCCATGTTTTACACACTGTGCACAAACGTGATCACACCGACACTCTTGACATCCACTCCTTGATCTAAAACGTTTTTTGTCTTTTTTTTTACTCCTGATCTCAATGTTATAAATCATGAAATGAAGATTACACACCATGCATGTGTCGAGGCGTTCCTGTATGGCTTGAGGGTCATCAGACGGCACCTCCAGCAAGTGGATTCTCTCCTGGATGTTGTCCAGCTCCCTTTTGACGTGGCTCAACTTGGGCTCAAACTCGGCCGGTCGCTGGAACTTGCGAAATTTCACCATCACCTCCGCAAAATGCTTCTGCAAACACATAGTAATGAATGTCATGGAGGGTGGGTGGGTGTTTGGGGGTTTAACGTCCTTTTCCACCACATACGGGTGATATCAAAGACGGGGCAATGATGAAAAAGCCAGCACAAATATTTGGCCCAGGCCGGGATACGAACGAATGTCATGGAATTGATGAAAGTTTTGACAGATTTCTATCAAAAGAGAAATGCTTTTAACGCAATTCCCCATTCTCCTCGTTCTCTTCTGTAAAACTAACCGTCGAAAGTTCTCTTTTATCCCAACTGCAATATCCCTTCTCAACGAGAAGCACTGAGTGCCATAATTACTGTGATGTATTTTAATAAGCTGCTGTTTCCGCTTCTGTGATGCTTGTGATACTTGTCTGTGATTTTTTTTTTAGTTGCCTCATGCTTATAAATCTCCGGTTAGTCACCAAGTGCAGGATATGTGTGTGTGTGTGTGTGTGTGTGTGTGTGAGAGAGAGAGAGAGAGAGAGAGAGAGAGTGTACAATTATATGAATTTATTTATCTTAACTTCTTTATGTGTCTTATGCTCGCCCGCATGAATTGCCCTACGGGGATAAATAAAGTATTTTTGACTTTGACTTGACTTTGACTTTTACTTGTTTAAATGCATGAGCTGTCAAGCTACACATATAACCAAACTAATGAAATTGTCTTCCCAGAACAAGTGCAATGTGTGGACACTGGACGACTTACTTTCAGTAGTTGTGTCTGCTGTTCGAGGCGCGCTGAGGCTTCCATCTTGCCCTGCTGCCGGTACTGGGTCACATGATCCTCCAGCTCTCTCAGCAGCGCCTCCTGCTGGCTGAACTCTTCCTTCAACGACTATGCACAAAAAAAACCCACAATTCAATACATCAGTTCCAAAGACAAGATAAAATTTCAAACAATTCCCATCCCAAAGGGCAGCAGTTAAGATAATCTGCACACAGATTTAAAGCCCAGAAGCAAACACCCCCCCCAAAAAAACACCATTAAACAAGCTTTACAAAAGTTGTTGGTTAGCAGAACAGAGGTAGAATGACAGCATGGTGAACATTTAACACCAAACCTGACAATATTACTGCATCTCACCTCGTATTCTTGTGGCATGTCCCCCGCCAGAAGGTCGGCGTCAAGACGAGACTGGAGGTGCTGGCTTATCTCCCCCATCCACTGGGACATCTCTAGCATCTGGCGCTCGATGATCTGGGCACGCTGGATCGACTGCTCCAGTCGCGAAATCTTTGACTTGGCCTGAAACAAAGTGGCCGTTCATTTTTTAAAACTGACATTTTTGGAACTTTCACACCAAAATTTCGTAAGAGTAAATGCTAACAGAACAAATTCACTCATCAAACCAATCTGTGTATCCATTCAAACTATTTGTATTTCACCAGGCACAAAATTATCACAATTGTCTGATGGGTTCAGTCTACAGATTTATACGCTTGAAACAGACGACAACTAACCTCTGATTCGAGCGAGTCAAATTTCCTCATAAACTCGTCAAGTTCCCGCTGCACGACGTCTGTCATGATGGAGTTGGAGATGAGCTCCCCTGCCAAGTCCTGGATGCGTCGCTTGTTCTCCTGCTCATGGTCCTGAAGTAAAGTCTCCATTTCCTGACCACAGAAAACAATTTGTTACTACGTGTAGTGCGAGATGGAGACAAGATGCTTGGATTTGAGTCTGGCTTACTGCTTTGTTTGCTGGTGCAAGTTTTCCTCTAGCAAGATTATAGCATCAAGTGATCACTCTCTTTGTCTGCCTCACACAGGCCAGAAATCAGGGAAACGTGTCACAAGTCAGTCCAGCATTTGAGACAAGCTTTATGACCACACAATACTTTTAAATTTACAATTATCATTATCAGTTGGCTAGCATTATTAATTACCTATTAATTATCATAATGGCCTTTCCAGAGAGACAAATGCAAACATTAAGTAAGGGATAAACAGTACTCACATTGAGTTCTTCAGAAATATCCTCGGCGTCAGAACTAGTGGCTGATGAACGGCGGATTTTTCGCTCCAAACTGTGAAGGAAACGTCTCTCTACTTCCACCAGATCTGTAACACACACACACACACACACACACACACACACACACACACACACAAATAAATAACATTGTGAAGAATACGTGAGACAGAAAACTTTAAACATTTGGACAGCATCAGTGTTTGACTCAGAAGAACAGTTGGCAGCTGGAAAAAGAGCGATATCATTTCTTTCTTTTTTTCTTTTTTAAACTGCCCCAACTCTTTTTGCCAGCTCCAGTGGTGTTCCTCCCTTCATCCAGATCTATAGAAAACCTGCCTGTAGTGTGTATATGAGGTGTCCTGGTTCTCATGCGTGTTTTGCTGTACGTGCCAATCTTGGTGTCCATACTGACAAAAGAAATCGTGTGTACAACCAAAACTTGTATGGAGAATGCACTTCACCTTTCAACTCTCTCCACTGCATCTCCGACGTTTCGTAGAGCGTGGTGTAGCGGTCAACGCGCTGGCAGACGTCGCCCCAGAGGGCATTCATCTTCATCAGAGATCGAGCCAACTCCTGTAGCGATCCGGACGGTGCCTTGTGTAACATCGCATTGGCTTCGTCGTTCACCCCGTTCACCTCCGCCTCACGCTCACTCACCTCCTTTTTCAAACTCTGATGAAATGAGAAAGTTTTACAAAAAGCTCACTTTTCACAGCACTGTTCCAGCACAGTAAATACAGGATGAAAAACTGAAATGATCTTTACATGCACAGTTCCCAGCACAGAGAAAAAGTAATGGGAGGGGATGCGGGGGTTGGTGGGGGGTCTAAAAGGAAGTGAGAAAGTGAGAGGAGGTGATACTGTAGCAGCCCCCAAAGAGAGGCCATATCACACAGCATGTCCCTCACAGTTCTAGGTTCAAATGAAGTGTGATTTGGGTGAACACTGGCTTTATCCCGCCTTGCAACTGACCTTGAACTTCTTGTTCTTGACCTGAAGGTCATTGGGACTTTCTACAGAGTAGTCCTTGTTAGCCAGATCCTGTTTGAGTGAGCTCAGCCAGGTGGTGATGCCTTCGATGCGATCGTAGATTCCCTGACTGCTGCTGAGTCGACTGGTCAACCGTTCATGCTGCTCTTGGGTGAACGTCACTATCTGGTCCCAGCGAGCGTTCAAGGCCGCCACCTCAGCCTTCAATTTTTCCTGTAGCAGAAATAAATGGATTTTCTTCCAGTACAAAGTAGAGTTGCTATGGAAGTAGAAGAATTCTTTTCCCACTGTGTACATCACTTGGTACATCACTCTGTATAAACATTGTTCAGATAAAAAATAAATAAATAAATAAGTTAAAAAAATAAGAGGGCATGCAGCCAAGTGACTGAAAACATTCTGGGTGCAAAGGAACACCCTGTGCATTGGTATATGTACCCGTATTCTCTGTCAGATGTCAGGAATTTAAGCAGTATCTTAAACCCACAATTCTCAAACAACACAACGCATATGTGACGCTACGCCACGAAATGAGTCGGAAGTTACATGCAGCTGAATAGTGCAACACCCGATTTTCCGACCGAGGTGGCTATTTTGTTTCATGGGGTACGTCATTTCAACAGATCATAACTTCAAAAATAATTATCCGATTTTAATCTGGTTTTCACCATTGGATTCAGCATTAAAAAACCTGTAAGATCATATCAAAACCTCAAAAACTTCAAAAAGTGACTTCAGACTCAAATCGTGGGGGGGCGTCACATATTTCTCCGTAAAAGTGAGTGGATGATACAATTTTCTAAATCACTGGGAAAAGTGAACTTCAAATGAAAACTAAGGACGAGCAAAGGTGATGCATCTGAGTATCTGAAGTATGTGAGAATTCTCTCTCTGACCTTGAACTGTGGATCAGCGTCATCCATGAAGGACTTGGCAATAGAGTTGATGCTCTTCACGTTCAGCTGTAGAGTCTTGATGTCGTCTTGCACACCCTGCCCACGAAGTGGAAAAGCAACAGTCGTATTAAGACACACACAGAAATTCAAACAAAAACTAGCCATGCTGAGACATGTACTGAAGCACAGATATAAATTTTAAAACTGGAAGAAATGTGTGTATGCATGTGTGCACAATCCTGTTTGTTAAACATCATCTCGCATCCATGTCTGTGTAAACATGCATTAATATACTCTCTGTGCAAGAGAACGTGCGTGTGTCTAAGTGTGACTATGCATTCGTATGTTGATGGTAAGGCGCCCTGGTTCTTTGGTAGGAAGGGCATACATCAGTTCCATTATTATAGCCAGACAAGACGATAACAGCAGCGTAACTGAAGGTCACATCAGCTGACCTTGCTCTCCTGCAGCTGAGCTTGTAGAGCGGGGATATCACCGGTGGCCGGATCTTCAGCGTGAAGAAAAACATCCATCTCATCCATCCACCTGTTCAGGCCGTCCTGCTGTGTCTGAAACAACAAAGTACTTAATAATAATAATAATAATAATAATAATAATAATAATAATACATAGCTTTTATAGAGCGCTGTTCTCCAACTTCAAGGACTCGCTGCGCATTAAAGCACACACACACACACACACACACACACACACACACACACACACACACTATTTACATCCCCTCGGCATACACACAATTTGGCAGTGCAACGAACACATGACAGAACTTACAGACAGAACTTAGTCCCAAATCCGTAACTGATTTTTGAAAAATGGCTGGATGATGATGATGATGATGACGATGACAGTGATGATGATGATGATGGTGATGATAAGTAGATATAGCACATGGATCCACCCTGGGTGGCCTCTGAGTGCCAGAGTCCAACTTAGCACCTCAGCAAAGCTGTTCAGCCATTACAACTACTCCACAAAACTGAGGACATTTCTGAGGGATAGGATGGAACCCACACCAACTTTTCTGAGAGCCGAGACGTCAGCCTGACGCCAAGTGAACTAAACACACCTGATACTCCTTCATCTGTGAGATGGCTTTCTCCAGGCGAGCTTGTCGTTGTTCGATGGTGGTGGTGACGGCCAGCCAGCGACTGTTGAGAGACGCCAGGTCCTTCTCCAGTGAGCCGGCTTTGTCGGGCAGTGATCGCGCGATCAGCTCGCGGCCTGTCTTGTTAATGTACTCCTGGTTGGCCGTGTGATCCTCTATATCCCTCATCAGTTCCTGAAACACACACTTGCTTGTGTCAACAGAAGAGGGAAAAGCTAGAGATCTGTCAAGACAAATTGTCTGAATGTAAGATGTGCGGATGATGAGATTGGTGAACAAAGAGACAAGCAGAGACTGGTCAAAATGGCTTAGCATGTTGATGTGGACTAAAACTGGAGAGGGTAAAACAGCATGTGGATGGCACATTTTGGTGTGTGTGTGTGTGTGTGTGTGTGTGTGTGTGTGTGTGTGTGTGTGTGTGTGTGTGTGTGTGTGTGTAAGAGGGGAAGGGGTAGGAAGGGTGGACTCAAAACTTTGCCATGATCAGGGTTTACAACTGTGTGGTGAAGTGAATTTTTTTTTTTTTTTTTTTACATGTGTACATAAGGGTTCATGCAGCTACGCATTCGACCACTGGCAAAATCCAACATGTATATATATAAAGACAAATTGGGCGAGATGAACTCCACTAAGAAAGTGGAGGGGGGGGGGGGGGGGCGATTGGTACACATGCATCTATTTATCTATAGATACACACATTAGTACACAAGTGAATTATTTTGTGGATAAGAACGTCAAACGCCAACACTCCATTCATGAAAGCAGACACTGAAAAAGTCAGGAATAAATAATAAACAAAAACTATAAACAAGAACAAAAAGTCCCCAAACTTTTAGGTGGCTGCAGACAGACAAAGACAGACACCGAAAGTTACTGACAACAACGGTCCTGCACCAAGTGGCCAAAGGACTGAAAACACTACAGACTGTGTTCACCTTGTACATATCCAGCTGGTAGTCCATGGACTTGACACTACCAAGCTGGACTTTCTCCGACTGGAGCACAGACTCCAAATCCCCTACCCACTTGAGCAGCACAGCCATGGCCTCCAGGTACGTTCTGGGCGGGGCTTTCTCCAGCGCTTCTATCAGCTGGGCCTGGCGCTCCCCTGCACACAAAATACACACACACACACGCCGTGTTAAATTAACAACCAATATCTGGTACACTTCACAAGTCACCAATCTGCTGTCATTTGATACAGAGGGCTACACACCTGTCAAAATCATAGGTTTTCACCCTTTGTCAAGATGACAGCAGCTATCTAATTCATCAACTTACAGTTTTAGTTCACTCTGCTCAAAGCGCTTAATACATGGCTGAAGCAAGTGCACTTAGTGTTCTGTTCATGCTTCTTGATCTGGGCGCACCAAAAAGCTGTGAAGCAAAATTAAAACTGAACTAAAAAGAAGGCAGGTTTAGTTAAAATCTACCGAGTACACGGCCATGATGAAAACTGATGCTTGTGAAAAATAGTCAGCGATGAGAACCTGAGGCACAGTGAACTATGTTATGATGTAATTTGTGTAAAGAAAACATCAAAGATGACGCGGTGTTTATCAAGCATAAAGCGAGCATAGTTTAAAACTTGGTCTGATGACCATCCACAACATGACTTCAGCAAGACAAGAGATGTATATGAACGAGATGGCCAACATGATTTCAGCAAGACAAGAGACGTACATGAACAGTATGGCCATGAAGTGTTACGCCAAGACAACAGTGGAAGACTACAACAATGCAAACTGCAGTGACTACAAGTCATAGATGTGGATGGATGACACACAAGCAATCCTACCACTATCATGACAAAGACCAGGAAGAAAAATACACTGCAGTGACAGCAGTCTCTTCATGATGGATAAAGGAGAGGGGTTGGAGGTTCTAGAAGCGCAAATGAAAGTGTGGGGGGGGGGGGAGTGGGAATCAGGTCAGTGGGGGGGGCACCACCAGTGGCATTTAATGACATATAAGTAAGATGGATAACATTATTTTCTGTCAGTGGGTCAAAGTCAATCTGTGACCTGAAGGAACTGCCAAATGGACCAGTGATACAGGGAAAGATTACTACCACACACACACACACACACACACACACACACACACACACACACACACACACACACACACACAGACACAGTGGGCCGAACTGGAAACCATTCTGCAAGCATACATGATGTAAACTGAGACAAACATGTCACACTGGAGTTGCTCCACAAGAAACACAAGTGTTTGGTTTAGGATTATGACACATCAATACATCCACACTTAGTGACACACAAATACATGACAATCACACACACACACACACACACACACACACACACACACACACACACACGCACACACACACACACACACACAACACAACACACAACACATCACACAACAACACAACACACAACAACACACTCACACGCACGCTAGCACACACACACACACACACACACACACACACACACACACACACACACACACACACACACACAACACAACACAACACACAACAACACAACACACAACAACACAACACACCACAACACACTCACACGCACGTACGCCCACACAGAATGACAATATACATGTATATACAAAAATAACAAATAATCACAACACCCCTACTCATATCTGCTGACATATAAACAACAAACTGTAAATTGCACGATACTTGTGACAACAGTGAACTAAACGAAATACTCACAGTCCATAGGGTCTGCATGTACAATATTAATGTGAATATAATTATGTTAGTCATGGAATGGAGCCGTTTTCCTGAACAGAACTTACCCAGTGAAGCCTCTACAAGCAAAAAAACACAAACAACTAATATAAATGGGATGCGCGCGGTTACAGTTCAAGTGAAGGACACTGTTGAGAAGCGTTAAGTGGTTAATTAGTTAAAAGAGAGTTACAAATATCTGAACGCACTAGTAAGACTACTGTGTGAAGATTTTCATCAAAACAAAGTCTTGCGAGCTGTTTCTATCTTGCTGTTTCTGTCCAGTTTTACCTTCTTCATAAAAGTAATATAACACAACAAGAGAACAGAAGAAATCAGAGTAGTTTTGCATGGTTCTGACAGGACGTTTCACTTAACTCTTAAGAGCCCAAGCCCAACCATTATAAGACTGGTTAAAAAGAACAGCCACTACACACCAACAGGAGCCACTTCAAGCCACTATTACGTGAGGTGTGGGCCTTAATGATAGGCACGAGACTGCTGCAGATTGTGTAATACTGACAGCAGGAGCCACTTCAAGCCACTATTACGTGAGGTGTGGGCCTTAATGATAGGCACGAGACTGCTGCAGATTGCGTAATATTGACAGCAGGAGCCACTTCAAGCCACTATTACGTGAGGTGTGGGCCTTACTGATAGGCTCGAGACTGCTGCAGATTGCGTAAAACTGACTTCAAGTGGCTTCTGGTGATGTGAAGATTTCAAGTAAAAATGCGATTTATGCGTGGACTTGCGTTAACCTAGGGGTGTGTTTTGATATTGCGATTTTGTCTTTACTCTCCCAAGTGAAGCACAAGAGCGGTAACTCTTTACATCCCTTCATTTTCAGAATAACTAGAGGCTTCATCATCTACAGGGCAAATTTACAGTGGAGAAGATAACTCAAAATACCAATCGGTTCCAAATACACTACAGGAACACACACACTTCTTGTCCCAACCTGTCAGCTACGAAGGCTTCATCTTTTCCTTCGGACCTGATGAACGCGTTCAAGACCATTCCAAACTAGCCACTAGTTACTCGCTGGGTGATGCTAAAACATTACCTATTTTGTTAAAGGCTTTTTGCCAGCGCTGCGTGAAGCTGAGCAAGTCGTCCTTGATGGAGTCGGTGGAGCGGAACTGACGAATAATCTGCTCCCCGTGAAGTTTCAGTCTCTCCACTCTGTCCTGGTGAGCCTGCATCGCCCGCAGTTTCACCTAAAATTAAACACCCAAACTGCACATTTATTTCTCATTGGTTTTTGTTTCTTGTTTGTTTCTGTTGTTGTTGTTGTTGCTGGGTTTGTGTGTGTGTGTGTGTGTGTGTGTGTGTGTGTGTGTGTGTTTTATTTGCTTGTTTTTACCAGTTACATGTACAAGTAAACATGCAAGCGTGTCACTTTTTCTGTATTACAGAATTATATCTCGGAACAGAGTAAGATTACCCAATACAATTCTCCTCAGTAAAGAACAAACCCTTTTTTTCTGAGAGCCGGGATAGCTGAATGGACTTTCAATGCTCGGGTCGTGAGTTCAAATCCAGGCAAGGGCCAAATATTTATGCTGGCCCTTTTCTCATTACCCCATCTTTAATATCACCCTTACGTGACGGAAAAGGGCGTTTAACTCCCCAAAACCCACAAATCCAACCCTTTTTGTTCCCTTAAAAAAAAAATTTAAAGTACAAAAAAAAAAAAAAACCCTACAACTGGCCGGACAGAAGAATTGTCCCTACCTTGCACTGATCCAGTTGTTTGCTGATCTCCTGCGCCTCCTCAGCGATTTTCTCTGTCGTCCCCACCCACTTTTCATAGCCGGCCACGAGCTCCAGCAGCATGGTAAGTTCCGAGTAGAACTTCTTTGTCTCAAAATTACGCTCCACCTGTTTCTGGGTGTCCAGGAGAATCTTGTTCAGGTGTTCCCATCTTTCCTCAACTTGCCGAATGGCGGTCGCTACGCTGTCTGTTGCTTCACCAGCTGACGGTAAGGAAAACAGAAACGTCGGAATGTGAGAGGAAGTTTGTGTAAATAAATCTGTCAAGAAAATGGGAGGTAATATTTTCTAAAAAGAAAATCGAGTCCTGTTATTACAGTGACATTCAAACCCATTTCTCCTCATTAATTTAAAATCAGATTATTTCCTAGAATCATCACTTTAATTAGATAATGCATATGCCAATAAAAACACAGGCAGTTATCCTCCAACGTGTATACAAGGCAGTGAACTCACAGGAACAGCCAGCCATATTGTATCCCCCCCCCCCACTAAAACTATTCTCACCTATCTTCAGTTCTGTGATAACTCCTTTGCCAAGGGTGATCACTCTCTGCATGTCAATCTGATGCGATCGAACTGAATTTTCCGTATCCTGAGAGAATAAAAAACACACATACAAAGAAATTTTGTCATAGCAATTATAATGCACACACACATACACACACACACACACACACACACACACACGCACACACACACATTACCACCCCTCCGTGTTCACACGCCCACTTTCCCCAACCCCACAACCATCTCACCTGCACAAGGACACGCTGTTCCTCCACAGTAAACGGCTCCTGTGAATTGTCGGCCACCAACAACTGAAGCGTGGACTCTGTGGACATGAACCACTCCTTCAACACCTTCAGCTGCATGTCAAACTCCATACGTTGCGCCGATTCTACTTTCCGTTTCTTGGCCGTCGACAGCGACTTTGCCGTCTGCTTCTCCACCCTCTCCTCAGCCGCATCCACATCATACAGCTCCGAAATTTTGCTGAGCTCCACGCCAGAACTGGCGATCTGAAAATGAGAGTTGGGAGTCAGTGAATACATTACATTTACTTCAACTCCTCCGTGTCAACATACCGCTACGCCTATTTGTCTTGTTCTGCCTGTTTCTGTTCCGAAACGAAGAGCTATGGGAGCGAACGGGACAGGAACCACAGGCCAAGCAGATCCTGCGGAGGAAGTGGGGCTGGACTGGACACACCCTCAGGAAGCCAGCATCCAGCACCACACGCCAAGCCCTGACATGGAACCCACAGGGGAAAAGGAGGAGAGGCCGGCCTCACAACAGCTGGAGGCGGGACACTGAGGCAGAGCTATGCAAGCAGGGGATCAACTGGACTGGAGTGGCAAGAGTAGCCCAGAACAGAGTGCGATGGTGAAGGGTCGTCGATAACCTATGCTCCACTTGGAGCCATGGGTCTTAGTAGTAGTAGTAGTAGTAGCCTGTTTCTGTGTGATGATAATGTGTCAGGTTGAGGTAAAATCAACAGCATAAGGCCGCCTTCAACACTTGCGTTACACAATTTGTACCATCTGTTACAGCGCCATCAAGTATCAGCTGCACTGGGAAACAGCAAAAACAAATTATCTCCCTTGATGCACAAAAGCTTCACATACCCATGCAGAAACTGAACATAGTCAGCCCCACTGGGGAAAACAATTAGATATTAAACATTTTGCACCCTCAATGATTCCATCAGCAGCCTAGATCTATGGCTTTACCTATAAGTTCTTCTTTTTTCTTTTTTTTTAAGTATCATCAAGCTATCACCTAAAAGGCGATTATCTCCCCTGGTGCACAGAGCGGCGGGCATCGCAATGTCACAGTGCACACAGACGCATAAATTCACGGAACTGTATTCACCTACGCAAAAAAGCTGTTTAAAATTCGCAAAATATCAAAGACTCGTCATGCAACATCTCTCAGGTACAACAATTCATAATTCAACAAAATACAAACATCATAAGATGACACTGAAACACCTTGAAACCTTTGAAAACGAGTGTGTCAACCCACCTGGTTACTGTGCAGTTCCATCTGCTGCACAAGCCGCTCCCAGCGCTCCTGCAGGTGTTCCAGGAGTGAAGCGATGCGTGAAACTGCCGCCTGACTGTCCACATAGCGAACAATGTGCTGTCCACATTCGTTGAGTGCGTCAAATCGACGTACTTGCTCCCCCATGTCATTCTCAATTGCCTGAAAGTAACAACACAAGAGTATGATGAGTTATCAAGTTCAGTTACTTCCCTGATATACCAGAAATGGAAGGAGAACATACAGGCAGTCAGATAAGCACATTCATATCCAGAGGAAGGAAGATCACCAATTCATATTGTGATTGGACAAATCTTGCCTCAGTATGTCCACAAAAATATCTCCACAATAAAAATCGATGTCGGAGTACATGTCAAGAGGAAAAACTACACGATGGAGTTTTGGCGTAACTTTAATTTTTTAGAACAACTTCGGAGAACTATACATGTATTCTCCTCAGCTGTTCTCAAAACTGTGTTTCACAATGACATCACGCACTGACCTTCAAGTGTTTAACCTGCACGATGACCTGGTCAGGGTCGGTGAGGTCGGCCTTGCCCATCCTGTCCAGCACGCCCTCCTTCTCCGTGAGCCACTCGTTAAACTTTGTTTGTTCATCGGCGAACTGCTGCCATCGTAACAAGACCTCTTGTAGCACGACCCACTGGTCCTCCGTCCACCGACACACGGCCGCCCACCGCGCTCCTAGAGTCTCTAGTTGCTTCTCCATCGCCAGGCAGGCAGCTAGCGGACACAGTGACAGACATTACACATCACGCTGTTAGTTGGCTCAGAAATTGCCTCCATTTTTTTTTTTTCTTTTTTTTTTTCTTTTTTTTTTTTTTTTTCTTTTTGTAAGGCTGTGGGTGTTCAGACAGTTTGCCGGTCAAACCATAATGTGATGTGGGGCGCGTGCTGGTCAGTTACTAGTGGGGCGCATGCAGGTGCTATGCCTTTTGATTGACAGGAGTCGTCAACACTTACTGGCGTGTTTTGTGTTCTATATCTACTGTAAGTGTCATTTCCACTGTTTCCACAAAACTGGTAACACAGAGGATGGACCAAAGTGGCTGGAATTCTACATATATATACACTATGATCAATCTGTCATTACTACATGTAGTTATGTATGCCGCACAGGTGGTATGCCTTCACACAAAGAAGAGGACTTAAAAGCTGACTGTGTGTGTGAGTGTGCAAGTGTGTGTTTGTGTGTTTGTGTGTTTGTGTGAGTGTGTGTATGTTCATGAGTCTGTACCTCCGCTGTCTGCATTGGAGTCGTCCACGACCACCACCATGTTTTGCAAGCTGTCCACTCGCTTCTGCTGTTCCTCCAAGGCTCGCTGGATCAGCTGTCACACACACACACACAATGATCATCATCAATGTCATCATCATCACATCATCATCATCACCACCACCACCACCCCCCCCCCTCTCCCCTCTTCCAACCACCACCCACATCATCTCATCAGTCAGTCATCACTGTCAATACTGATCTTGAATTTTTTTTTTTTTTTTTTTTAAGTTTCACCGTGTCCATCGGTACCACAATTATAAACGTGTGCTGCAAGTATTTTGCATGCTGCACACAGCCTCCAAATATGACATCAAACAACTGCAAAAACCGGTAATGCGGCCAGACAAGTAATACACCACTTAGCCACCCACAAAAAAACACACAATCAATCTGATGTGGCTGCCTGATCCTTAATTCTTGCCTTTGCACAAACAGTCAAAGGATTCAAAGTAAACGCAGTGATTTTCCATCATCTATTTCTAGTTCTGATGGAAATTCACTTCTTTGCACTTGAAATAGCATGCCATTGCTGGCTGGGCGTCTACACGACGATTCTACTGTACCTTGTGTTCTTCCACCTGCATCTTGATGGCCTCCAGGTCGGATCCCACCGCCTCCTGTTTGTTGATACGATCCTCCATGGAGGTCAGCCATGCTCCTAGCTCATCCAGCTGCTGCTGCTGCAACTCCATCAACACCTGCTGCAACCTGCATGACACACAGTCAAGGATTTAAAAGGCAGGTCAAAGATTTAAACTTTTAAGTGTTTTGATTTTTAAGATAAGTGCGGGCTGGTTGGCTGGTTGGGTTGGGTTTGACCAGCTGGATGTTTGGGTGTGTCGTATTCAATTCAATTCAATTGAATGCGACACATTCAATTCAAAATACTTTATTTGTCCCTTTCGGGCAATTGATTTCTGCTAAAGGTAGTCGGTAACCGGACGGCCAACGACTAATGATAAACATCAACATTAAAAATATACCCAGCTTAAGATTTCTAATACACGTATCATTAACAAATCACATACATGTATATATCAATGTGTAAGCATTCAGTTTTCTGAAGCTTTCTATTTTTTGCTGCATTGACTCTTTGCCAGCCCCAGTGGTTCCTCCCAGGTTGTGGGTATAATCCAAACGGGGTTCAGAAGCTGTGGCTATTTTTATACTGGTGTGCACAGTTGCATATTTTTATTATGCATGATGATGAAATGAGGATGATGGTATGGCCCTCCATGTGGTTTGAGACTGCGTGACAGGGCCGTATTCCATGCTTCCTTCATAAATATTCCGGCGTTAACCAGGCCCGGGAACTATGGTGGCATCTGCGGTGCTGGACATGTAATTTACCACATCATGTGTCGTAACAGGGGAAGTACCCGTTAAGTGGGCGAGTCTCAGCTGTGTGGCAACAGCCTAAAAATGAGCCCATAGCACACCCGCTCTGGGTAGGAGCCAATCCACGTAGGAAAAATCTCGCTTGCCTCGGCTGGGAACTCGAACCTGGGTCTCCCGATCCATGGTCCGAAGTGCTAACCA
Organism: Batillaria attramentaria; assembly: GCA_018292915.2. NCBI lineage: Eukaryota > Metazoa > Mollusca > Gastropoda > Batillariidae > Batillaria > Batillaria attramentaria. The sequence continues at coordinate 989,098 of JACVVK020000229.1, forward strand.
CTACACTACGGGGCCTTTTTTTTTTTTTTTTTTTTGTTAATAGTGGTGGTGGTGGTGGGGGGGGGGGGTATCAGGAGATTAGGTTTGTGCAGGTTTGTAGGAGGTTGAGGTGTCAAAACAGCCCAAAGGCTTATAGTGATTCCTTTGCCTGCCCTGACCCCACCATAATTGATTACTCGTTACACTGAAGGTGACCTGTAATACATCTTGCTGTTCATGACAGAAGAAACTGTGGTGTTCAACTGTGCACACGAATACAGCCAGCAACTTTACACCACCACAAAGTCACTTGCACCTGCCAAACCTGCTGTTTCACTAATGAGCAGCTGTTAGGAGTTTTCAAACAATTACTGAACTGCAGACTCATGCGCAAATTAGATAAGAAAATAAACGTGAAGAGGTAAGTGTGGAACGCCTTTACAAGCTGGACGTCTGCCAAATGACTCGTCCATCCGAGTTTTACGTCCTGGCTATTTCTGTGGAAAAGTTTGTGGTCTTTCCGCTGCCTCTCTGCCAGTTTCTGATATTAAACGCGCCTGTTCGAGGATTACTGCACTTCACAGCTGAGTTGGAACAGTTGTTTGTGAGTGGGGATGTAAACTCGAGATGGTCTATCTTACCAATTAGTGGAGTTCTGAATGTAACACTATGCTGTCTACTGGCTGCATGGGCGGTTGAAAACTGAAATTCTACTTAGGGGTCAACCCTGGCTGCAGTCACTCCTTGTGATACACGTGACGTACACCCCGCTGTTGGCTCAGTGCAGGATGTAAGATGCTGTCACTGTGCAGGTGTCTAAGTGGTATGATGTCAGAACTGTCAATCAAAAGGGGCGAGCCCTCAGAATTCAGCCAATCATGTGCCGTGGCATAATGAGAACAGAACATAGCATGGTGTGGCAAACTTTGTTGCCAAACACTACAACGAGGGAAGCAAATGTAGTTTGATGTGAATGAAACGTGGGGGGGGGGGGGGGGAGGGGGGGGAAGTTCACAGTCTCATTTGTGGAAAATGAACATTGCGTCAATCTCTTTCATCTTGAAATCACCCCTTTTTCAATAAAATGATGTCATGGACGTACAGTACTACATGTATGTTTTGCCAATACACGGCAGAGTAAAGGGGCGGGGATTTGGTCTCGGAGCTTGCCAAGTGGAGTCGTCTATTGATGGAAAATAGACCTTTACAGGAAAACAAATTGATTTTTTTAAATACACAAATGTACAGTGTCTCAGTCTGATAGAAAGAGAGGTGTGCAAAACTCCAGACTTTTCCGCCAAGCTAATGATAGAATGCAGCATCTGTCAGTGATTTGTTTTAGCAACAGAACTTTAAAGTCTTCACGCTCAGCAAAGTTAGCTGAGGGGAGTTTCGCTATGAGCTATTTCTGTGAAGAACAACCTCTAAATTTTGTTTTAATGGCCATCACAGACAGTTTCACCTGTTGTACTCATCAGTGCCTGTCAAACAGACTGTCAGGTAACAATACCTTAGAGACAATTAAGTACGCTATAAACTGCTCCTGCAATATTACCAGGAAACAAAATCCTCTCCCATAAAGTCAAAATTAGGGAGAGGTCTGTGCTTCAATTTTCCGTAAAGAATGATGGAGAATGACTTGAGAAAGTGAGCAAGTAATTTTTACAACCCACAATCCATCACTGCTCTAATTTAACATGATATACAATTCTTATTCCCACCGGCCCCCGTAGTGTAGTGGTTAGCACTTCGGACTATGGACCGGGAGACCCGGGTTCGAATCCCAGCCGAGGCAAGCGGGATTTTTCCTACCTAGGTCGGCTCCTACCCAGAGCGGGTGTGCTATGGGCCCGATGGGGAGGCTGTTGCCACACAGCCGAGTTTCACCCACTTCACGGGTGCGACTTTGGGGGTGCTTCCCTTAGTATGACACGTCTTATGATGTGGATGATTACACGACCGGCACCGCAGGTGCCGTAGTTCCCGGGCCTGGTTAATACCGGGATATTTATGACAGGAAGCGTGGAATGCGGCTCTGTCCCGCAGTCCCAAACCACATGGACCTCCATAGCATCATCTTACTATCATCCTCATCTCCATCATCATGCATAATAAAAATTGTCCCAGCTTCCGAGTCCTCCGTGGATTCCACCCCTGACCTGGGAGGAACACCACTGGAGTTTGCAAAGAGTTGGGGCAGCAAAAAAAAAAAAAAAAAAAACCAATTCTTATTCCCAGTTCATACTGCTGTCAGCAAAGGATTCTATTACTCTTCCATAATTTCATGTCAGGTGCAGTGATTTTGGCACTTTTTCTAAAATCAAAAATGTGAGTCAAAAATCTTCCTTTCCAGATACAATCATGTATACACGGTAACCACGTGAACTCTGTCTCATTTCAGTGTATAAGACAAGATGTAACTTTGGTCACTTCCCTTGTTCTGTGTAAAAGAGGTGAATGTTTTTTGGGTTTTTTTATTAACATGGTAAAAGCAGAGTTTATCTATCTCAGGAATAACATTTTAACTTTGGCAAGAGGATTTAAAAACCCTGCAAAACCACACGCATCAGGTTTAGAGTACCTGCACACACGCAGCGTTATCTATAAAAATAAGTATCAGCTTTAAGAACGAGTGCAAACATTTTGCACAATTTCACCTGGGTTTTAAGGTGGATACACTGAGCTCATCTGTGAAATTAATCGGCTCCTTTCCAGCGACAAGCAGACTTTTTTGCATCTAAAACAAGATTAGGCACTCGGCGGCCTGGAGACTGTTTAGGAATCGCTGCAGGCCTACGTCATTTGGCAGCAGATTATCTACGATGGACTGCCTACAGACACAAGGTCTCATACTGTCTCTTTCTTACTCCATGTCTGCAAACATGCAAGTGTGTGCAATCCTCTTTTGAGAAGTGTTGATAAGATGTTTGGGATGCTGAGCAGATCGTGGATGCCGCTGGCAATTTTTTGTTGCCCCATAAGCAGTTCATCCTCTGTCCTAGCAGTAGTAGTACCCTGAGGGGTTAATGCCTCAGATGGCTGAAGCCTCAACTGTAGATCAGCAGTTTGCAAGTTCAGATTCTGACCGGGTCAAACAGTAAAACCTGCGCGAACTACAGACTTCCAACCCTGGACACTCCCCCCCTGCAAGAGCACCCACCTTCTTTGAATGCCCACCCTCCCAGAACACCCATCCATCTGGAACACCCACTTTCTTAATGAAAATGTCCACCTTCTTAGACAACCCACCAATTGAGAATAATCATCCCTCCCAGAACACCCTACCTCTTAAAACACCCACCCCTCCAGAACCCCCCACCCTCTTAGAAAACACGACCTTCTTAGAACATCCACCCTCCCATACTACCCACCTGCCCAGAACGCCCACCCTCAAATACATCAAAAACCCTTTCCTCTTTGTACTTATTATCGGTACTCCTGAAATCAGTCTGCACTTTCCAGGACTGAACATGGCTGTAACATGGCTGTAACATGGCTGTAACATGGCTGTATCTAGAGCTTTCCAATATTCTCTCTGACACACACTGTCCAGATCGGGAATAACCACCCCCATCTGAAAGTCATGAACGGCAATTACCCACAAGTACACCAGGAAAACACTACAGCTGCAGATGTGTTTTCCCTCCTTCGAAATTGTCTCCTCCTTCTTTTCGCCCCCTCCAAACCACACAACAACCACCCAGCCCCCTACACCCGTCCTATCCCCACCCACCAACACTAATCACCATCACACATGATTATCTCCCCCAACACCTCACACAATATGACCTGAAAATATTCATTACGGGCCTTGAATCGTAGATTATACTCTTCAGACATGTTTTGTTCTTCCATACCCCCCCCCCCCAATACTTGGCTGCTTGTGCAGCATGCTTGTGCCATAAATAACTACCTACCCCAGCCCCTCCCTATACAGCCAAACAACACACACACACACACACACACACACACACACACACACACACACACACACACACACACACACCAGTGTCATTACACACTCCTATCCAAAAACCAAGACAAGGTGACCAGGTCACTAATGTTAACTGTGGTGAATAACAAGTAACCACTGACTGTCTGTCGTCTGTTAGCAGACTCTACTGTACTGTACTGTACTGTACTGTACTGTACTGTACTGTACTTGTTGTCTATAGGAATTCCAGCAGACAGGGTGTTTGGTATGTGGGGCATGGGGAAAGGGAAACAACCCATTCATCAACACACTGACCCCTGCTGCAGCTCAACAGTCAGCAGGCCGGGCACGTAGTACACTGAGACCAAAACACCGTCTGGGTATATTTATACCACTCTACCCCTGTCACAGGTTGTGATTTCAAAATCTGTAATTCTCATTAAAACTCAGTTTTGGGGGTCAAAATCAACAAACTTGTGTGGTGTATTTTCAGGAATCAGGGGCACCTCAATGTGAAAACTCTAAATATACAGCTGTATACATATACTACTCTGACAGCAGAACAACAGCTTGTGAACTGTGGTATCTCTCTGCTGATACATCAGTGACAATCTCACTGCCCATTCTGTACATTCACAAGATAACATTTTACAAGCAGGCAGCAGCAAGACACAACTCCCTGTCGTTCGTTTCCAGACTGAATCTTATTTGCGCAATTCTTGTTGCGTGTGAAAGAAATAAAATAAATGATACTTACAGTAATCATTGCATTTCTTCATCTTCATCATATTTCACGTTCGTGTTGTTTTTAGCCCCTCCAAGCAAAATAAAATGATACTCAGAGCGCTAACTAACAAACAGCTATTTACTGCCACCGCTACATGTATACACACCTGCCTGGTATTAAAAGGCGGCTAGTGCCACTAAATCACCACATACAGGTGCAGCGTCAGTGAAGGGCATGCCCCTTGATTCTGTTTTGAGAGTCAGGTACAAATCACAGGGCTTACTGAGGTCACCCATAAACAGTAGGCTATCCCTCCCACCCCTCTCCTTCTGCACTAGCGGTGCAGGTGGAGGTAGGAGTTAGGTGGGCAGGTGAGTTGTACCTAGTGAAAGAGAAGGGAGGAGGGTTATAGGTGCGATAACAATCTGGCAGTAATTGCTGTAGGTAAGATGGTTGGGGGTGTTTTATGTACCACAAACAGTAAACTTTCACTGGACGGTAGAAGTCTGCAGGCATGTAGGACCGTTTGCCAGTCAAACTGTATTCTGGCACTGTGTTGGTGTAGTTCGCCCCCATTGTGCAATTTGCACCTGTTGTAAATGCACTATAAACACCACAGCAATTGCACTATTACCACAAGGTAACCCCAACCTTAAATCTGAACCTAACCCTAACCCTAAATCTAACCCTAAACCGAACTAAGCAGGTGAACTCTACTAAATGAGCGTGGCTGGGTTGGTACAGTTCGCCCAGTACGGCCCAAGGGTGCAAACTATACAGAGAGTTACTGATGCCTACCATATACTGAATCACATGCAGCTCACAAACCTTCCCCTAATGCCTGTGCTCTTTAAGCTGCTTTGACTGATAGGCTCGACTCTTCCACGACACGAAAACTTCACTTCGTAGACCTAAGACGTGTAAGCAAGCTCCCACAGATGTATGCAGCTGATTATAATCCGTGCTCACTAAACAGTAAGTGGTCAGTGGTAAATCTTCCCAATAAGGATTTCATGCTGACTGGTAAGTTCAGGAACATCTACCAGTACTTCATCTCATATGTACTGTTTGACATGACTTCCTTACTTAAAATAAAGTGAGTGAATAGATGGTGTCAGATGTAACATCTTTTGTACACCATTTCAAAAATGATGGAACTGGGAGAAAAAAAAGGACCTGTATGAATTTTGACCTGGCAAAACCCACAGCCCTCTGATCTTTGGGGTTGGGGGGGGGAGTAGTTGGCTTACCTAGCCTGTCTGTCGAGAGCCTTTACACGGAGATCCTCCCAACGGTTGTTGAGAAGTCCCATCTGAACGCGAATCTCATGTTCTTCCTCTGGAGTGACCCTCCCTTCTGTGATGAGTTCGTTCCCATCCCTCAGGACGGCGCCGATACTGTCCTGGTGCTGCGTCAACTCCAGCATGAACTCCTGTAAACAACAGACAAAGGACAGTAGACACGGTCAACTCCAGCATGAACTCCTGTAAACAACAGACAAAGGACAGTAGACACGGTCAACTCCAGCATGAACTCCTGTAAACAACAGACAAAGAACAGTAGACACGGTCAACTCCAGCATGAACTCCTGTAAACAACAGACAAAGGACAGTAGACACGGTCAACTCCAGCATGAACTCCTGTAAACAACAGACAAAGAACAGTAGACACGGTCAACTCCAGCATGAACTCCTGTAAACAACAGACAAAGAACAGTAGACACGGTCAACTCCAGCATGAACTCCTGTAAACAACAGACAAAGAACAGTAGACACGGTCAACTCCAGCATGAACTCCTGTAAACAACAGACAAAGAACAGTAGACACGGTCAACTCCAGCATGAACTCCTGTAAACAACAGACAAAGAACAGTAGACACGGTCAACTCCAGCATGAACTCCTGTAAACAACAGACAAAGAACAGTAGACACGGTCAACTCCAGCATGAACTCCTGTAAACAACAGACAAAGAACAGTAGACACGGTCAACTCCAGCATGAACTCCTGTAAACAACAGACAAAGAACAGTAGACACGGTCAACTCCAGCATGAACTCCTGTAAACAACAGACAAAGAACAGTAGACACGGTCAACTCCAGCATGAACTCCTGTAAACAACAGACAAAGAACAGTAGACACGGTCAACTCCAGCATGAACTCCTGTAAACAACAGACAAAGAACAGTAGACACGGTCAACTCCAGCATGAACTCCTGTAAACAACAGACAAAGAACAGTAGACACGGTCAACTCCAGCATGAACTCCTGTAAACAACAGACAAAGAACAGTAGACACGGTCAACTCCAGCATGAACTCCTGTAAACAACAGACAAAGAACAGTAGACACGGTCAACTCCAGCATGAACTCCTGTAAACAACAGACAAAGAACAGTAGACACGGTCAACTCCAGCATGAACTCCTGTAAACAACAGACAAAGAACAGTAGACACGGTCAACTCCAGCATGAACTCCTGTAAACAACAGACAAAGAACAGTAGACACGGTCAACTCCAGCATGAACTCCTGTAAACAACAGACAAAGAACAGTAGACACGGTCAACTCCAGCATGAACTCCTGTAAACAACAGACAAAGAACAGTAGACACGGTCAACTCCAGCATGAACTCCTGTAAACAACAGACAAAGAACAGTAGACACGGTCAACTCCAGCATGAACTCCTGTAAACAACAGACAAAGAACAGTAGACACGGTCAACTCCAGCATGAACTCCTGTAAACAACAGACAAAGAACAGTAGACACGGTCAACTCCAGTATGAACTCCTGTAAACAACAGACAAAGGACAGTAGACACGGTTCGAGAAATAGTTACAAAAAATACCCAAATCCTACAGACAGATGCTCTTCCTTATTATCCTTCCTATGTGACATCTGAAAATGCAGAAGGCATAGTGTATTGTGCGAGTTGTTCATCAGGTAAATTATCTTTCGTGCATAATAAAAAGTTCAAGCAGGATGCGTGCATATGCAAAGAAAAAAGACAAAGTGGTAAGCAGGCATGACTCTGTGTGAGTGTCACTCTGTGTGTGTGTGTGTGTGTGTGTGTGTGTGTGTGTGTGTGTGTGTGTGTGTGTGTGTGTGTGTGTTGGGGTGGGGGGGAGGGGTGTTGGGGCTTGGCATACTGAAGAGGGGCCGAGTCCATGTTACACATTTTTTCAACTACTGTGCACACTTGATCACACCCAAGAACTACCAAGGTTTGCTTGCCTACAAAATATGAAATCCCCTCCCTCTGTTTTGTCTCTAAAAGCATTCTGTATAAATGTTCAACAAATACTTGCGACCCACGTAAGTACCACAGAATCTACACCAAGTCACAGTACTGTCCCTTCATTACTGACAGCAAGCAAACACTCCAAATTCACCCTTATTGAAAAGGGCACACATTTTAAGCATCAGAATCGCACTTGGGGCCTCAAAGGGTAACAGTTATACTCAGGGCTGTCACCAACTCCCTGCCAGATTCAGGTCGATAGCTTTTGAACCCTTCAGACCGTTTGCGCACCTGGGTGGCCTGACTGAAGCATCACCTGCCAATTCTTAATTCAGCACAGACCATTAAGCATACAGCTCTTGGCTTCTCACAATGCGGTACCTATCCTATACTAACGCTGACTTTAGGGTCGACAAAAAGTGTGTGGGTTACGAGTGTTCTCATTAGGCTCAAATTCAATTTATGCTTTTTTCCCAGTGGAAAATCTTTCACTTGGGAGTTGTAAACCTTACAAGATGGCTCAATTATAACTTTTCAGGTAAGGAATAGTTGCTTCCCTTCGCTTTAGAAGGGTAAAAGTGGGTTAACCATACCTGTGGTCTGATGAACTGCAGCATACTGCTCTGAAATTTTGTAAGTAGATTGAAAGTCCTGAAGTCACAACAAAACGTGTACAAAATACAATAACACATGAACTAACTTCCGAGCAATGAACTCACTTCATGCTGGTTGAACTGATCCTTCACAGTGTTGACGTCGGAAGCGATCGGAGCCAGTTTCTCCATCGCCTCCTCCGCCTCCAGGAGCCATGTTAGCACGCTCTCTAATGCGTCCTGGTACGAAAGTAGCTCCACGGAGCCCGAGCTCGTCATGCTGTGGGCGCTCTCAGAGCTCGTCATGGACATCACAGACTGAAACAACAAGAAAAAAAACAATACAGAATTTTTTTTCATTTCAAAAATTATAACCCACTGTAATGTCACAGGTAACAGACGATCAAGACAGTAGTTGCACTGGTCCCGGCAGCATCTCCTGGAAGTGAACAATTTAGATAATTTGTTACTCTCAATTCATGCATTCACCTGTCAAGACTTGAGAGCTGCACACAAATGATTCCAATGTCGCCATGGAATTTTTGGCAAAACTGAATTTTGAGAACAGAGCATAGAATCGATGACATGCAGTTTGTACTTCTCCTGTGCTGTTCTCAAAGTAGCGTTACGCCAAAATTCCACAACAATGCAAAATTTAAAATGTAAAAAACCTCAAACAGTTCAATCCAGTCGCATGGCCCCTCTTCTGGATGATGGTAGCAAGCCATAAGGGTGGTTCCTGGCTTACCGGCAGTGCAGAAATTAAGCACTACCCCCAGCAGTGCAGAAACTAAGCACTAGGCCTACCCTGAAGTTTCTATCACTGACCCATCAGCAAAAACAAAACAGTTCGTCTCATGTTCACATCTGCCTGGAATGTACACGTGAAAACATTCTGTGAGTGTGGTCACAACACCTCATAGATTAAGTTGAGTCTGGTGTTTCACTGTTAATCACAAGAACAGCGCTGGGACAGTACATGCAATAACAAATCTGTCACTCGTGATTGTAATGTCACAGCAGACCCTACACCTACAATGAAATGCATTAAGTTCTTCGGGACGTGGAGCAGGTATTTATACATGTTTGTGTGAGTATGCACCATAACCGCATTCCTTAGTGTTCCTGGAGCTAGAGGAATCTGCAGAAAAATGGAGGCCACTTTACAGTTAAACTTATACAAGCAGGGAAAAAAACAATACAGCACTGCACGGCACAGCATCAAAATGCCAAGGTCACGCAACAGGTCACGGCGCCCTGGGGAATAATCTGCTGCCATCCCTGACATTATGAACCGAACACTATCACTCACACTCACACCCACACTCACAGCAAAAGGCAAGCTGTGCATGGCCACTTGATGGCAGCGGGGACACAGCGCCAGTGCAATGTCAACTTTTCAAGCAACCACCATTCCCCCTCACCAAGCCGCCCCCGCCCCCCCCCCCCCCCCACACCCATCACCGCCAACCCCCTCCCCCCACTCCACCCCCCCCCCCCACCACCACCACAAATCTACTGTTATTCGATGCGTGAAAACCCGCTGCTTTAGTTTTATACTGTCAATCATTACAATTATGAACACAAAAAGATTTCAAAGACAGATCTACTGGTATCATGGGGTCAGTGAAGACGAAAGCCTGTTTCCAGTGGTACGTCAATTCTAAACAATGAATGACTATTCTCACTTTAAACCATAAAATTATGCCTGAGATACGTACCTGTGGGCAACCTGGGATACAAAGACCAGTAATCACTGAGACTTTACTTGCTGTAAGGGAGAAAACTGTGCTAGTATCTAAACATTAGTGAGACTTAGTAGGATTTCGTACGGAGGACTTCGTTGCGCAGCGTAACCCATTTACATGTAAATTAGGCTCACACGGCAGAGGCCGCGAGCTGCTAACGCGCTGCGATTAGCTAATGGTACCCGTAACGTGCCTAATTTACATGCAAGTGGGTTACGCTGCTCAGCGAAGTTCTCCGTACGAAGCCCTACTAAGTCTCACTATTATCTTATTTTAGTGTTGGAGGGCTATTTAGTGTTGAAACGTTTGAATCAAAGCAGCACAAGATAGATAGTTATTTAGGGCTTGAATTTGACCTGACTTAACCCCGTGGGTATACGCTGCATGATTTAAGACGCTTCAAAGACAGGAGGTGCACCAACATCAAAGGTTGACTCACTTCTGTAGGAACAGGTGCACGATTTGCATCTCTGGCATGTTCTTTCTGTACAGCAGTTTACACGCTACCCATCTACAAAACGCACTCTTTTTTTTAAAGAAATTTTTACTGGGGTGTGCAGCACAACAATCAGAACAGAAAAAGTAGGTAACCATATATGCATCCAAAAAAGTTTGTAACTGGCATTTTCCACAAGGAGAAAAAGACACTTTCCTTTAGAAACAAAAACCAGACGAAAGTCACAGCTGTGGTGAATCAGCAAGCTACACATAAGCCAGGATAAAGAGAATTCCCCCACCAGCGTCCCCCCACCCCTCCCCCCCAACATGAAAAATAATGAGTTGTGCACCCCAACGACCCTTCCACATCCCATACACGTCATTTGTGTTGGTGAACTGCGCTCATCTGCGTCCGACAGTACACGTTAGTTTTACCTGATCCATAACATAACTTCTAACACATGCCTTCGCTAGTTCCATTGAAAAATAGATAGATAGATAGATCTTTGGTGTGGTAAGAATATCTCAACTGAAAGGGGAAAGGGCGGGGGGGGGGGCACTGTTGTGTGGGGCTGAGAGGGGCCGGGGAGACCCCCCATCCCCATGCAGAAGGTATTTCTAGGTTATACAACTGCTCTCACCTACGTCACGGTCATACATAGTTTATGCAAAGACCGTAGATCTACGGTCTTTGGTTTATGTATGATCCCGTAATAACTTCACCGAAATTCCCATGCCACCGCCACCCTATCCAGCCCACCCACCACCCACCCACCCAACGTTCCCATCAGCAGTATTAAACATTTTGTCCCACTGTCTGCATCCAACATGACCCATGACATTACTGAATTTCAACAGCCGGGGTCGCGATCCGCCCTGGGACACGGCTCTCATGCCGAGGTGCAAAGCAGGAAGTGTCAAATTATCTCCCCTGCGAGCGGCTTATGTCCCCTCATAATGACCATGGCGCATGTGTATTTCGTTGTCTGGCTGCCACACTTCGAGGGAATTATGTGGGGCTTGTGGTAGGAAACGATGCACCAGACAGTAAGTGTTGGTGCAAAGCATCAATCATCTTGCTCATCATCAGGCGGAAACTGGGCCATTCATTACCGAGTAGCGGACTGACTGTGAGTTATACATGTCAGTCATACTTATTGCTTGCTGTTCTAATCTAGTTATTACTGCCCGTATGGATATTTTATGACCTATACTACACGCCTGAATAAACTTGCAGTCTCCCAGTTCTAACGCTGATGAATGGCGCAACAACGGGGGTAAATGCTCTCTCTCTCTCTCTCTCTCTCTCTCTCTCTCTCTCTCTCTCTCTCTCTCTCTCACACACACACACACACACACACACACACACACACACACATATATGCAGCAACATCATCAACTGACAACCACCTAAAATCACCCCCACGGTCTTATCATTCAACTGTTTCAAATGCTGACCCGAGCTGACCCCCGATTTGAAAACTCAGCAGCCGTGAAATTTCTACCTGGGGCTAGTTCTCTCGACCGTGAAGCTCCCGGAAGCGAAATCGCTGTGTGACCCTCGTAAAAACGACTACATCTGATATCTCCCTTTAGCCCTACGGTATACAACCTGTACCGTCATCTGAAAACGGGCTAAGTCCCGTGGATTTGATACACGCCTAGGCACTGTTTCCAATGGAGGTATGTCGCACAGTATCACGCTGACCTTGCTGGAACTACACTTTGAGGAGTCCCCGGATGAGTGTGTGGCAGTGGTGAAACGGAGGGTAGCTCATACTGCAATATCTGTGTGGATCAGTTGAGATTACACTTATATGGCGACCACTGGAAGGCGAACTGCATCACACACACACACACACACACACACACACACACACACACACACACACACAGTGATCTACGCCCTCCATAACTGACTTTCTCATGATGACCGTCAAATGGTTTGATTCGTTCGCTCTGCCCTTTAACTATCCACCAAGACTCCGTTATTCACCCCCATCAGAGACAAAAGCGACCAGCTCTTAATCAGCTAAATGCTCTAATGTGCACGTCAATTCCTGTTTAATCAGCCGATGTCAAACTTCATAGTCGTCATGCTGCGGCCTTCCCCACAGATGTAAGCACCGCCTGCTGGCAAAACTGCCTGAGTGACAGCTCCACATAACCTGCATGTCAGTGATCATGTACGTTTGAGATACATGCCCCACCAGATCTAAACATGACAACCCTGTCCCCTGCCTACGGCAATCACTGTCACCTGACCCGACCATCTACAGGCAGATCACCGTCAGGTCATCTTATCTCCCGGCTAATGTTCTAACGCCGTTACGTTTCCCATTACAGATTACCCGTCGCAGACAGCAACTGTTTGACAATCTGACGCCATCCAAACACCCTCCCTAAAAAGTGATACGTTGTTTCGGGGTAAACGTCTTTTTCCAACCAGACTGGTCATGTCAGACGACAGTGGGATTTAGTCGTCTAGTGGCTAAGGCATCCGACTTCGGATCCTGAGCTGCCTGGTTCGAATCCCCCGGTGGGCAGGAATTTGGTCGGAATTTTCCTTATCAAATCGGGCTAAGTTACGCACTCGTTAAGGGTGCCTGTCTCGCCTTCGTGTACACACACACACACACACACACACACACACACACACACACACACACACACACACACACACACAATATCAAGTGTGCGCGTAAAAAATCCTATTTCAAACGGGACGGGCCGCGGAACGGAAAACAGTTAACCAGCATGCACAAAGTTATCGTCAGATTCATCGCAAGGACGACGACGGATGATTCTTTTTTTAAAGAAAGAAAAAGAAAGAACACAGTGCGAGGAGGAGGGGGGGGGGCTGTTCATCGTGAGGATAATTTCTAAGACGGGGGCACTGGACTTGGAAAGCCTGTGCACATTTTGACCCTGTCCGGATTTGAACCAGAGACCTGATCTAGAGTCCAACGCTTACTGGTCAGCCGCCCGACTCTTCGGGTCGACCAAAAAAAAAAAAAATGCAGTTCTGACAAGGTGAGTTTTGGCCCCTCGTCTAGGTACCTAACTCCTACACGGGGTTGGAACAAACTGGCCGGGCGTTTTTCCATTGCACCGTCAAGTCAGCAGCTTCCCACGCCACAGCACCGCGTTTTTCCACGCTGGAAACGCCATAGCACCGGAAAAAGCACACTCGCTGGAGTGTCAGCTGTCGGTTACAACGCTTCAGTGACAACGGCCGGCGTTTACCACGCAGACACTGACATGTACTAATACGTCACTACAATGTAAAGATGTGTATATGCTCATGTTCTATTAAAAACGGCTTTAGATGAGAGCAGTCGTGGTTGAAACATGTGAAGCGGTATAGCGGGCAAGGGAGAAAGGTCGTCCGTTTTGATTATCGCCCGTGTCCTCATCAACAATGAAACAGCTTCACCCGACACATGCATTACAATGTCTGGCTGGATACTGTTGCCTCGTCAGCAGCGGTTAAATGCCAGCGCGCATGATGACGACCAACACAAGGTTGTGCTGAGGTCCACACATAACAAGACGACAGTGCGACATGACGTATGGGTGTACCGTGTATGGTGATGCAACAAGTGACTGACGGCACAGTTCATGCTTCAGCCCCAACAATCTCAAACCTGACTCTGCAGATTGCGTGCTGTCCCTACACTGCGATGTGCACCACTAGAGAGCATGTGATTCTTCGGGCTTAACTCTAGACTGGACCAGGTGTTCGACTGGCTATTCAGTCTGAGCGTGACTATAGTTGCTAATACAGTCACTGAAAAGAAGTTCTGAGAACCCTACCGTCGGATCATAGACTCTCTGTTTAGAAAACAGGAAACAAAGCCGGGTGGCTCCATATAAATGACCAATGTACAATGCCGCCAGCGTCCACCCGAAATACACTTCACTGTCAATCACTGACAGTGACACTGACACCAACCATTACTAATCCTCCAGCACCTCCACAGTGCAGCCCGAAATACGTAACACTATGTTTTGAAATGAACAACTCTACACTGAGTAATCTCTAGAACGTGGAATTTTGTCTGGTGGTTACGGTATCCGACTTTGGATCCTAAGCTGCAGGGTTCGATCCCTGGTAGGGTGGGCAGGACTTGCGTTGGAGTTTTTCATTCCAAACTGCGTCAACATCATGTGCTGACGGACTCGCGTACAGTGCATGTCACGCACTCGTGTACACGTGTGCACGCTAAAACTTCTGCGTCCATCTTTTGAAGAAGACTAGTACGCTGTAGCCCATGCGCTGGCGTGGAAAACAGAAATACTGTCGCACGCACCGGGGAGAATAGCAAGGTGAAGGTCTGCACATAAAGTAGCGCTTAGCGGCAGCAGGCTTTCACTGCTTCGTCCTCCAGCCCTGCGGCGCCATGAGCATTTCCGTTCACTGATGGATATATGTGTGCCGAGGAGAAGTCTACCATACCATACCGGCCATACCACACAACACACCAGAAATACATGAGGGAAACAGTTGTACATTTACCGATATAGACATAGCTGAACGGGGATGGTCATGGTGGTCAGACGGCAGCTGGTCAGACGGCAGCTGGTCAGTGTGGGATGACTCACTGATTAAACTCCACAGGTACGAACACACGTTGTCTCGAGTTCCGACACACACGTATCTTGTCCTAGGTGCACTCACAGCCTTGGTCAAATCGCACTCACATACACACGATGCTGCCACCATCCACAAACACAGGAGACTTGCACTGGTCATTAGCACCAGAACGATTGGAAGAGAGGTAGGGACAAGGGAGACACAGAGAGTAAGACAGAGAGAGAGACAGACTGACACAGTTTGTGTAAGGGGATCTCTGCCACAGATAACGAGCGCTGGCCGTGTGCTATTTAGCAGCTCGGTGCCAGACACGTCTCGCGGAACCCTTCACTCTCAGGCTCAGCTCTGGAATCCGGCTGTAGGCTGCCAGACACACACACCAGGTGCTCTCTCTGCCAGCAGATACAGCGCTTTGAAAGATACTCGGGGGTCTCTGAAGGTCGTGGGGGGAGGGGGGGGGGATATGAGTGAATGGGAATAGACTGAGGAAGTTGTTCGCGGATAGAAGTAGAGGCGGTTTTTTCACAAACACACACACACACACACACACACACACACACACACATATTCCATAACAGTCATGCTCTGTATTCAAAAGAAATATTTAAAAACTGAGTTTGCAATGGCATTTAATTGACACTCCTAGCTGCATGATGAACGTGGATGATATAACAAATACAACACTGCTTGAGGCCCAGGCACTGAACGCTGGTAAAAATAGAATGGACGAATGCCGGGCTGATGTTACTATAATCTATGGATACGACCCTACAGCTATACTCAAAAAGAAAAAACATGCGCAGGCCATCAAAACAATTTTAGCCAATATCAAAGTAAAGGGTGCACTAACCCACCCCATGTTACATTTTTATAAGAAAAAAAAACTGTTGGAAGAAAGGTACATATCTTTGATTTAAATCACCCCTTGAGCTGTATTTCCGCTCACCCAAAATGCCATTGGCTATTAAATTTGTGTCGCCTTCACACATGCATCCAAGCATGAAAACACTTATGCACAGGTGTGCATTCATCAAACCAGGAACGCGCTGAAACAGCCCTTCCCTGCCATCCAACGATCATCAGATCCAAAGACGTAGTGAAAAGAAAAGAGAGGCAGCTGTAATCCTTAGCCATGTAAACTGTGTGTCTCTTTAAAAATTACATTCGTTAATAATTTATGAAAACAGGTGCAGTAGTCAAAGGCTGTTCATGTTTATTCATGAACCCTCCATGTTCAACACAGTGGAAACATAATGTCAGCACACGTCTTATTACAGCTCCCTGCAAACCAGACGGTCATTGGTCCAGTCTCAACAGTGACACCGGGCAAACTTCTCACAGATGGGGTGGAGCGCCTATGGGCTTTTCCGCGCACACGGATGCCATCTATGCGCCACGACGGTTGCAAACTGCCAGTGGGAGGGTGCATCCTATCACACTGATGCGTCAATACTGTCATCACCCAAGACCGGTAGGACCATACAGTTGATACTGTGTCCCAGCTGGCGACAGTCGCCCCAGTTTATACATCACGGTCTGATGCAAACATGGCTTTGGTCGATCAACAAGGCGAGACAAATGAGACAGAGGGGATGGGGTGTGCTGATGACTTTGCAAAGTGTTGGTTGGTTGAAGTTTAACGTACCCGCCGCAAGTGACAGGAGAAGGCGCTAATGGGCAAGTCATGGGCAGGGAAAACGGACAGCTGCGTTACCCAACGTGAACAGACCGACTGAACAGTGAACACTACTAAATTCAGACAGACTGAGAGGTCTATCACAGTTTATTTATTCTCGACTGTAATGGACAGGTTACACCTACAGGTTCTGGCCACTCTGTACGTGACACAGTGACACAGCCAAAGGAAACAGGCGAAGACTGGAGTTAAAAAAAACAAAAAAATATTCCGCCTGTACAAGTGTACAACTGGGTACATCATTAATAAATGGCCATCCCTTACTACTTCACGCCCCCTTCCCATCTCCCACCCCCTCCACACACACACACACACACACACACACACACACACACACACACACATCCCTTCCCGTCCTCCATGCTTCAGGTCAAACCATCAAACCTCATAAACAAATCGTTTCACAAGTCAGAGACCGTGACACAGTAACACCCTGGATCCCTTCGCTTCTCAAAGTCCTACTCAAATATAGGTAAGTGGACGCTGCAACGGAGAGTAGTGTGCGTGTATGGGAAGAGTGATCACAATAGCTAGCACATCCCAGCACAAAAAAGGGGGAGGGGGGGGGTGTCAAGGAAACTGAGGGAGCAAGACGTGAAAGCCCATCAAGACGAGCCCTATCAACCAGCTCCACGGAAATGTGATTTTGGTTCCGTGAAGAGATAAGGTTAAATATATGTAGTGACCAGTGTGGACAGCATTTTTTTTTTTTTTTTTTTTTGTCTTGGCGACCTCTTCAGCACACCATGGGCAATACGTGAAGGCGGCACAACCGTCACACCAAACAATACGAACGCATTGCAATAAAGTGGCGTCGCATGTTGAGTACACGACAATGCCGCTACCAAAACCCTAAATAAGTACTTGCTCATTTGTTACATTCTGTAAGTCTGTGTAGTAGCGTGTCCGCTGGCTTCGGTCAGAGACATCCACAGAGAGAGGGCGGACTCAGACCTTACTGGAGACTGACCCCTGGCTACAAGGTTCAGTGTCATTGTGTCCTGTGTAGGATTATTTGAGGTCCGAGGCGTATGGCAGTGAAATTCAACCCTCGTGATCTACAACCGTGAGGGAAAGTCAGACAGGCAGTTAATCCCGCCCTGGGGTAGGGGGCGGGGAGGTCGTAACCTCCACGGTTGGAGGCATAAATTCATCACCAGGTGTAGAGAACTATTGTAAGTATTTCATCTGGGCAGATGTGTGCGGCTGTTTTGCTTCTGTGTGTGTGTGTGTGTGGAAACCCCATTAACGTCTCCTACCTGCCCCCCCCCAACCCCATGCCCCACCACTCCTGGATTCTCAAGCCCCAAATTCCATTATCACCCCCCCCCCCCCCCCCCCCCCCCCGCCTTCCCTGAACGTAAACACGAACTATCTATAGGCAAGTGTTGATTGAGACACAGTCACCCTGCCAAAGTCACTTCTGAATTTTGAAAGCCAGAGAGTACACCTGTGACACGACTATACATGTACAAGGTGAATGTCATGTGGCTATGGAACATAAAACATAAAACATGAAACAAGCCATAATCACTGTGCCCCAAACTCCACTCACTCAGCTTTCATGTACGCAAGAATTACCCCCCCCCCCCACCCCACCCCCCCCCCCCCCACCCCCAACACTTTCACCAAAAGTGGTTTGTTTTTGCGCAATCAAAACTCAACTTGGCCTAAGTGCCTTTGACTTTGAGCGTTCTTCATGAGGACTCCATGTGACATAGTGCGGCCATGAACTCAATCTGTGGGGAAAGTCGGATAAGGACAGTGGGGATAGGGGGGGGGGGGGTGTGGAGGGAGACTGATAAAAGGGGTAACAGGTACAAGCATAAGGCATAAAATATTATCTGTCAACCGAGAATCCATATCCCTGAGTAAACCTTGACCCACTGTCTTCTCCACAATGACTGTGAGTGGAGAATAACTCTTGATAACACCTAGCTGGCATTTATCGTAACTCTGACTGGGTGCCCTGCAACACTAAGTTAGTATTCAGTTAGTTTATACAGTTATTACAGCACAATCCACCACAGAGCCTGAGACCTTTGCCACTGTTCAATATGTATTTATCTGTGATCACACAAATACATTTGTTCAACAAATTAGACAGTTTGTGATGCGTGTGTGTCTGCTGATGACATGAAAGACCCCCTACACACACACCACACACACACACACACCACACACACACACACACACACACACACACCACACACACACACCACACACACACACACACACACACACCACACACACACACACACACACACACACACACACACCACACACACACACACACACACACACACACACACACACCACACACACACCACACACACACCACACACACACACACAGAGTACTTTCTGATTGTGAGATAGCAATACAAATACAAGTACAAAATATGGCAGGCATAAATTCAGAGAGAGAGAGAGAGTGTGTGTGTGTGTGTGTGTGTGTGTGTGTGTGTGTGTGTGTGTGTGTGTGTGTGTGTGTGTGTGTGTGTGCAAATGCACGGGTGTATGCATGTGCAAAAATTACGTATTGTTATCTTGAGTCAAAACAGACCACTTACAACAACAAATGATGAACAGTATCCATCTCTGTCATCAACACGAGTGGAATTTCACAAACACCACAGTCCATCGTCACTTTTCGCCTTAGTGTACTCCACAGCACTCCCCTGACATTACCATAGCACACAATATTCATGACAATCTGCCACTGTCTCCTCTGCACCAGCCTACGGAGGTATTCGGAGAGCCGCTAAATTTCCCATGCAAAGACAACCGACGACAGACCACCCACACGCACTGAAGCGTCTGCGATCGTTATGCAGTGTGAATACTGGGATCACAGATCGATATCTGCCGATGCTAAATTCTTCCTGTCCACCCCCGCGCTGATTTAACTTAATTCTGATCACAAGTAAGTTAAAACTGACACGCGTGTGCAGTGCTATACGACACGTGTGTTCTACTATACTGCACTCATTGTCGCATACTTCCTGTACATCGCAATCATACAGCACCTCACCTCAACCAGCTCGCAACGAGCCGACAAACCGAGGGCATCGAGAAGTTCCACTGACTGGCGCAACACGTTGTCCCACAAGTGTCTACACTCGTTAGCGACTGTCTACCACCTCCTCTACACGTGTAGCATGTTGTCTGTTCCTCCTCTGCTACTGTACCGGCTAAACTGAAGCAGCACACTACAACACAGTACCCGTCCCGATCCGTTTGTAGTGCTGTAGGGTCGACAATGCAAACAACTTGGTCCACATGCCACAAGGCAGGTAACTCTGTAACTCGACCTGTCGATTACCGCACCTGTGGCGTTGGGCCGAGCGGCGTTTTATCACGCGTGCGCCCGCCGGTATGACACAGGCACTGATCCCGGTTACAGCGTCCCACAAAGAAATCTTTATTTCTCCTACACTTCGCTAGTTGGCCAAGAAAAATGCACTTTCGGAGAACTACAGGTTTAAAGGCATTCGGCTTTGTTGGCAGGTGCCTTGATAGCATGTTGGGAAAATACTTGATACATGATCAACTGTGTGAGCATGTGAGAAAGTAAGCCACTACTGAGCCTGATCGTTCACAGTTAACACATTTCCTACTCCGCATGTATCCCACACTTTTTCGGTTTTGGCCCTGCGTGCGAAAATCAGGCATGACTGACGGATCTTACTGCAGAAAACAACAGTATAATCAAAGTGCAACACTCTCACTAAACCAGATTTCAATCCATGCTGACATCAATTAATTATCATGTTTTTTGTAAAGCCACTGGTGCTCAACCCGAAACTGATTTGGCAGGAAGTGTGTTAACAAGCTGATGTCGCATGTATGAAACATTATGACTGCAAATTTTCAACCGCAAATACACACACACACACACACACACACACACACACACACACACACACACACACACAACGCTGACAGTGCATTGCCTGTCACTTTTGATTGACAGCTGCACTGCATACAATCACGACTGATGTCAACTACAGGCTGTCAAATTCTGTTTCCGACAAACAGGTTGACAGGTGTGCGTTTTTGCACGTCGGTGTGTCTCCTGACACCCACTTCATCGGAACGACTGTATCAACACAGCGTTGCTAATCTTTTTCACAAGGTGACAACGCGATGTCGTTGACTTTGGCGCCATGAACAATATCCCCGTATCATGAACAGGAAACCAAAACAGGAGAGAGGGGTTTAATGTACACACAGCACGTGACCCGCAACCGGCGTGTGCCGCTATGCACGAAAACCCGATAAGATTAGCGGAACTAACAAGATAAGTTGCGCGACTAACAACCATTCGCTGATACGGCCAGACCGGTACGCATGAAATGGCCTGAAAGTTACAGAGTATTGAGTTTTTCTAGTCTACTTCATTTGTAGGGAGCAAGTCTGTTGTTACCACTAACTTTGGCCCTAAAAAACTTGCGCCAATATCCGTGTAGATGGTCATTGAAACTTCGTTCTACTGTCGACGGTAATGACAGATTATCTTATTCTTTTAATTGGGTAGAATTATAATCTTGCATCTCATTGAACAGTAACCGCACTGTAGAAATCGGGAATTGCCCTTCAAGATTAATTTAGACATACCACATATGGTGGAGTTAGAGAAAGAGGGGGGGGGGAGGGGAGAGGGGTGGGGGGGGAGAGGGGTAGGGCGAGGGAGGTAAAGTGGAGGTGAGCCGGGTGTTATTAGATTTACGACCTTTGGAATGAAACCCACGCGGTGTGTGCTATGAATCTGAGTGTTGAGAATGCATGGTATGCATGGCACGTGACTGCACCGTCAAATTATCACTAAAGCTTGTTCCTTCCATTTGCAATCCTTGCGCAGCAAAGCCACGTGCCCTGATTTCTGAATAGGAGCAGGGCTCTCTCTCTCTCTCTCTCTCTCTTGTAATTTAGAGTAGCAACGGCAAGTTTGAAAATGGTAATTGTGCCAATTGCTTTACCGTTGATAAATAAAGGATCATTGTCATTGTCATTGTCATTGTCTCTCTCTCTCTCTCTCTCTCTCTCTCTCTCGTGTGTGTGTGTGTGTGTGTGTGTGTGTGTGTGTGTGTGTGTGTGTGTGTGTGTGTGTGTGTGTGTGTGTGTGTGTTTCGGAGGACCGGGGGAGGGGGAGGGGGGTGCAGAGAGAACTCCAGAACAGAGAAGAGAGATTCTTTATACATGATTTATCTTTCCCTTGTTGTTGAAGATGACAGAACGCCGGGCGACAGCCCACTAAAGCGAGTTCCACCATGGCGCTATGTTGACCACACACTAGATCATCCTTCTTGTGTAACTGGCCACTGTCCAACAGGCCGGACCAGGGACCACCCAGGAGTGAAGGTGACTACTGTATGGATTCCCAACTCGTCACGCTATGGCCAGTAAATCTGGCGTGACCGTCACGCGGCTTCTGTAAATCTCCTGCGCTCGGCGTGTGCAGATACGTGTGTTTATAAAGATGACTTGGACACTGTGCAAGAAGCTCTCTCACCCGCCAAATTTTCCAGTCTAGTCCCTCCCTTCCTCACCCCCCTCATCCCCGGCTTCCCCTCATTCCGCCAATCTCCCACTGAACACACATAAAAGACAAAAAAAGAAGAAGAGATGCTAACAGATTTCTCCTTAATCACTCTTGTGGTGGGGTCGGTAAACATCAAAGTCGTGTCAGTTTCAAACGATGCCTATAAACGCCCATCTATCTAAATCTGATAATGACTTTATCTGCTGTTTTCATCCACATAACAAGCAGTTTGGTACATTGCCTACATGGTGCCTATGTGTATGTGCGTGTGTGTATGTAAGCTGGTTTCAGTGAGTATTCTGCATTTGTTTCTTGGTGTGTAACATTTGTTCTTGTGTGGTTGCTTTTTGCTGTCTGTGTGTCGTCAACTGTACCTGTTTTGAGTTTTGTCATTCTGTACGGCGCTTAGAGCCGGTTGTGTACATGTGTAAGCGTCTTGTAAGTCTCTTATATTATTATTATTATTATTATGTCAAGCCAACAGCTTGAACAAGGCATGAGACAAATAAGATGTAAGTCGTCTACGACTGCTCATTACTGACGGAATTTGGGAATGCCTAAAAAAAAAAAAAAATAATAAAAAATCGTTACATTCACCGAAAGTACAGGTCAGGTTTCAAATGTGTGCGTCGTCTGAACCTTCAACCCGGAGGCACTGTCCATGTGGACACTTTCACTTTGGGCGGTCGGTGGTCTAGTGGTTAAGAGGCCTGTCACCAATGCGAGAGGTCAGGGGTTCGAGTCCCACTCGGGGCAAAGAATTTTTCCTTCTCGTATGTGGCACCGTTCACTGATTCGGGCCGATCGTCGGGGGTTCTCTCCGGGTACTCCGGCTTCCTCCCCCTCTCCTTTGGAAATGTTCAGCCCACCAAATTTGAAAAATAAATGCAATTCTAAATTCCGAAATTTAAATAGCTGAGCTGACCCTTCGCACCACGTGATTGTAATGTGTTTATGTCCAGTGTGTGAGAGAATGCGTGTGATTCACGTGAGCGTGCGTGTTGGGTTCAGTTCGCGGCGCTTTGAGCCGATTCATAAATTGGGTAAAGCGCCTATATAATACTATTATTATTATTATTATTTCATATTGGGGGTGGGGGGGGGGTTGATAGGCAAGATGACGCCGAGAGTGGGAGGAGGGTCAGTGGTAAGGAAGGGAAGGGGGTTCATGTGTGCGTGTGTGCGTGGGTGTGTGCGTATCTGTGTGTGTGTGTGTGACACGACAAAGAACGGATTCAACAAAAACTCTCTACAGCCTTTTTCAGTTTTACACACCCCCCCCCCTCCCCCACCCTATGGCCCGACAACCAATTACCCTCCAATCTCGCGACATAGCAGGACACTGAGTGGGCTGAGAACCCTTTTCAGAGTGGATGTGAATTTCCCCCAGGGACATGTCCCGCCACTTTGTCCCGCTCTCCCTCCTCATTTTCCTGTTTCGTCACCACGTCCAACATCATCGTTTTGACAAGCGTGAGTTTGAGAGAAAATACTGGGATATGTCCGCAGAATAATTGGGGTGAACGCTCTAACCCTTTTCTCCTGCGATGGTAACGTGATCTTTGGGGCAGTGTAGCCGGGACAGTGAGGCAAACTGCATGGGATCCGTAGCTTCAAACGATAATTGGTGGCTTTATCTACATGGGCTTTTTGAAGTTCGTTACCTCTGAAGCTTTCTGGTGAAAAATTCTATTGTAGATACGTTTGTTTATTGAAAATGGGACGATTCTATAAGGTATAGCACGACTGATCATGATTCTTGGGTCCAGACACCGACACGGTTTTTTTTCTGTTTTGTTTTGTTCTGTTTGTTTTTTGTTGTTGTTTTTGTCTTCTTCTTTTTTTTTCATTCATTGTCACTGATCTGTTTGCTTCCAAAGAAAGGGAAAGCATCTTTCCCTCCCCACAACGCCACCACCACCCCCCCCCCCTCCGCCTGCTCAGAATCTTCCAAAATCAACAGCTGGCCTCAAAACCTCATCCCCCTAAATCATGAGAGAACACCAAGAAGACGGGAATTTTCTGAACTCGACGAGCACTTGAAGCAAAGAAAGTCCCACTGATGATATTCTCATCACCACCCGCAGCGTCAGTCTCATTATGACATCTGTTTTACGTTGTTCATAGTCAATCGGCTTCTTTGGGTCACTTGACTTTTCTCTGCAGCCCTTCCTGAAACACTTTTCCCTCCCTCCACACCAACCCGCAGTACAGTGGTCTGAAAACCCTTGAGAAAGAATCGTTCAACACTGCCTATTCCCTGCCTCATTGGGCAATTGAACTACGAAAACACTTTTTTGCCCTCAAAGCATTCAAGTAATTCTCGGTTCCAGGATCTCACAAGCTCTGTAAAACTGGTTACCTGCTGCGTGGCCTACCTGGATGTCTGCCACAAACCTCACCACAAGTAGGTCGAGATTGTGTACAAAGCGATTCTCTCAGTCTTTGTATCAGATCTAGACTGAGCTACTGCCATTTGAGAAAAAGTACTCAAGCCCTTTTCAAATCTAGGCGCTTACACCCTTTCTCAAGATAACGGTAGTGCTATGTGGTTGGAGCGAGGTTATAAACTGAAGGTGAGACTGATATTAACTACAGATTGTTCTTTGTTCCGGGCGAGATAGGCAGGACCGCTTGCTAAGAAAAAGAAATTAACTGACATACACACCTGAGGTTCAAGATAAAGAGGATGCCCTGTCTTATGAAATTAGGTCTTACTGTATTTAAGACGATAGTCTCAGACAAACACCATTTTCTCTTCAGGGTAAACTTACGTAAAGATTTTTTTTTTTTTTTACATTCACTGACGCGTATTACAATATGAAGAAAGTAAACCTAAATCCCCCCCCACACACACACACACACACGGATATCGGCACGTACAAACATCCCCCCCCCCACCCCCCAAAAAAAAAAAAGAAAAAAAAGAAAGAAAACAAACTGGGGTATCCCCACACGAAAACACGTGCTACCCATTACACACTGTAAGCCTCCAAGCGTGCAGACGGTGCGTCACGGTGACTGATGATGACGAGAGAGGAAAAAGTTCAATACTTACCGAAAGCACGACGCGAGGTAAATCCACGATAGGCCATCACTAGACACACGAGTTGTGCGTGCACGTAATCCTTGTTTGTACAATCACCAGAGAAGTTCATAATCCAAAGAAACTCCAGCGCGGGAATTGTGTAATCCACTCTACACCTGTAGAGAACGCCTCGCGAATTGCACGTGCAGGCTGTTCAGCACAGATTCCTAACGCTTGTCCTTGTCCGTCTGTTACCCACTGGTCACGAAGTCCCCGTGAAAACTCGTATACAATTCAAGAAACAATATGGCAGGTTGTTCCAAAACACACTGACTGAGAAACTGTGTGAGGATGTCTGACGATACGTGCAGCATGCTACTCCATCGGCAGGTATACTAGCAAGGTGTGTATCACCTGTTTGCCCTTACCCCTACCTTGACTGACTGGCCGCGCGGTAGGCAGATGTCTGTCGCTGCACGCAGACGCACCGCACAACACTGGCCCGGCACTGATATACACACCAACCTCTCTTCGTTTACTCCAACAGTACTCGGTAAATCAGTCACTGAAGTTATCACATACACCTTATCATATTGCACATTACCTTGTAACTCAACCAACCGCGGCTCGGCCTCTGGCTCTTCTTCCCCTACACGTACACTCCAATCACTGCACGGGATTTCTCCAGCAGCTCAGTCTTGCAGTGATAGCGAACTGATTACTGAGTTACCACAGTCATGCACCCGATCATATTGCAGCTTTACCAATCGCTCGGATGTTACTCAGTTTTCATGGAAGAGCCGGGCAAGACGTTTGGACTCTGTCCATCTGTGACTGACGCGGCATTTTTCCAAGCATGCTCCTGTGCCCTGAATTCCCCTGCACTACAGTCCTTCACTTCAGTGCTGGAGAACTGTGAATCGCAGGAAACCGATTCTTGCACGCTAATTTAGCGCTTACAGGATCAAACGCTTCACTCAGTTGTACTTCTTGTCCATAGCGGCGACTAGCGTGGAACGATTGTCGGAAATTCTGCCTGCAAGTGTTTACGTACGCATGTACATGTACCGTGACCCTAAAAGCTTTGTCCAGACTCGAGTTCTTCACTTCAGTGTCAGTGTCACTGACTACTGAGTCAGAACTGACGGGTGGAAGAGAGCTTCACTTGTGTTTACAGCCTACAAACGGCAGTATGACTTCAGCACATTGGCTTCATCACTTCAGCGCTTGTTTCTGTTCCCTGGCGTCAACATCCAGCCTTCATCGCGGCGTTTTCACACACCACGGGAACTCAGCGACCCTTCCAGCCAAGAAACGGGCTACATTGTATGCACAACTGAAAGAAACAAGCAACCAGGCGATTCTCTGCGCGAAGAATCATCTGTGAGAGCAAAACGGGTGCAAGGCAAGGTTGGGGGGAAATCCTCTGCAGGAAACATACAAGCCCACAGCGTGCAGCGGCGGTTTTCCGATCCTGGGCT
This sequence comes from Batillaria attramentaria, assembly GCA_018292915.2. Classification (NCBI taxonomy): domain Eukaryota; kingdom Metazoa; phylum Mollusca; class Gastropoda; family Batillariidae; genus Batillaria; species Batillaria attramentaria. Next base: position 1,016,098 of record JACVVK020000229.1, read on the forward strand.
TAGTGATGACAGTGATGCCGTCTCAGTCACTGAGTCTCAGACAGCCAAACACTCATGTTGCGAAACGTCGGTTCAGACAGAGGATGGTCAGTGGAACAAAGTCTTGCCGCATTATCTGGCTGTCCCGTGAGCAACACATGGCTATCTCAAGGCATACAACAGAATGCTGACGAAACACAAAACTCACCGCTTAAACTGAACTCCGTTATCACAGCGCAATCTTCACACGCGTCTCCCAGTAAAGGCTTGTGCACTTTGACCCTGCTGCAAGAGAAACTGTTTGTGTGCAGCAGATAGCACCTTCTCCTCGCCGCTACCGCTACCCCGCCAAAACTCCTCCCGGTGCCAATACACTACCGCCAGACTTGCCCGGACTTTCCTCACTAGGCTCCAGAAGTAGTTTCCAAATTATACCGGCCGTCTAGGGGGCTCGCTTCACCCAAGTGTGTCTCAAGCAGCAGACTGTGCTAAGGCCAAGTGAAAATGGGAGCAGGCCGAGGGTTCCAAGTCAGTGCTAAACAACCCCGCACTTCATTGGAGTTTGGAGGAGTTTCAAGTTTTCAAGAGAAGCTTTACTGTGAATCAGTCACTCAGTCCTCTAGTTGTGTGGGGTGTCTGGCAGTATGGGGTGCAGTCAGTGCACGTTGCGAACAGCATCACTGACTGATAGTACGTGTTGTCTTCACGTCACGGTGAATCAGTTCCTCACTGAGCAGGGACAGTCGCATCTTTCTCAGTCCCCGGCCCTCCGAAAAAAACTGATTGTGCACTGACTGAGGCGCGCCACTTAATTGCAGTGAATCTGCATATTCGGTGTGACACTTCAAGAGCTGCGATTAAAATACGTGTCCTGACTGCCACAGTAGGTCATGAATGCTGCTAGCTTATTAACACTAATCAACGTCACACCACCTTCTGGGTATCAGTAGGCCTGAAAACTGAGAAGTCAGTCACCAGGCTGTAATCAGTTGCCCCCCTCTGTCAGTCCATGCGTTTGTTGTCAGTGCAAAAGGCTAACACACACACACAGACTGACACACACACACACACCGTCACACACACACACACACACACACACACACACACACACAAGCCGTCGGTATGCGGGATGCATTTACTCGGTGACATTGCCGGCTCACTGTCCTCACTACTGACATCGCTTGGTGTTCCCGGCGTCCACCCGGCGTCAGAAGCCTCAGGCCCGGACCGATGTATAAGAGTAGTTGGGGTACAGGCAGTAGCGAGACTGGTGAGCTGTTAGCACAAGTGGCGTGTCCCTTATCCCCCATTACCGGCCGGGTGGACACAGCATCAGTAATGTCAATACATGCACGGGATGGGCGGTCAGTGTCTGTCTTACTGGTCACAGAAATACCTGTCTCACTCACTTCCCTGACTCAGTACAGTCAGTAATGGCGTCAGCCGTACCCAACGCTCATCAGTGTCATCATTTGCTATCTTGTAACATTATTACTGGTGCGAGCATCTGAGAAGAGGAGGAGTCAGGAAGGGGGGGGGGGGGGGGTAGTCACTGACAAACAACGGATTTGTAGCCGGGTGTTTGAGTTGAAAGTTAGGTGGCATTGTTTCCTAAGCATGGCGATGAGTATGTTGGTATGATGCTACTATGGGGGCCCATGTGGTTTGGGGACTGGTTTCGGACACGGCCGCACTCAGCATACAGCCGACAAAGCTGGCATCGTCACTACAGGAGCCGGTACAGCCACTCAGACAGCGACCTGACTACACTGTGACGAGAGGACACAGGAGCTCAGCCTATAGTCACCAGGCAACAATTTGCTCCCCACCAGTGGCCACGAGAACAGAGTTTGTTCCACTCTGTCCTCAAGCTGAGTCAACACACGGTCTTCACCACTGTCCACACAGACAAACAGTGTATAGGGACTGACTGTGGACCCTGTGTGTATACTCTCTATAGTGACTAGTGTATACTGACTGTAGACATTACTGTCACACTAACAGGAGCGTGTTTATAGAACTTTCTCTGTATTCGTCTGTCGTCTTCTGGACAGTGGACCTAAGTGCCTATCAAATCCAGGACAGCTAAACCCTACTTTTTTTCCAGATGACGGCAGATATACGATACGTCAATCTCCTTCATCATGACATCACCCCTTTTCACATACAACTTGATGACGTCATGGACGTACTCAGTGTAGTTTGCCAATACAGGGCAGCGTAAAGGGGCGGGGCTTTGCCCTCGGGGACTGCCGAGTGGAGTCGTCTATTGCACCGGAAGACAGTCAAGACAGGTGGTCAACAAACACTGCTACACATCCCTCCCCTCGGTAAACATGATCTAGGCTGAAAGTGTTGCTGGCGCATACTGCCTCTCTGTAACAGTCTGGCCAAGACAGAAAAACACATTAAAACAGTTTCCTTGCACAAGTCTGGCTGAAATTAGCGGTTTGAAAAACACCACCAGATCTGGTCTTGACGCTTTGGAAGAAGCCACCAGATCAGCGCGGTTTGCTGTGAGTTTACTGTACGTTTTCATTTTCCTCTCAAAGTTCCCGTCTGTTTCGGCAAGACATTGAGCAATCTAGAGGAAGCGTAGGGTAAACAGGCAGTCTATATCGCCTTCTGTCTGTCTGTCATTTGGGAAGGTCTGTTCTACGTGACGTAAGTAACAAGCTTCCAGTAACCGAGACCAGTTGTTGAACAACCAGAAAAAAAACCCTGAAGAATGAACTTGGTTCCTTCACTCCCCCAACCACCGCACGCCTTCCCTCCCCTCTTCTCCCCCCCCCCCCCCCCCCCGCTCTTATGCAGCAATACCCGTTCAACTGCGCCTCTCCCCAAAACGGGGGATTGACAAGTCGTGAGTTCGAATCTCGGCTGGAGCCAAATATTTGTGCCTTTTTTTTTTTCTTTTTTTTGTTGCCGGGTCTTTGAAACCACTCACAACCAGCCATCTCCCCCCCCCCCCCACACACACACAGAGGAAACACAACCTTACAAAAGTATACTGGTTCCACCTCTGTGCAGCTCTCACTGAACATCTACCTACACGTTCCGCCCTCTACTAAGCCTCGTCGGTTACATGTACAAGATACAGAGCGCATCTCCATGTTATCGTGTCCAACTGACACGTGGGGAATGCCGCATTCTGCACCGGTCACCAGATAATACCCACATCTGTACTGTGAGCAGGTAGCGGCCAGCAGATTTCCCCATTCATCACTCCAGCATGCTTATCTTGTGCCATATAACCAGACCCTGGCTTTCTGCACACTTGCGGCCGAGCAACCTGTCTGCATAAACCACCTGTTCATAACGCACACCTAGCAATGGCGACCACCTGTTCACAACGGACACCTGGTTATGACCATCACCTGTTCATAACGGATACATAGGTATGGCGACCACCTGTTCATAACGGACACCTGGTTATGACCATCACCTGTTCTTGAAAGATACCTACGTGTGGCGACCACCTGTTCACAACGGGCACTGGTTATGTCGACCGCCTGTTTCCGTGCAGAAAGGGATACAGTAGACTGCCTGCGAATAAAACATTCGACCTTGTCTGGCCAGTTGTGGGTGAACAACAGGAGCAACCCTTGCCGGTACAGCGGCCACGTTATGACAGTGACCACCTGTTGAGATCAACCCAGTCAAGTACGAGCTATCAACTAAGTATCAACTAATGTATCGACTATCAGTGAAGACAGTGGTGTTGACCCGGTCCAGCAGCTCCACACGCACCAGCAGACAATCCCCTTCAGACTGAGGACTGGCCGCTGCAGACTACTGAGCCACCTCAACCGACTCAAGATCGCCCACACCGACGAATGTCCATGTGGCACAGGATCCCAGACCCCAGAACACAACCTTCAATACTGTCCTGCCCATGATGCAACGTCAAACCTGGCCGGAGGGCGCAGAGCTACAGGTGCAGCTTTGGGGGGTAGCCGTCATGACCTGGAGAAGACCGTGGGATTCGCCATGGCGACCGGGCTGCAGATCTGACGCAACCAGTCACATCGACCGCAGAAGAAGAAGTATGAACTAAGTATCAACTACTGTATCAACTAAGTATCAACTACTGTATCAACTGTCAACTACGTATCAACTACTGTATCAACCATCAACTAAGCGCGTTTCTGCCGATGCGTTCCCCCCCCCCCCCACCCCCGCCGGTAACTGCACTCGCAAGCGTAATCGTTAAACAGTTCAAACCCGGAACCGATTGCTACACCGCGTTGAAAGGTGGTTTAAAACTCTCCGCCGGAAGGAAGCAATAAATATTTCAAAACGCACTCGTCCTGCTTGTGTGAAAATGCCATCACTCCGATAACTTCGTTTCAAGTGAAGAGGCCTCATTCTAAATGTACGTGTAGGTGTTGTTCACATTTGGTGTATGATAAATTATTCATCAACTCTACGTGTCGGTTGGCAGCAGGCTGGAAGATGCTAGCCACAAAAAAAACCTGCCACTTTTTCTCGAAATAGACAGCAGTGATGTTTCCCATGAGCTCATAAAAAGCGGTGTGTGTTCGACTCACTTACGGTCGTAAAACATTTTTCATCTCCAGCGGTTAATGATAATGCCAGATTCTTTGGCACAGGGCACACAGCATGGCACCACACCCTACTTGATGCCTCGCCGGGAGCCAAGTTCTTTTACACACACACGCACGCACGCACACTGACACACACACACACACACACACACACACACACACTCCCGCACGCACGCACGCACACACACACACAGACGCACGCACGCACACACGCACACACACACACAAACACACAGACGCACGCACACACACACACACACTCCCGCACGCACGCACGCACGCACACACACACACACACACACACACACACACACACACACACACACACACACACACACACAAGCATGCACAGGCACGCACGCAAGCACCCTTCTAACCGTAGGCTAGCTCTCTCTCTCTCTCTCTCTCTCTCTCTCTCTCACACACACACACACACACACACACACACACACACACACACACACACACACACACACACAGATGGTTGGGAGTGTCATGGAGTACAAGGGGCAAGTGATGAACGCCTCAGACACAACTGGAGTAAGTGGCGCAATCAGCCTTCAAGCCAGAGGCCGCACATTAAAGAGACGCGTTCCGAAACTACACTTTTGCGTTCGGGCCGGAAGAGCTTTCAACACTTTAAATCCCTTCACACATAAACAGAGGAGAAAATCGATCAGCGCGCTGGCGGCGTTTTTGGAAACTAGACGCCTGGCAGAAAAATGCCGCGCCAACACTGAGACGACTCCACTCGTGTCAATCAACAGGGGGCGAGCTCCCAGAATTCAGCCAATAAGTCGCGTGCCATGGCATAGTGGCCATAACACATAGCATGGTCTGGTAAACTTTCTTGCCAGACACTATAAACAGGAAGTACATGTACATGTAGTTTGACAGGACGCCGGCAGTGAGACGTGGAAAGAAAGCAGTAAGTCGATTGACGTCATTTCAAGAAAAAGATGTTTACGTCAGTCTTTTCAGTTTCACCTTGAAATCACACCTTTTTCAGTAAAATGACGTCATGGACGTGCTGTGTTTTGGCAATACACAGCAAAGTAAAGGCGCGGGGCTTTGGCCTGGGGGGGGGGGGGGGGTAGGCTTGCCAAGTGGAGTGATCGATTGTTAAACGTGGATCTATCTTCATTTCGAAAATTCAGACTAAGGAAAGACGGAAGTAATCTCCCTTACAGCTGCTCCTTTTAACACAAACTTGAGAAATGCTTTCTTTCTTCTTTTTTTTTTTTATCTCCCCAACAATACAAGTTAGCTGCAAGAGAGAAAGCAATGGATGAAATGAACACGAGAGCTTAAAAGCATTCCTGGAGCTGAGCAGGCACAAGTCGTGCGTTCATCTGACACTAAAATACAAAGAAACCTTCTTAGTGCGAATTCCAAACGTGCAACGCACCAGCAACATTGCAGGAATGTTGCGTCATGACAGATGAAAATCGTCGACAGTACTATTTCTGTCTGTGTTGTCTGTTCGTTAAAGGTAGCAATTGTTCGCACGCGCTATGCCATCCTCCCCCCCCCCCCCCCCCCCCCCCCCCCCCCCCCCTCCCCCCCCCAATCACTTTAACAACCGACACACTTGGCACAGAAATGCCAAGCAGAAAATGCACTTTGGAATACAACGATAATAGAGGTTTCAGTGGAGGTCTGTGTGCATGCTGGTACACCATCACCTGCTGTGCGAAAATCAATCAATCAATCAATCATCAATCCATCAATCAATCATAAAGTGGCACACCACAACCTGTAAAATGACTCTGGCTAAAAGTGACGTAACATTAAAACGTGTAATGAAGCTGTCAAGAACGTGAATGAAATTGGATGAGGGCCGACTGGTGCATGTGACGTCAAGTCTGACATCAAGAAACGTGTCACAACAAAAGCATCGAAATTATACCCACCATAGGTCTGACCTACCAAACTTCTGTTCTGTGATTGTTCAAGGGAAACTGATCTATCATCCAAATGGCACTGAAAAGGGATTAAGTTCTTAGCAAAACCATGGGGCTTGAACCTTTCTCTAACGTTAATTGATAAACGGGTCTAGACCTTGTTTTAGCAAATGACGATAGTGGTGTCGTCTCCACTAGTTTTTTTTTTTTTTTTTTGTTCCTTTTGGGAAATTCGGGCTGCTTCCTCCGGGGAAAGTGCGTCGCCGCTGTGCAGCACCACTCAATACCTATTCTACTTTACTAGTTTAAATTTTGCTGAGTGTGGGAGGAAAGCCGGACAACCCGAGGAGAAACCCCCGACAAGCAGCACGGTAGCCAGGAGAAACCGGTATCACATATTACAAGCTCGACCTGGGCTGGAACCCAGAATTTATGATTACTTTGTTATTCGTGGTGGTGTTGTTGTTTTGTAGGTTGAATATTACCCACCTCCGCCATTTTCTCCCGGGGAACATGAGGCAAGGCAAGTTCTGATGACGACGACACGGAGTTTTCTGGTGACGACGGGGAGGCAGGGGAGAGGGCGGGGGAGGGGGCTGTTCTGCCCGTGGGGTGGGGCTCCACTGTGATCTGTGAGGTGAGAGTGGCGTGGGGCAGAACTTGGAACATACACATCAGGTACGTCATGATGGACTTCTTGTCTGGCACGTCCACGCTCATGTCTGGAAGAATAATAATAATAACGATAATCATACAAATAATCATGTTATCCAGCCATGGTGCGGAACACACACACACACACACACACACACACACACACACACACACACACACACACACACACACACACATTCGCACGCGCGCGCGCTTCTAAACTGAAACACATCCATACCAAAGACCGTAGATGATATCTACGGTCTTTGTCCATACACTCAAGGTCTGAAACTGACATCAAATCGAGTTCTGGAAAGTACGTCGCGTTCCAAGGCAGGCACAAAACTATCCAGTAAATACTGACACTGACGGCAAGTCTGTCACACATCTGTCACCATTTCATTATTAGCATAGCTTTCAGCGAGAAGTTTGTTTGGTTATTTCTTGTTCTTTTGTGGGTTTAAAAATTTTTTTTGGGCGATCCGCCATAGATCATTAGCCATAACATCCGTCGACGTGAGGGGAAAAAAAATAACTGATACAGCCTCATGAATCAACCGATCACCGTTATTTGACAACAGGGAAGTAGACATGGCGCCTGTTAGAGGCGTACGGGTGATTCTCTCTCCCTCTCTCTCTCCCCCTCCCCCCCCCCCTCTCTCTCTCTCTCTCTCTCTCTCTCTCTCTCAGGCTCTCTCTAAAACGCCCCCCCCCCCACCAAGCCCCCACCAAGCCCCGACCCGAGAGAGGCAAGATGAGATGAAGGGAAGCAATTCTTCTCTCTCTTCGTGGAGCTTCATGAAGTTGCGCACCTTGTTGACATATCGAACGTCTCTGCAGGGCAAACCCATTTTGCTACTGCTCGGTCACTTTCTCAACACTGTTCTCACTCACTGATAGAACCTTCTCAGACTGGTCCCTCTAGAGCTGTGGTTCGAACCCAACAAACTCACTGTATTGTTTGCATTGTTTTTCTTCCCCTTTGAACTTTGAGATGATCATGTTTCTGTCGCGGTAGAAGAAGAAAGTTCACTGGTTCAGAATTGTCCATCAAGCTCAACGATATAGTGTAATTAACGATGATATGAGACAATAGCAAAGATTCAAAACACACACACACACACACACACACACACACACACACACACACACACACACACACACACACACCGTCACTGACACACACACCGTCACTGACACACACACCGTCACACACACCCTCTCTCTCTCTCTGTGCTGCACCTACCCTCAGCGTCCAGTAAGCGCGCGATACCCAAGTGTTCAAATGCTGCCTGAAAGGCGTGATTGAGGTTTGTCTCGCTGTCATTATGCAAAAGGTCCTCATAGCGAAAGAGATCAGGTCTGAAACAAAAATGAAAATATGAACACAGAAAAGACGTGAGCAACAATGAAAAGAGTCCACTAAAACTGTCAGTGTTGAAAGACACCAGGCATGAGATCCGAAAATTGTTTGAAAAAAAAAAATGAAACGTGTACCCCTAGGTGTATTTTTGCGTTAAATAATGCCGATCTACATGCACCCCGCTAACCTGCATGCCCGCCCCTGGCTGAAAACGAAGAGAGACTACTGACTTTTAGACAGGTCATGCCATCCAATCAAAATACTCCGACTAGCTAACCCACACCTGTTGCGGATGGGTGTTTGGAAGTTAACGTCCTTTTCCACCACGTCCGGATGATATTATCAAACAAGGGGCGACGAGAAAAAGGCCAGCACAAAAAACTTGGCCCCAGCCAGGATTCGAACTCACAACCAGAACATTAAAAGTCCAACACTCTACCACTGGACTATCCCGGCTCCATACACCTGTTTCTAAACGTGTCGGGGTATGTGTCTGACAGAGAGATCACTGAGAAGGTACAAAAGCGTGCGCTGCGTACGGTTGCCATGGAGGATTCATTTTAGTCAGTCGGCGTAGCTACAGGCGTCAGGGATAAGTTGACTGGTTTGTAGGCTGGTCGGCTGGTGGATTTACATCCTTTTTCGCATCACACAGACACTGAACAGTGAGACACTGAACAGTGGAGGGAAAAGCCAGCATAAAGTGTATCTTTCCGACCACTGAACGGAACTCACCACCCCGGTACTGACAGTCCAGCGCATTACTGCAGTCAGTTGTAACAAGAGTTCAAGAAGTGGCAGGTTGGGTAGAGAAGGTTGGAGAGTAACAGACTGAGATTTACCTGAAGTGATGGAGGAGAGCGTTGAAGGCCAGCCCGTCCCTCCAGCTGGTGGTGAAGTTTGTGATGTTTACGCCTTTATAGCTGCACGTCCACAAAATACACGTTTGCACAACTCTATACTACAGCTTGTAAAACACCTAACAACACAACCACAATAGCCGGTCACGTAACGCGCATCAGAGAAATATTTCCACGACAATAAACAGTAATTCATATTAGTGATTGAACTCAATCTGTGTTGAAAACCTCAGCGACCGCACCAAACTAGATAAGCTCAAACCACACACACACGCGATAGCAATGCAAGGACACACTGATGGATGAAAACATGAGAACACAAATCAGACAGAAGTGACATTAATCAGGGCATAAAATATCCATGATCCAATAGGAGGAAAAGCGCGTGGTATTCAATGACGACGTGGCAAAACCAGGAGCGCATATCTGCAAAACCGACACGTTATGCTAGGGTTGTCCAGGGCCATGCTCCCCTGGAGTTTTGAGAAAATCAGACTAAAACCTGTGCAGTGTTTGGCATGATTTGAAGTGCTGCAGTGGAAGACACACTTGTGTTCTGGAGTTACATTGTTATCATTAGACTAAACTCAGGGCCAGTTGCTTCGTTTCACCATGATTTTAAGTGCTTCAGAAAAGAAAACAGTTTCGGGGGGAGGACAATGTTTAGCCAAAGGTGAAAAATCCATCAGAAGGTGGAAGATCTGAAGCCCTGACTGATTAGTCAAGAAAAATGTGGGGAAGTGAGGTGAGTTAGAGTTACCCGGCCGTGGACATCTGACACCAGGCGAGTAACGTCCTCTCCAGGTTGGTCTGTCTCAGGTCCTCCATCACGTTCTTCATCACGTCCTTCACCTGCACCATCACGCACACAGGGACGGGTAGAGCATTATTTCACACATTCTGGTAAGCATCCTACCACAACATGCAACATCTGTAACTTTATGTATAACTTTCTGCGGTCTTGTATCACAACTCAGTTGCTTGTCAAACTAGACGAAACCGCAGCTCCACAGACCACAGAGCATATTCTGCAGCTCAGTCTGTCCTCTTTTCCATGCGGCAAGGACATAGCACTGACTGGCCCAATGGAACAACGCTACCAGAGAACAGGGCTCCAAGACAAATTGTGGCCTGCTGAACACCATCAAACTAGTCATGTGAGGCACTGACAATCCATGGAATGCGGCAGAAGAAGGAGGATGGTTCAAGACAAAGCTCGAGACGGAGACACCCCACCACCAACACTGAACAACAACAATTTAAGGCGGACTGCAGCTGTGTGTGGTATGAGGGCTGGCGGAGTGTAACAGTGAGTGAAGTACGTGTACTGTACCTGCCAGTGAAGAATGATGCTCCAGACGAGACCAAGGGTTAACTTGGGGTTCCCGTCCACGATGTCATTGCTACTGATGTTCACCAGCTTGATCTGAAACGCACAGAAACCAGAGACTCAAGTGACAGATTGACTTTAGTGGATACACAAGACTGGCTGGGATAAGATTAACACCCTTACCCCCCCCCAACACACACACACACACACACACACACACACACACACACACACACACACACACATCCCTAAATCTTTCACAAGCTATGAATACCCACGACAAACTGACACAGATACAGCGGCAACAAAAACAGCACGTGATACTCAGTTAGGGTGGAGCCGTGCGCTATATCAAGTCTCCATCATCATCATCATCATACTCAGTTGGGGACCTGAAACCAGGTCAAACAAGGCTCACGTCGTACACGTGTATATGATCTGGCGTTGTCACGGTCGTGCTTGAATACCGTCATCGGACGCTGAAAACTTGATTCCTTGTCTTTGAGAACTGCATGCAAGTTTAAACCTTAGCGCGCTCTTACCAGCCGTGATCCAGTTTCCTATCTCTCTGTATATCAGCTCCACCACAAGATTACCCCGTAAGGTTACGGTGCCCCAGTCTCGTCATGCATCACGCTGCCTCTAATCCCCACGACGGAGCAGGAAAGCGTGCAGACGAATGTCAGATAAATCCCCGGATGTACCGACCCCAATAACCTCCCTTACATCAGTATTACCTCGCCTGGCTTAGAGGAGCACAGTTTGTCTCAGATCTCGGGAATGCGGGACTGTAAAACTCACCACAACGAGATCTGGGGAATAAGGGAGGATTCAGAAAGTGAAAAACACATCAGCTTGGGTTGGCGTGACTTCCAACAGTAATGCTTCGCGCAAAGCCTCGACAATATCCCAACATTTCACGGCCGGCACTGCTTCTTGTTGTCAACGACATACATTTCCACTGGCTTTGCGGAAAGGCCGGGGTTCTTTTGAAAGCCGGGAAACTATGCTGAGTTACATTCTGTCCTAGGAGCGGGTGTAACTGTTCACAGCGCTTAACTGGCGGACGAATGTTGGACCCGAGCTTAAAAAGGAGGATCGGGTAGCTCAGCTGGCTACTGACATGCTGGCCGCGGGATGGCGGAAAGCTGTCCTTATACCGACAACTGAGGTTGCAACTGTATGGCCCCCAGCCGCTTGGCTTTCAACTGAGAAGGGGAAAATTGGAGTGTTGCATACAAGATAATGGAGTCATCCTCGGCTTGCTACCAATGTTTCCCAATATTGCCTCGGGGAGAAAATCACGTGTATGCGGACGGAAGCCGATAAACTGAGCAATTCCGTCCACAAATGACAGCAGAGGGACTCCCACTCGTGTACACAATATGGCCACTTTCACACGCACTGATATTTGCATGGCAATAATGCAATTTGCTGGTATGAGCATGTTGGGGTCCCTTAATCTCACATGATCTGACACAATCAATGATGATCAATATCAACAGCAGCGCCGCCACCAGTGCGAGGAGCTTCAAGGGATACAACCGGTGCGCAGTGTGCACGTGCGAGGTCACTCTGGGTCAGGTATGCACTTAGCACGCGCTTGCTCGTGTTTACGTCCCCCCTAGTTGCTTCAGGCAAGACAAACTGTTTCCCAGAGAAACGTCACACAGCATTATCACGAGATAAACAATGGATACACAGAACCGGTTAACCCATTCACTGGCAAGTACCCCCCCCCCCACCCCCCAACCTCCCAATCACCCCGGTATTTTTCTGTTACGCTCTCTGACAACTCCCGGCGCAACACAAGAAGAGCAAGATTTTCTTGCGGGAGAAAACAACAACCCCCCCCCCCCCCCCCCCAAAAAAAAAGCCGAAAGCGAGCTGCTAGAAATGCTAGCAGTGAATGGCTGACAGCGGATACGGGAGTTTTGGCCGGTTTGGTGAGATCCAATGCCACCCTAAAATAGAAATGCAGGACAATCTGACTTGCACCAGAACTCGCCTCAAGCCAAACTACGCCGTTAGAATTCCCATCAGTACAACACTCTCCGGAAGGTAAGAAGGTAATTTTAGTTCATCAGAGCCGTTTCGAGGAACAGGCTTCAAGCTGAATTTATCCGGCTGTTGGTGTCTGTTACAAATGACTTGCACCGAGTATTGAGGCGAAAATCATGGTAACTCTCTCTCTCTCTCTCTCACGCACGTACGCCGCATGCGCACGCGCGCACCCAACGGCCACACACACGCACCCGCCCGCGCGCGCACACACACACACACGCACCCGCCCGCGCGCGCACACACACACACACACACACACACACACACACAAGGTCAGTCGCAGACAAAACAGAGGGGGGGGGGGGCTAAGTAGGTTGGTCAAGTTGTGTGGGGCTTTAACGTCTTTTTCCAGTGCGGGGGGAAGGTGGTGGTGTGGCGTGCGGGAGGGGGGGGGAGTGGGAGTTGTGTCAGTAACACAAGTACTTACGTTATAGTTGGTCTCCAACACTTCCAAAGCCCGGTTAACATTGTTGATGTGGTGGACTCTCAGTCGTCCCTTCTCACGTTTCTGGAACACAGTACCACCAGGATCCAAACACTTGCAATCAATACGTCATTTCACAGTCAGTCCATCTAAAACTACGTGTTCACTAGCAATTTTCTTTATGACATGCGCCATTTGCGCATACAGACTTCTCAATAACCGATTTATAAAGGTTAACAACGGCTGAGGTTTGCTGAAACAAGTCAGGTGAATCGTTTTGGTCCTGCCAGACACAGAGGGACTTTCCTTTCGACGCTCAACCATCTAGTCGCCCTCCCCCCTTCCCCCCCCCCCCCCCCGAAAAAAAAAATCCCTCAATTTTCCACAATGTGGCTGAGACGGTGGTGACTTGACAGTGGAGTTAGTTTTGTGGGCCTGACTGGGAGAGTTTGGAGGACTAAGGGGAATGAGACAGTGGTGACTTGACAGTGGAGTTAGTTTTGTGGGCCTGACTGGGAGAGGTTGGAGGACTAAGGGGAATGAGACAGATGTACCCACCAGTACAAGTCCACTGAGGACCTCCAGGAGAGACAAGAGTGAGGCGCCATCACGGAGATCCACAAACAGGTCGTGTATTTCCTGACGACCCGCCTGTACACATTTCACACAACCAACATCACACTAAAACAACCGTCACACACAACCAACATCACACTAAAACAACCGTCACACACAACCAACATCACACTACTGAAAACAACCGTCACACTGAACCAACATCACACTAAAACTACCGTCACACACAACCAACATCACACTAAAACAACCGTCACACACAACCAACATCACACTAAAACAACCGTCACACACAACCAACATCACACTAAAACAACCGTCATACACAACCAACATCACACTAAAACAACCGTCACACACAACCAACATCACACTAAAACAACCGTCACACACAACCAACATCACACTAAAACAACCGTCACACACAACCAACATCACACTAAAACAACCGTCACACACAACCAACATCACACTAAAACGACCGTCACACACAACCAACATCACACTAAAACGACCGTCACACACAACCAACATCACACTAAAACAACCGGCACACACAACCAACATCACACTAAAACAACCGTCACACACAACCAACATCACACTAAAACAACCGTCACACACAACCAACATCACACTAAAACAACCGTCACACACAACCAACATCACACTAAAACAACCGTCACACACAAAGAGTATCACGGCAAAGAAGCAGTCAAAGACTACACATCATCAGTCATATTCTATTCAGTAGTAAACAGCTGTGTGTACTGCTACAATGCTGAAACATTAATGGTGGTTGAAATGCAATATAATTACCTTACTGATTCACCAAGCTTATCGTTACACTGCGTCGTCTGCTGAGTAAGGTCACTATGGGCAATCGGCTTCAGTTTCAATTATTCGGTCACATTATTCTGCAGACGCGCATGCGTAGAACCCCATTTCGTGTCTTGCTCAAGGTACGTTCATGTATTTATGTATTCTGGTGGAATTTGAAGGCACAGCATTTCTGCAAACTGATTTTTGTACGCCATAATAGGCTTTCGGGAGAAAAAGGGTGTTGTTAAGTCTTACCTTTGACAGCTGTGAGTTGATCCACTTCGTGAAGGTTTTCTTCTGTATGTCCTCCCTCTCGTCTGAAAATAACAACAACAACAAAATGGCGTTAGAATACAGCAAAACATTTCAGATTTTTCTTTCAGAAATGACATTCAAAACGACAAAACAAGAACTTGAAAACCTCCCCCCTAAAAGCAAACAAACAAACAAACAAAAACAACAACAACAACAAACGGGTCTCCTCATCGCAAGACGCACTGATACCATTCATCAGAAAACGTTCCTCGGCATAGTCACTGTTAGGTACTCCGTCCGCCATTCCGACTCTAAACCTCGTTAGTAATTTGTCTTCCCGAAGCACAAGTTGATATCCACACGTTTACTTTCCAGCCAATTCCATTTCCGTTGTCAGTTTCGTCTGACACTGGAGTCACATTGTATCAGAGAGGCACCTGTTTCCAGCAGTTCCACCTACACAGTTGCTAAAGCCAGTGACCGTTATTGTGTGTCAGGTAAACAGAAAACGGTGCACCTCAAAAGAAATTTGTTGACGTATCTTTTTCAGCTTAGGTTTAATCCTACCGGCATCAGTCTCCCCATACTCACGAAATTTAAATTCTAAAACCACTGCGCATACTGTTTCACCGACAGAAGGCTGGAGACTCTCGCGGTAAAACTGAGTCTTGCAATGCTGAAATAGCGTATAGGGAGTGAGAGGGTTTGTTTCACTCTATGACCACGGAACACGTAACAGAGGAACGACAAAGGTTAGTGACTGCTCAGCAGCGTGTCTGAGGAAACCTCACAAGTTGACCGGTCCGTAAGGCAGTCTGCACCACTAAGGGTTCTGTTTCACAGGAACAAAACGGTCACTCAATTACTGGTCATTAGGAAAAGCAAGAACTCCGCTGAGACTTCCAAAAGATTTTCCGGGTCGACACCCAGCGGGAGCTAACCCTGCACGAAAGGTTGACTGCTAACATGCACGGTGAGTAGTGTTGACCACAGATATGCTAAAGGCGTTTACGTTATACTATCAGTGTGTGTGTGTGTGTGTGTGTGTGTGTGTGTGTGTGTGTGTGTGTGTGTGTGTGTGTGTGTGTGTGTGTTGGTTGGCTGGTTGGTTGGTTGGGGGTTATGCACAGGTCCTAGAATAGACTCCACTCCTGTCAATCAAAAGCTAGCCCCAAAATTCAGCCAATCGCGTGCTGTTGCATAATGAGCACAACACTTGGCATGGTCTGGCAAACTTTATTGCCAGACACTACAGCGACATTCATAGTTTGATATGACTGAAACATGGAAAGAAAGCAGCAAGTCCGTTGGCGTCATTTGAGGAGAAAGACCATTACGTCAATCTCTTTCACTGTGAAATCACCCCCTTTTCAACCATCTGCATCCGCCGGTGATAGCTTTGCTGGTCTGGTGTGAATGTATACTAAATCTGAAAGGAGAGACACACCCCTCCCCCCCCCCCCCCCCACACACACACACCCCAGCCACCTCTGGATCCGCCTGTGATCGGCGGTCTGATCTGAGTGTAAACAAAATCGACCAATGACTAATACGGCGGACCGCCAACTGCCATCACGACCTCTTAATATGTAATCCACGTGACGTGCTGAATCGAGCCTCACTCCAGATCAATGGCGCAAACATAAAAACGTCCGCATTTCCCACACACAGTATCTGTATGCCCAGGCTCACATGTCCTGTTTCCGTAAAAGTCTGATCAGACAACCAATCACAACTCACGTCATGTCGCATCCTGCTTGAAGTCAAGGGGGGTAATATCTGGGGTTAGGGCGGTTGTCGGAACTGATTTCGACAGAACTGCTAGCTAGAAGGATTCTGACGTGTCTATAAACACTGGCCGAGGAGATTTAGAAATAAAAGTTGATGAGGCTAAGGAAGAGATTCGATAGAATTCGCAACAAGGAATCGTCGAGCGGCTGCGTGTTTCCTGAGACTCAAGTGTTCTGTAGACGGACGGACAGACAAATATACAGACAAAATCGCTGACCGACTGACACAGCAGTAATACTTCATCTTGCGAGCATAGAACCATACAACGTCAAAACTGGTCATGATTGTGGGGGAAACACCACGACATATAGAGTTACATATGAACTGAATCACTGCATTCAGTGTGATTGATTTTTATCGGTCCTAAGGCCAGGTCGTAACTGACAGTCAGTCAGTCACCCAAAACTGAGGTGCACTCAATTGTAAGTCGTAACACATACCGGTACGCACTGACAGGGGGCGCCTTTTTTTTTAAAACCCAAGACAGAGCCAGAATTCAAACAGATTCGCCGGAGTACTGAGAGCACTTGTCGGAGTAGCATACAAATATCAACTGAAAGACATATTCAATACATGGCACTCAGCACACAAAAAAAAATCCGATAAAACCTTAAGTCACAACGAACTTGACGCATATAATCACACCGGCTGTCAAATCTGAATTCGTTAACTCTACGACCAAGGACAGTCCACATAACAAAGCACGTTAAAAACACGGCATCACGTGAGCAACTTTCGGCAACACAACGTACAACGTAAAAAAAAAAAAATAAATAAATAAAGGTATTAATCCTTACTTTGACTTTGGAAAACGGCACATGTAAAATTGTACACAATTTGAGTCAGTCAAGTTCATCATCTTGTCAGTTCAAACTCCCCTCCCGACACCCGACAGCGGACAAAATGACAACAGCTACCACCACTAACCTTCCGCTTGTCCAGCCTCCGTTAACTGTCGCCACATAGAGAATATGGACATGGTTACTGTGAGTGTCATGGCGGACTCAAGTCACATCCTCTGTCGCAAAGTTGTAAGATCTGGCTACAAGCCTGCACATCTAATACAGTGTATAGCTGCTCGCTATTTTACTGTGCATGAATAATTTGTCCTTCGTTCACCTCGTCCCCGCTGTCGCAGTGGCAGCTAGTGCAGTCGGGCCAAAACCTAACTTTCTACGTGCAAGCGACGAGTCGGTCTGGGGCGAATGCCTTACGTCATACTGTCTTCTGCCAACAGTTACTGAGGGTGATTTTAAAGACAAACGGCTCCGAAAACAAAAGGTCTGTGCACATTCTGGCGCCGTCGGGATTCGAACCCAAGTCGCTGGTCAGTCAGTCAGTGAAGAGAACGACCTGAACTGTCTCGATTCTCAGCACGGGCCTAATTAACGATGTAAAAGACTGCAAGCAGCACGGGATCGGCGACTTCTTACACCAGACAGCTGCCGGGATTGCCTGTGGCGACAGAGACCTGCATGATAATGCTATTGCTACGTACGATTCTGCCAGACATAGACACAGAAAGAACTGTGTTGACCAAACCTAGACTGAGCGTATTTGACGTAGGACGTAGTGATATATATGCCAACAGTCTGTGACGGTTTCTGACATTGAGACGTGGTGGAGGTGACGAGAAAAGTGGGGCCGAGACGGAATCACGCACGTACAACTGTTTAAAACTCATATGTGACTGGCAGCGGGTAGGTGTGATACAAATGTGATAACACGCTGCCTACTCCTTCTGCCTTCTCACACTCACACTGGCACGTGCACTGGCCATTATACTGTAAGGAATTCGATCTGATAAAAATCAGTAGGTTCATAAAAGAGGCAGTTCTCGTATATTTTATCTAAATTAACAAGTACCTGGAAAATTAATCACTGAAAAAAGATTCATGCTAAAAAACTAAATGAAGGAGATTGGTAAAAGTTCAGAAAAGGAACAAACAAAGACCCCCCCCCCCCCCCAAGAAATTCTACAAAATTATTGGCCCAAAGTTTCGGCCACAGAGAAATGACCCTGAAGAGGAAGGGATGACGAACTGATATGTGCGGGACTGATTTAGCTTATTGTGTAAATGTTTTTAACTAGACAATTACCATTTCTATTTCTTAAACATTATAACAATGAGTGCTGTCTCAATTGGGTCTATAAAAAAAAAAGACCCGAAGACAGTTTGCAGTATATCACGAAGATTGGCATTCCTTCAGTACGTCCCTACTCGTAGGTGTGAGAGTTTGTGTGAAGGTGACTTGTGTCAGACGGACTAACTGTAGTGGTAACACCAACATTGTTGACTTTGGACAAGAGCCGTAAAAAGCCCTCCACCAACCCTCCACTGATAAAACAAAACCAAGAGCTACTTGTACTTGAGACATGCAGCTGGGCAGGGCCGGCAATACAGTGGGTAGTTGCTGGTCTACCTCCTGCTGTATGCGTGTTTAGTTAGTGCCGGCAAGTTTAGCGGTACCGTTTGATAAATCTTGCGGTGATGCCATTTGATCCCCAGGTCACAGGAAAGCATTGGGTTGGGGATTTTCCTTCCCAATTTGAGTTAAAAATTCGTGTGCTGACTCAGTGCCTATCTCCCTTTCGTGTTCAGACGCAAGAACTCACAAAATATCAAGACCCCATTGCATATAGAGAGGTTCTAGGATGAAACACAAGTGTGCAGGAAAAGGAAGATCAGAAGTGGATGAAAATGACGGCGCGTGGACCAATCCCCCCCCCCCCCAACCCCCACCTCCTTCGCCTCCAAGGGAGGTAAGGGTGAAATGCCTCCGTAAACTGTAATGTGTGGTAGAGGAGTTCCATTTCCCTTACTACTGCACCGAGACTAGTGAAGTACTTGTAACTAATCATAGCGAAAGTACGCTAGGAATAAATAACAAAAGAAAACAATTGACCAGTGACAATAAAACACACACACGCACACACACACACACACACACACACACACACACACACACACACACACACACACACACACACACACACACACACTGACACACACACACACAATGACACACACACACACAGTGCAAACTCAGTTCTCAGTCGAACTGACCACGCTACTGCAGACACAGCACGGTACTGGGTGCAACTGATAACTCAGTGATGAAACTGACACACCCAATTAGTACCTATTCATTAGCAATTAACCGCGACCGCAACAGATGCCCCGTGTGATTGCTGTTAGTGTACTGGGTTTCCTAATTAAGCATGCACAATTACACGCCGCAGTCGGCTCCCGGTGAACTGAATGAATTCACGCCAGTACCACTGACTGGTTTCGTGGTAGTGATTGTACATCGAGTCCATTTACACACAGGGCTACAGCGAATAACATGCGTATTTCTGGTCGGCTGCTTCAGTAACTGGGGCCAAACGTCCTTTTCTACCACATACGGGTGGTACCAAACTGAAGACGTTAAGAGCGTGCGACGCAGGGGTAACGACTGAACATATTCCGATTTCGCATACCTACATAACTGTTTCCGCTGCGATAAAATGATAATGGTGGTTGCTGGGGCCCCCAACCACCTGTCTCCTACACCTCCCGAACTAACACCTGCAGTTACCACATCTGACCCCCCCCCTCCCCCCCCCTTCACTGACTCCCCCCCCCCTCCCCCCCCCCACACACACACCCACAGAGTATCATCCAGTCATCAAATCATTACCATCACTGATATCAGTTTACACTCCACTGCAACTCTATTCACCGGGAGTTATTATGTAATATCGATCGTCGGACTGTGTTATATGAAGCGTGATGAATCTAATGATGCGTGCACAGTGAGATACATGTATACGAGTATGTCAGTCTGTGCAGCAAATGGACTCGTTTGTTTATCTGGTTACAACCACCGGTAACAAATTTGACAAGCACTGTCAGTCTTCCGTGAAACTGTACATGATAAACCAGTTAAGCCCAAACAGTGCTACATTTCGGAATTATTAAGCTACTGCAGACCGATATTTCAACACGAGTTCAGTGTCTGCCCTGCCACACTTAAAAACTAAGGACAAATGTTTCTAGCACAGAAAACGCATCCAGAAGAAAAACACGTGACTCACAACACTAGAGAAAAGTTCAAGACATTGAGGAAGCAGGAAAAATATCCACATTTGATGAAGTGTACACACACACACACACACACACACACACACACACACACACACATCTACTCTGGAGTTGGGAGAGGGGCCGAGGGGGAAGAAGGGCGGGGGGGGGGGGGGGGGGAGGGCGGTAGAAAAAGGGGGGAGGGGGCACTCAGAGTAAATACTTTTAATTCTTTCGCAATCTACTCAAACACGAAAGTTTCCTCTCCACCTACCAATGCATCAGTTGGCCCCAGCCACTAGGCTACTGGGACGGGTGGGTGTAACAATTAAACATGTCACCCTGGAGTGGCTCTTGAAATTCTAGAGAGTGACAGACAGTCGCCCGCCCTGCTTAGTGCGTACCGTGCAACATTCGGCTTCTCTGTTCGCTACAGTCGCTGGCGTCAAAGGACGGTTTTATCCTGCTTTACACCTGGCATGACCCAAATACCTGCTGTAGCCATCAAAATACAATGCCGCGGTTTTTGGCTGGGAGCTGGTACGCTCACACAACTACCGCCGACTAATCTCCGGCATTACATACAATGATACATTCATCTGTTACACCCACCCTCCTTTCCATCGCTCACACCGCCTTTTGTTACTCCCTATCCGGCAGAGGCAAGGCCAGCATTACAAACGACCTGCGCCCAAAACTCTCCACAAAAAAAGCGAAAACGCTAGATTAAAGAAAAACACGACTCACAGTATAACCGATGTGAACAGTCTGACAAAACACATTACTTATGGTTTTGTTTTAGGGTGTTTGTTTGTCTGTTTGTTTGTTTTTCTTCTTCTTTGTAGAACATGAAATTTCTGGTGGCTTCTGCGACAGATTGTGCGACACATGCAGCACGTCAATACCTGATGCCCTGTGGCAATGAATTAGCTGGCAATCAATACAGAAACTGGGCAATACATTATACGCCAGCTGTTGGCAGTCTAGTATCCATAAAACCCCTTTGTCTTTTTTTAAGGCCTACATGCAACAGTCGCGGGCTGAAGCAAAATTCATCCAAACCGTAACGGGATCGACTCAGTTTGCGCTAGACCAGAATTTGTCCTGATTAATGAATACAGAATTCCGTTCATGTGCAATCGATGCTGGGTAAGCCACAGTGTTGGACAGCGTCAGAGTTAGTTTATAGTTTTAACTAAAGGGTTTATTTTCTGCTGCTGCTGCTTCGTTAAAAATGAATTTAAAGGTCCAAAGGTTTGCTGCTGAAATAACAGTCATCCTGTCAGCTTTTGTGACAACACATTTCTTTGTGTCATACGTTTGTCACCGATGTCACGGTAAACAGTCTGACTTTGGTACATAAAATCTGATTTCTGTATAAAATCTCTCTCTCTCTCTCTCTGACTACTTGACGTCAACTGCCTCAACCGTTGTAAAATAAAGTTTCAGTCATTGCTAATTCATTGACTCTCTCTCTCTCTCTCTCTCTCTCTCTCTCTCACACACACACACACACACACACACACACACACACACACACACACACACACACACACACACACACACACACGCACGCACGCACGCACGCACCGGCACACACACACACACACACACACACACACACACACACACACACACAGAGTCTCTCTCTCTGTCAGAGCTGCAATGTAACATTGATCTTTCCGAGTCCGTCTGGCGATATTCATCACAACTTGTTAGCAATTCACGCTACACATACCATGAATTTAAAACACCGCAGGCACGCGCAGGTTTCATTAGTGAGTTCTTTCTGCTCAACCAACCGTGAAAACAGGCCAGCCGCATTCCTGCTGGGGGCTTCACCTTCCAGGCGGAGACTTAGGATGAAACATTATCTTCTCTTTTCATCCCTACACATAAAAACCCTTGTCGGGCCGCTAAGCCCTATCGCTATCCATTTCTTCACGTAGTAGACTGGCTTGGAGCCTGTGAGTTTCCTGGCACTAAATTCACGCTTTATCTGCTTGACGTTATCCACGGGCTCCCTTCACAAACCTTCTTTATGGTGTCCACAAAACTCGGAAGTTCCTAACAATAAAATATTGTTTGTTCGTTTTTGGTTTTTGTTTTTTTTTTTTTTTTCGGGCGGGACCGTGTCTGATCCCAACTGGATGTCCTTGAGCATGCTGGGTTTTTGTACAGAAAGGACGAGTTCCAGGTGACTACTCACATCGTCCCAAGTGACGTCACAGTGACGTCAGGGGAAGGTCGCAAATGGTCCATACAATACAACATAGATTTTTTTTTTTCTGACATGTTCTTCATAGTTGGTGGTGGTGGGTGGAGCAGGGGAGAGGGATGGGTGGGTGGGTGTGACCTACAGCAAACCCTGTGAAGTCAATGGCAATCATAGTTTGCACTAAAGAAAGAATCAAAGTGATTGTCAGTCGTGAAAACATTATGTCAACATTCCAGTTTCTTAATTGGTGTCCGCCTGTTGGAACTCACTGGGATTCATAACGACTGAATCCCCGCTCACAATCGGGCTGAACATAGCATTAGACATAAAGGCCATTTGGCGGCAACCATTTCACGGGATACTCAGTAAAGCCGGGAGAGGTTTCTCATTCGACACAGGTCACCGAAGATGCAACATTTGACTGCCATTTGACTGCCAGCAGCTTTAAATTACCCTCAGTTTCAGGACAACAACCCTACAGACTACATCCACCACCACGGCCACAAATTGAAGCAAATTGCCAAGCCCCGGATGCACCACTACAGACAATTTCCCCCAACAAAACCTAACGGAGCAGACGACAATTACTTGGCCAGTATCAGGATGATCGTAACGCCGATGGTAGGCTTAACACGGCCCGCGCCTCATTATGGGGACATTTGTGGAGACAATGCGAGCGGTAAAATGTCGTTCAGCGAGAATTAAACGTTGTTATCGTCAGGGGCAGGCAGGGTGGCTGTCAGGTCGTGTGTATGAAAGCAGTTCATCATGGGAACGGGCAACTAACGATGTCAGTCTCACTCCCAGTCCCTGGGGCCTTGCTGTGTCAGGCTGGCCTGGTTAATAAACCCTAGGTAGTTTTCTTCACACGTTTTTATCATTACAATCGAAGCTGCCAGAAGGCACCAATATTGCAACGTTTTATTCGGAGTTCGCTTTATGGGTTGTCAAAGTGTTCATAGCTGAGGAAGGACAAACCGACATTGGTCGGCATACCAATTTTCAATCTTGCCATTGCTGAAAATGACAGAGGGCCGTGCTCACATTAAAGTGGCGATAATCGAAATTCCAGAGAAACAAAGGCAAACAGCTGTGAACGTTTACTGTATCTGAAAGCTATATATATATCCTGCCTTAGCGGGAAATGCACGTAACCTCACTTTGGACAAAGGAAACCTGTCCATTCTGTAATCTGTGACCTTCGAGAACTCAGTGAATTCTTCCAGATAACTGCATAACTCGTAAAAGTCCATGCAATTTTACTTGAAGTCTTCAGATCACTACAAGCCACTTCAAGCCATTATTACGCAATCTGCAGCGGTCTCGGGCCTAGTGTGGAAGACCCACGCCTTGTGTAATATTGGCTTGAAGTTACAGACACAAATTAATCTTGTACTTTAAAATTGTTAATGGGAATGCTCCTTCTTATCTTTGTCAACGTCTGCCCCCTCTGGTGTCATCAGTGAACCCCTACCATGTACGTAATCCTCTAGAAAGACAGATGCCTCGTTGTCGCACTGAGTTATATAAATCTTCATTTTTCCCTTCAACAACTGCCGCATGGAATGAGTTGCCGGATCACGTTAAGTTCTCAGATTCACTCAGTTCCTTCAAACGTTTTTTATCTAGTGCAGATCCCGCAGTACCTTTCTATTATTATTCAGGTGAAAGATTAGTCCAGAGCATTCATTGTAAATTGAGGCTTGAGATGAGTGATCTTAATGACCATCTCTTTAAGAGACATCTATCTGAAGACCGCTCATGTGCTTGCGGCCACGTTGTTGAAGATCCAGCCCACTTTCTTATGGATTGTCCTCTCTTTAATAATGCACGTACGCAAACAATATCAACCCTTCCATATAACTACAACATCGACATCCTCTTGAGAGGGAATCTCTGTCTTCCTTTGAATGACAATATAAACATTTTTAAAACTGTACAGCACTTTATAGAAGTATCAGGTCGCTTTGACACCTAAATTCCAATTTCCAATACCAGTCGCCGGCCCGCTGCCGCCGTCGCAGACGCAATCCCACTGCATTTTTCTTTGTACTGTATCTATTGGTCATTCTTTCTATCCTCTCTCTTCTCTATCTCTTACAGATCTATCTTATAATACTCCGCCGCAAATGTTCCTTTGTACATATGAGCACATTTATAAGTTTTTAACTTGTTGTGCTCGGTATTGTCGAAACTGATTGTGTGAGTGAATTTTCTGTCCAAAATGAATAAAAACTGTTTAAATCAAGTGGCTCCTACTGGTCTGCAGTGGCTTGATATCGACGTCTAAGGAGAAACGCCGGTCTGCAGCACGCCCAAATGCGTCTGTATGACCAAAAAGAATGTTTTGCGAATGAATGAAAAATCGTTGCAGAAAGTCTGACGTGAAGTGTCAATGATCTAATTCAGACAAAAATGATTGACACTGACGCCAGGTTGTTACGGTTTTCCCATCCGCCCTCCATCTAATGTCCACCTGTAAAGCGGTGGGTCACTCCTTGATAAACGTGCCAGCTCCTTGCGCTCAGGAATCAGACAAACTGCACGGGTGAGTATGTAGCGAAATGATCCATGAAACTCCAGGCTAATGGTAATCACATTTCCTCCCCCTCGGTGTCAATCACGGTCACGGCCATTTCAAGCAAATCAACTCTCGCTCCCTCGGGGAAGGTCAACTACGTCAAGCAGAGCATTACGTCATAACGGGATACGTCACACTGCGGTCGGAAATTGGGTAAGTAGTACCGGGCGGCTTGATCAAACAGTTTAGTGCACCTCATTACAGCCAGCCCCCCAGTGACGATAAGTGTTTCTTGACCAAACACCACTGACAATAGCCCCGGCGGCCCTTCCGTGCCTGATGTGGGTTGCTGGCGGTAGTGGAGTAACGGTCTAGTGTTTGCTGTCCACATCAAACTTTGCCCAACACATTCATGGTCGTTTTTCTCGCCCTGGGTGACAGGGTGACAAGACTACTAGCGACGTTGGTGTGTAATCTTCCGTTGTACCTGACATGACCAGATGGACTCATCGGCACGAATGGCACCGAGGCACTACCAGCCTTACGCTGCATTGGCCCGGGGAACATAGCTTAAAGTGCCCCGGTCAATGCAGCGTCATCCAGGTCTAAGCTGGAAGCGCCCCTGAGTGACTGGTGACTGATGGTGAGTTCATCTCACGTCGGTGGCGGTACACCGCCTGCGTCTGATTCTGCAAATACCGTTATAAATTGCATCGTACAGACGTTTTGGACGAGGGTGGGTGGGTGTTTGGGAGTTTAACGTCCTTTTCCACCACGTAAAGGTGATATCAAAGACGGGGCAACGAGAAAAATGGCCAGTACAAATATTTGGCCCCAGCCGGGACTCGAAATCACGATCCGAGTATTCAAATTCAATTCAAATTCACTGTATTGACAGTCCAACGATCTAGCATTAGGCTATCGCGGCTCCGCGACATTTTGGGCGAACCACCATAACAGAAGCAGCCTGTAGCTTCACAATGTACATCACAATTATGTTTATTTACTCATTGACCAGTCGCGCACATGCAACTCCCAGTGTCGCCGCCAGGTGTCTCTAAATGTCAACAAAATTCTTCACCCATTCCAGCGTGGCAAATGTCACTCACCGCACGTCCCTCCCTCCCAGCGCCTCTCAGAGCTGTGCACACGAGCTAATCAGTTTAAGTCAACGTCATTACAACCAATTAAGCAAAGGTCAGCGGGTATGAGAGCGTGCTTAATGCGGTAAAGTGAGTTCAAGATAACGGCCGAACAGACCGAGTAGGAGGCGGACCTCGGGCCTATCATCAGATGGACTGAAAAGCCGGGGACCTCTATCTGCAGCTCTGCTCTTCAAACATTGGCACCAGCAGCAGACTTGATGACTACTTGGTGGTTTAAGGACTGTCACGGGTGATGCATGGACCATGAGTAGTTCAGTATTTTCTTTCTGGTCAGTGCATAGACAATAGGCGAACAGCAAACCTCCTCCATTATGACGTGTATGATTGGGACGAATGGATCTCACCTTTTCCTCTGTGAAACTTGAGTGTAGTTTTATCCGGTAAAGGCTGGTGGTAATCCATCATGTCAGTCCCCTGTGTCTTCGGTCAGATGAGCTGTACTCCTCACTGAGGTGATCACATTCCCCCACACACGATCACTTTGCCCATAGTACTATCACTTGGCCAGAATCGGTCACTGACAATCACTTTGCCCAAAACACGATCACATCAGTCGCCCAAAACACTGGCACACACTACCACGACGTGACTCCACACTGCCACTTCCACAGCCGTCGATAAAGTCGTGCTATTGGTGCTCCAGTATCCCCCTACCCTAGGGGCAGACCCAGGGGCGGACTAATAGATTCTAAATCCCTGGCCACACACACTGTCGTTGATACCTGGCCATAACTGACGTCGCAGTAAAGGGAAAGACTTGGAGGCCGCTACACGAGATGGAAGTCTCGGCCGTTACTATCAGCCAGTTATCAGCCGAGTTACGTTGTCCATCTAAACCTTGTCAACAGACATCCACACCCCTTCACTCTGGGTCCCGCTAGTCACACACACACACACAGCACGTACAGGTTAACAGACCCGATGGCATAACATTAATGTAGAGCAGGAAAACTACACCCACTGTACAGATAGTAGGCACGTCGCTTGACTTCAGTCAAAACTGGCAGAAGTTCCGGCACTAGTTTGAAAACTGTGTTTACAACCCGAAGAAGGCGGCGAACTCAGAAAGTTGACAACCTTAATTTTGTCTCCACTGAAGTCCGCTTGGTGCGTCTTTTGCCAAGCTTATGCTTTGTGTTGTGTTTTCGTCGACTGTAGAGATTCACACTGACCTCGCTTTACAGGGAGAAAGTCCGGTAAATCATGAAAGTTGACAACCCTTAACTTGTCTCCATACAAAGTCCGCTTAACACGTTTGCTACGTCTTTTTGTCACGAAGACAATGTGCTTAAGCTTTGTGTTGTGTTTTCATCAGTCTAGCTTTCACCGCAACACAAACAACCGCCTTCAGTGTTTACGTGGCCTGATGGATTCAAGAGGGACGCCAACACTGAACCCAGCGGAATGAATGGAACTTGAGGCTAAAGCTGTACTCACTGGAAGTACTGAGCGGAGACTGTAAATTGAATATGTGGTTAGCACACAAAAGCGACATCTGATATCATCCGATGATCATAAGCAGCTCAATGAATCCGTGTTTGTGTGACCCGTGGTGATATTATTTATGAATATTCAGGATGCACGGCCGCTATGATTCACGATCCAACTTGAAAGGCCAGCCAGCTGCTGTCAGTTCCTGCATCAACTCGTTGCTGTATTGTGTTTCTGGATGTGAAAACCGAAGACTGACTGGAGGGACTCAACATCACACTGGCACCAAACACAAGTTGTCCTGTAAACGCAGCATCTTGCTTTTCGGCTCTACTTAGCGTCATGAGAGGCCGGTCTATTGTATCGTACGCAACATTGACGAAGTGTTGTGTCTGGACAGCGTGTCCGCATACTGACTCAGTGCTTCATGCAGTGACAGACAATGGTCAACCCAAATCGCGGACAGAACTACAACTATTCTGTTTGTCACCTTTCTGTTTGGCCTAAAGGCCTGTCCGTAGTCCACGCTCCCCGTCACTAGTGGAAGCTGAGAATTCCAGCAAAATCTGTCACAATGTGAACATCATTTCTCCCCGGAAAGCAAGTGGTGGTCTGTACCGAGACTTCGGGTCTCGCTCTGTCGTCGTGCACGCCTTACACAATGCACGTGTCGTCTGCTCCGTCGGTCCTCACTCAGTCCTTGTGGCCGCCTGCTCAGGTCTGGTCCGCACGTGGGTCTCCCGCCAGTGTCATGCGTTTTTCTTCCGCAACATTTGCACCAACGCTGCGTGACCACAATCCTACTAGATTCAGGCGATATTCAAAATATGCATCCCACAGTGTGGTATCGCTGGCCTCGCGTGGCCTTCACGGCGGTGACAAGCGGAGAACACGATACACGCGACACACGCACACACACAACAACTACGGCAGCCGACAGGGGCAATAGAGAGAGAAGGGGGGACCGCGAAAATCCTGTCACAGCGCTGACTGCAGTGTGGGTTATCGTTCATTCACAGACCTGTTTGCTGGAGCAATGCGATATCTTCCCCCTCTCTCTTTCTCTCTCTGCCACTGGCTTCCGGCGGGCTGGCGGTGGCACGCTTGACTTTTTGTCCCCGGCCTCTCTCAGTGTCCCTCCTTTCCAAGTTCGATCTGTGTGTGTGTGTGCGTGTGGTGTCCAGAAGGCAGCCAGTGAGCGGCCTCAGGCGATCTCTCTCTCTCTCCCCGTCCCTGTCTGTCCGGTGCCCTGTAATTTTGTTCACTTAGCGGATAACCAAGTGAGACTTGAGAGTGGCTTCCACACACACACCACTACAACACAACGTTCAGTTCGTCAATACTGAATACACTCAGTGACGGCACAAAGTCGGACATGGGAGTGGGAGGTGGGGCCGAGGGGAGGGGAACAGTGGAGGGAGAGGACACATTCACGCACGCCCGGAGGGTATTGGGGAAAAAATGTGAAGGGGGGGGGGGGGGTAGGAGAAGGAGGCCGGGGGGGGGGGGTTGTGAGGCCAAGGGTTGTGTGTCTGTCAACAAAAGCGGAAGGCGGCACTCTATCTTCCACTTTGTGTAGAGGACTACAGGACGACACAACGCTACACAATCACGACGTTGACGACGCGTTAACCTGCACCACGTGAAGTCGCTGATATCCTGCCCGCTATGCTAACAGCCACTCACGGCTTCTCAGGTTTCACAGCACCTCACTCACACATCGTTCAAGTTCACAGGACAAGCGGGACACGAGGTCTTCAATTGTAGATCTCCACGTCACGGCGTAGACAGACCTCGGTGCCTTAGAATTCTGATCAACGTTCGGTTGCGGCAAATCACGATACGCACATAAAGATAAGCGACGACTTAACTGGACTGATACAGAGAGTTGCGGGTCTCTTCATCACCATGTTTGTGCAATGTGAAGCATCAAAGACCGGTTCAAGAAGTAATTGTGAACGACCTCACCAGCTCACGATGAGGTCCGCACAGAAGGTGTGTACGATGGTTGCAAAGCACACTGACTGACCGGTGTTTCAACAAGGCAAGTTACGGACACTGACAACGATTACTAGATACACCGTAACAAGAACGTACATAAGTGTGGCCAATGAAACATGTTCCTGATCTGACGTCAGTGACTGACTGGAAAGTGGCCGTTTTCCCAGAGCTGGTGACGCTGCCACACCGCTGCCTTCCCCAACTTGATCACCACTGAACAGTGATGGCTTGACGGCGGCCTTGCCCTAAGAACCGTTCACACAAAGACTATATGCTGCTCATACATGAAGCGTGAGACATCATCTGATTCCCTGATTCCTGGATCGTCCGGTCCATCACTTCCGTTCCTTTCTGTCCACTGACTGGACGAGCGCTAGTCAATAGACCTCTCTAGGGCCACTGAGTTATTTCCCCGATCAGAAAAGCAGGCCACAGTTTGCTGCGGTTCAATGACCGCAAAAGCTTCAACGTGGTAACAACGAAACCGGTCGTATGTCGCTCATGTCATCATACATCACATGTAGGTAGTACTGTAAACACACTGTCGCCTACAAGAGAAGGAAACGATACCGCATGTGGGCCGTAGCAACTGTTACTAAGGACTGCTGTAAAGGTCCGTGCCCTGTTCCGTCCTCAGTCGTGGGATCAGATTGGGAGTCAGTGTGAGTGGCCGTTGTGTGTGACCGACTGTGGGCGGCAGCAGCGTGCGATACAGAGCTGCACCTCAACAGC
This sequence comes from Batillaria attramentaria, assembly GCA_018292915.2. Lineage (NCBI taxonomy): Eukaryota > Metazoa > Mollusca > Gastropoda > Batillariidae > Batillaria > Batillaria attramentaria. Next base: position 1,046,824 of record JACVVK020000229.1, read on the forward strand.
TGGCCGCAACAGCTAAAAGAATGCAACCCTCTGCTGGTCGATACAACCCTTATTGCCAGAATGCCAGGACACTCAGAGACCGGGGGTGGTGGGGGGGACTGAAGAGGTTTGAGAGAGAGGGGGGGGGGAACCCTCAGCCTGAGTGAAATCGCTAACGAGAGAAAGGGAGGGTGTAGCACGTGCAGACCCCTGTCGGACGTCAGAAGCCAAACAAGCGTTGACGTTGAATCACTCGAGTCTGGGATATCACGTCAGTTTATTGCTGGGTAACCACTTCACCCGTCTGCGCCAGTACCACGTGCTGTGATGATGTCACCGGCAATAACACAATTTACTGGTTACACTCCGGGGCCGCCGCCCTGCCGCTACTCCAGTGTCAGTCTGCTCCAACCCGTACAGACATCGGATTTCACTTGTGGTCTTAATTACGTCAGTTGTTGCCCTTAGTATATTCTTCCCAAAAGCACTAGAGAGCACTTGAGAAGTGACGAAATGTTCACTAAGGTTCAGAATCTCCATCAGTCTTGACTTTATCACTTATGGTTCGAGACAGTGCACGTGATTCAGCATGCATACAACTTGACTCAGTGACCTCATTCAAGCACTGACGCAGGTCATACTAAATCACGTGGGTACTGTGACTACCAAGGGTACTCCGGAGTCTTGTGTCAGTAAAGACGACCGATATAGGATGCCGCGGCTGAGCTGGAGGTTCCATGGACAGTCAGTATAAGTATCCCGCCAAGCTGAGCCGCTGCAGTACCATCAACTACCAATGTCAGGAAGCATGAGGCCGGTTTAGCCAACCGTCAAACACCACTGAGTTCCTAAACGTACCCGCTACACCGTCTGAGTGGACATGGAATAACTTGAAGTCTCGATATCAGCGGCTGATTGCTGTTGGTCCTGTGTCTACAACTCAGTCCGTAGTCCACAAACTGGCAAAGCTGTTGGACCGGCCACTGAACACAAGGGCCAAACTCGACACAGCTGTGTACCCAGTGGGTTTAATGACTTTGGTGTTTGGGCATCTCGCTGCCCCCCCCCCTCCCCCCACCTCTCGCTCTCTGTCTTTTTCTGTGTCAGGGTTCCTCTAGTTTGCTCCACACCCGCCTCAGTCCCGGCCGGCACAAATGACCCCCCTCCTCTCATGTTTGTGTATTTGCCCTGGAAACCTGTCGGCGTGCATTTTCCCGCCAAAATCTCCTTCCCTCCTCCGACAGGCCTTCCCAACAACTTCAAACATCAGGTTCGACCACGCGTGTTGAAGCCAGGAAGACAAGAAAAACAGCGCACCGGATCAGAGACGCTGGCCTTTTATCAGCAGCACTGAGAACTGAGAAGATGAGTTCACAGGCATCAAATACTGACGCGCGAAATCTGTCAATGGAAATAAGGCAGGATAAAAATGGGGAGGGGGGGGGGGGTTACACATGCGATTCAGTGATTGGAAATGATTGATTTCAGTTTCTATGGCGACTTCAGTCATTCCCGGCTGACGAGCACTGGCTTTTTTCAGTTGTTGAGAGCGACGTGATTTGTAAATCAGTCATTACCACGAGCGTGACACTGAAGTGTCTCTTCTGGGAAAGTCATGAAACCGCAAGTGTTGTGTCACAAGGCGAATAAGTCTAGCCACCGCCCCTCCCCCCCCCCCCCCCCCACACATCCCGCCCCCGCCCCCCCCCCCCCTCCCCAAATAATAATGAATACTGATAATTACCTGAACGGTATTTCTTTAAAATAATATTCAATGCGACTATCATTCACCGCGGACACTCACGCACATTTCACAAAGAGGGGCAGACGTACACTGGTGAAACTGACTAGTTTCACGGGGAATGAATGGAAGGCTTTGTGAAAGAGAAATGTTTTAAGGTTGACAGAGTAGGCGCATTTTCTCAGATTTCTCAGAAGGCAGAAAAAGGCAGTTGTTCACTGTGGTATTATTCTGGTCGTGGAGTAAGTGGGCACACGCCCCACTTGTGAAATGCTTCCTGAAACCAACAGCCGTACGGAAGTGGGCAAAGTGACTTGTAGTGGGATTCAAGTGGCGCGCGTGTTGTGCACACAGTAAAGTCACGTGCTAGGCCGGGTCATCTCCGACTTACCGGCGTCCGATACCTACAATACGACCTGGAGTTTAAGTCAGTTTTAGTCTTAATTTGGTTTTAATCAATTCAATACTACAAATGACGTACGCACTGAGCCAAACACTGCATTCAAATATCAATGTAAATTGTCATGTGTACTATACTGTCTTCCAGATTTGTTTATATTTTGAAAGAAGTAAACAATGTACTGACCGACCCGTCCGCCATTTTGGTAGCCAGCACTGCAGACTCCAACAGAATGCGGCGGAAGTGCTTATTGTCATGGCAATACGGATTCACCCATGCGTGAAGCAGCTCGTTAAGGGAGGAACCTAAAGAAACCGTCCCCTTTTTTCCGCCCGATACAAAGTGGGGTGAAGGGGGTGACAGGGATACAAAGCTGCTCTCTTGTGATCCCCCCCCCCCCTCCGGCCTTCCTTCTGTCCCCCCTGTACCCAGCGCCCCAGCTCTTGTCATTGAGGAGGAGATAGAACGAGTGTCGTATGTCCCAAGCCTTGTCCCCTCGTCTCCTTATCTTGACAGCTCATCAAACGTGAACACCTCGCCCTCACAACCAGTCGGCAATACTGGGCATCAGTCAAGCGTGCGACTCTCAGAACAAGAGACCATGCAGTACTGTCTGTCTACCGTGTCAAGTTGTTCAACACACGCGACCAGCCACATATGTGTGTGTGTGTGTGTGTGTGTGTGTGTGTGTGTGTGTGTGTAGTGTGGTGTTGGGGGGTTGGGGTGGGGGGAGGAAAGAGGGCTGGCGATGACAGAGACCAATGTCTCTGTGGCCAGTTTCGGAACCCAACAAACTGGTCACCGACAAGCTTTCAATGAAGGCAGATCATGTTGCGCGACAGCACACAAAGACCTACTGTTAGCATCTTACTGAAGTCAAATTCATATACATTTATCCCTACACAACGTGTGGTCAAAGTCGTTCTGAACACTGAAGCAATATACAAACAGTATATTTAAAAGCAACGACACCATCCCAGCCCCCCCCCCCCCCCCAAAAAAAAAGAGGAAAAAATGAGAGAGAGAGAAAGACCCAACGAAAAGAAAACAAATACAGAAAATAAAATCTTACGTTGAAGTTCCTCAGCCAGTTCTGTAAAGGCCGCCGCTTGGATATCGTCCTCAGTCATCTCCCCCTGGGTCACGTGCTCCTGGTGTTCCTCTTCTACACCTGATGCATCACTCGCCCAGTCTGACGTCTGTCGCATCTCCGGCTCGTCTGCGTGTTGTGTTGTCGTTCTGGTTTCATCCAAAGCTTGCACACTCACTTCAGGCGTTTCGGTTCCTGTAAGGTCCTGTGGGACAGTACCGTCAGACTGTCTATCAACAGTTGTAACGTTGTCTTCTGGTTGTTCTGTCGTAACGTTGACATGTGGAGTTGTCGCGTTGCCTGCAGCCTCGCCAGCTGCTTCGCTGTTGTCTTGTTCTTGTGCAGTCTTTGTTGAAGCTTCTCCTTCTCTGTGGTCGTGCATCTGCTGATCTCCCTCCTCTGTCGGTTGTTCTGGAGCTGTGCCGTCTTGTGTGTGTGTTAAATCGTCACCCGGATTATGTTCGGTCGTCTGCTGCACCCCGGCCACTGACTGTCCCTCTGTCGTCTGCTGCACCCCGGCCACTAACTGTCCCTCTATCGTCTGGTCTTTCGGCATCTCCAGACCTTCTTGTGCTAGTACTGCTTCATCTGTCGGATGATCCAAGGCCGTATCAGCATCCCCAACCTCACACATCTGTTGCACCTGCCCTGTCTCACCCACTTGCGTTGTCATGGTAACCTGTTGTCCAGTAGTGTCAGGTGGCTTACGAGCCTCCTGACCTGCCTGTGTCCCGTTGCCTGGCAACGTAGCGGCGTCGCCATAATTACCATCCACACTGTCCCCGTCAGAGTGGAGGTCTGTGGGTTCAATGTCAGGGTCGACGCTGGATTCCATGACAACGACGAGCTGCTTTAGGTCAGCATGTTGCTGGTCAAACGGAGTCTTGTTTCTTCTCCTTCTCCGTCCTTAGTACTGTCCTCCTGCTTCACAGAGGGCGGCCTAAAGTTTGCAGCGGACTCTGTCACGCGTAAATTAAACTTTCGCCAGCCTCCTTGTCAAAGATTCACTGACTTGAAGTCCAACTAAACGAGGATTTCGTGAAAATAAGCGGTGTTAAAACAGTCCACGTTTTGTCGCAAGGCCGTTTCTCTCCGTCCTGTCAGGTCTACCACCGAAGGAGCCGCCAGAGACTGTTTTCGTCCGTTACAGTCGCTGAAAAATCGCCCTGGATAAGCAGGTGATCGCCTACGTCCCGTGAACAGATCTCGTTGACTGCTGTTAACACCATTACTCCACAAGAGTGTGTCAGTCCAGTAAATCACTGTAACCGGTGATAAAATAACTCAAATGTAGATTCTTTGCATATAAGTGGTCGGTTTCAAAGCTGCAGGCTGTGTAGCAGACACGCACAAACGAAATGACTCTACACTGCTTTTACCTGTATGCACAAAATGCTGAACATGTTTTGACAGTCTCCATCTCCACCACACAGTCCTCAAGGTGTCCGCAACGCGCCGCCTAGCGGGGAAAAGTGTCAGAATAATTCCGTCAGAGTTTCCGCCAAGGATAGGATCTCAGCTGCTATATCATAATCAGCTGTTTCTCCATTCGTCATCCCCTTGAGGTAGTTGCCTACACTGATTTCCTCTCACTAGCTTCAGACAATTGTAAACGCGCATCCGACCACGTTAGGTAAAGTCGGTCTCACTTCAAGTTCTTGAAACTTTCAGGGGAGGCAGATGAGGGCTTCCAGAGATACGATCTCCTGCCAGTCCCTGGTGCAGGTAGCGCAGGTAAGATGCCAGATGTGTACACAAGACTCCAGGAATATTCCCCACTTCAAACTGTCTGGGGGCATCAATGGGATTTCACGAGCACATCTGGAGGCGTGCGGGTCTTGTAGTGTGCTGCCCGGGGTTCTGTGGCGGCTAATATCAACTCCACTACCACCTGCCCCGCCATGTACACGTCACGTAATCCTGTGTGTCATCGCTGAGTGTCAGACAGAATCTCGTTTCCGGTGAATGGTAAACAACTTGAGTCTGCAGTGACCGTGTTAAAATAACAACGTGACGTCATGCCGCTTCTCAGACAGCATTTTTAATGTGGTGTGCCCACGCTGACTGACCTAAACAGTCTCTCCCCGAGCGGACAGTTCAGATACTGGAAGCAGCAGTAAGCCAGACAGATCGCGGGTTTTGATGAAGTTTTGTAGAGATAATCTTCTGCGCCTTTAGCAAACAACGGATAAGCCGCGAAGACAAGTACATCAGCGGTATTGGAATTTGACAATGGTGGCGGCTAGCAAGGCGAAGTGGCTTTATCTTGAGATTATCAAGTATCGAAATGCCGCGGTTTAGAAACTGTTCAAGTTCTGGCGGTAAGTCGGCACAATAGAAAGTGATGCTAGAAGAGTATAGTTTTCCTTGCCTGTAACAAATTGGAAGTACATGTACAGTACTATTGCTGAGATTTCCAGTAGAATACTGTGACCCTCTTCATTAAATCGGTCAAGTATCTAGCACAGAGAATCACTTACGCTTTGGTCTTCAACACAGGTCAGGCTTAGTCGCGAGGTGTGAAACCGTGACGTGACAATAATCATAGACCTGTAACTGAATGTGAATGGCTTCAGTGGTTACACTGTAGGCGGCACACACTGACTGTCCAGGTAAAACTGACAATACATGTACAGTAGACGATGAAATAAACTCCTCAAAACAGGCAAAACATTGCCCGGCGGTGGCACAGGAAACTGACAGACTGTAACTGTTCCGCGTCGCTTGTAAACACAAAGTACTTACTGAATGAGTCTGGCCGACTGATGCACTTTCACTCCATCCCCAGCCGTCAGTCTCAACTCGGCAAATACTGTGATTTTTTTCTCCAGAAAGTAAAATCTTCAGAACGAAAAGCACATGCACCGAACAGCAGGAGAGAGACACTTAGCAAAATGCCTACACTGTTGTTTGGCAGGACGAAAACAGCAACAGTTTGCGCCGTCCACAGAAACACATCTACACAAACACTTATCCACTTCTCTCTGTGGCACTGCTGGCTTATGTCTGTTCAACTCTTCCAGACACGTGGTGCCAGTTCATGTTCAACTCTTCCAGACACGTGGTGCCAAGTTCATGTTCAACTCTTCCAGACACGTGGTGCCAGTTCATGTTCAACTCTTCCAGACACGTGGTGCCAGTTCATGTTCAACTCTTCCAGACACGTGGTGCCAGTTCATGTTCAACTCTTCCAGACACGTGGTGCCAGTTCATGTTCAACTCTTCCAGACACGTGGTGCCAGTTCATGTTCAACTCTTCCGGCAGACACGTGGTGCCAGTTCATGTTCAACTCTTCCAGACACGTGGTGCCAGTTCATGTTCAACTCTTCCAGACACGTGGTGCCAGTTCAATCAATCACTGATCAGCAGCCACTGATTGGCTTCAGAACTGATCCAGGAGGCAATACCCGGCCTAGGACTGATGATTCCTAGGACTGACCATCTCAGTCACGTGTGAAAAGTTCTCAGTGAAGGCGGTCAGCTGGCCACAAGGGGGGGCAGTAAGGAGGGTTTCAGTCAGTGTTTACTGCATGTTCGAAAGGTGGCGCTCCCACCTCGCGCTGCACTCGTTCAAAGGCTGTATACAGGAAGAGGTAGATGCTGTCGTGTTCAATTCTAGAATATGTACTGTATTAGAATTGTATCTGCGTTTCTATTTTGAGTAGAAGACTTGCTGTACAACTGAGACTGCTATCATCTGTCATAGACTACGATCGTGCTGATTATTGTCGTTTGATACTCTCAGGTTTGTCACAGGCGAAACTAACTGCAAAATAAGCGCACCTCCCGAGATTGAAGAGGTTTGGGGAGGAGACTGCCGGGGAGGACCGGAGTGGGGGAAGAAGGGGGCGGGGGGGGGGGGGGGGTCAAGCACACGTTTGTGTACACTGATCATTAAAATCATTGTTCATGGAATATATTGTCGAATCTACCTCCCCGCCCAAATGAGTGCAATCCCTGGTCTGCGGCTTCGACTTGAGCCGGCTGCCGTACCATTCCAGTATTGTACGGATTTAGACAGACCACGACATCCTACATCCCTCCATTATCGAAAACCCTGGCCTACTTGGAGTCAGTTAAGCTGCAGTACTTTCCTAGAACTGTCCAGATTTAGAGACAGACCACGACACCCTACACGTCATCCTGACTGGCACAATCCCTCGTCTGTCTGAACTCAGTTCAAGTTACCCGTCTTACCATCCCAGAATGGTAGGGATTTCTAGACAGACTACGACACCGCCTCACGCGTGCCTGGCACTCCACTGACTACCGCGTTCTGTCAATTACAGGAAGCCAGCGGCGTTATCGTTTTTGCTCCTCGCTTCATATCGCGCGGCTCACCTCGGCCCAAAATTCCGCCAGCGCTTACTTTGTACACAACACAGGACATCTCACTGCTTCATCCACTAACTGGGGCTATCTTCACGCCTCGTGAAGTCTTCATGTCTCAAATCTATACAAGCCTCAGTGTATACCATATACCGCCGCCATTCCGGCCTTGACTATAAGAACTGAGCTGGTTTTCTTTAGAACTATTATTTCCGGCTTAATAAATTATAGCGCTATTATTATTATTATTATTATTATTGGTTCACTAACCCAGAAAGTGTAATTTACTGCGTAATGTAGGGAACAGGTTCACTGACAAATACAGCCTGTCAGGTGGCGTTCAGTTCACCGTGAACTAACAGACGCCGGGACAGCGCTACGCGAAACAGCTCAGTCGCCGGGAGCCCAGTTCAGAAAGACATTTTGCATTTTAAAACATCCCCAGACACGGCGGAGGACACGCAGTGGCAGACACCAAGACACGCCGGCACTCGCAGACACTGACACAGACACACACTGGCAGACACAGAAGACACGGAAGACACACCGCAACCTTGTGTGCCTCGCTATTAGCGTAGACTGATGCCAAATTTTGAGTGGTGTGCAGCCCTAGAACTGTTCCAGCAAAATTAAAATTGGCAGCAAATGTTGCTGTTATCGTAGTCATGCAAGCAAAGGTCACTATTCTGTTCTGCTATCCTGGGCCCGTATGTAAAAGTCGAGGTAAGGGCTTTTAGCCCCGGGCTAGAGTCTAACCTCGAACGAAACTAGCTCTAGGGTTAAATTTTGTTGTTTGTTTGTTTTTTGTTTTAAAACAAGAAGCGGGCCCATTCCAGCAAGGTGCCTAAGCTGTTATAGAAAGATTTTTTCTTCCTTTCTTTGCTTCCTTTTTAAAAAAATTAATTCTGCTTTTGGGTTTCTTTTGTCCTAGTCTGGGTTAGGCCCGTAGCCGTGGGTTAAATTAAGCTCTACTTTTACATACGGGCCCTGATTCCAAACATGTATAAACTATGTCGTGCACATAATATGCATTTTTGTCAAACGGGTGTTTATTATATCAATATTGTGTCCATCTACCAGTGCGTGTCTTCTGTGTCGGCCGGAGGGGGGGGGGGGGGTCTGAAAATGCAAAATTACTGGGCCCGCATGTAAAAGTCAGGGTTAGGGAGTTTAGCTCCGAGTTAGAGTCTAACCTCGAACTAAACTAGCTCTAGGGTTAAATTTTCTGTTGTTTATTGTTTTATCAGGAAGCGGGTCCATTCCACCATGGTACCTAAGCCGTTATAAAAGGATTTTTGTCGTTCTTTCTTCGCTTCATTTTTTTATTGTTTATTTCATTGTTGTTTTGTTTGTTTTTTGTTTTTGTTTTTGTTTTTTTGTTTGTTTGGTTTTTTGGGGTTTTTTGTTTTTGTTTTTTGTTGTTGTTGTTGTTGTTTTTTTTTGTTGTTTTTTTGTTTGTTTGTTGTTTTTTTGTTGTTTATTTTTTTTTTTTTTTTTGGGGGGGGGGGGGGGGGGCTAGCGGTCTGGGTTAGGTCCGTAGCCGTGGGTTAAATTAACCTCGAGTTCTATATCCGGGCCCAGGCACGGTCTCCCGAGCCGGCTTCACACGAAAGGCCAAGCTTACTTCGTAACACTGTTGTGGAAAAAAGAGAATGGCTAAAAAATGTTGGTAATAAGCACGTTCATTTGAGTGTGCATGATAAAACTCAGTGAACACACGGCCATGTTCTGCATGTTACTGTTAGCCCGATGCAAACGCCAAGGCCGTGATAAACACAAACATGGTTATCGAGGTTCCCCAATACCCCCTCCCACCCCCTCCGCTGCTGGGAGCCAAACCACTGATGTGATGGCTTTCCTCGTTGCCCTGTTGGTTTTTTTTTTATGAACTTTACGTGCTGCAAAACCCTCACAACCAATCAACGCCCCCCCCCCCCCTTTTTTTGAATGGTCACGGGCCCGTGACCTCTACTCAGTCAGTCACGAGGAAGGCGTGACAGCTGAACGTCACATTTTGCCCGGCAGCGTTGGACTCTCAATGCTCTTGTCAGTCGTGAGTTCGAATCCTGACTCATGCCAAAACTAAGTCAAGTGCTTGTAGATTTTTTTTTCTCGTTGCCCGGTCATTGGATGACACCCTTATGTGGTGGAAAAGGACGTTAAACCCGGAAACCTCCAAACAAGCAAGCGTACTCCGTGAAGACTGACGCCGTGTTTTCAGTCCGCTTGTCTGCATGATGACATGCCGGCATGTGAGACTAGAGACAAGAAGTGGCCAAGCCTCTTTGCCAAAGTAAACACGCGCGTGTCTGTGCTCTCATAATTAACTTCCACGAGCCGCGCGCGCTTCCCGCGTTAATTTAATTTTCCACAATCAATCGCGGACTTGTTGGCTTTTCCACTCACCCTCGACAAGCCAGACATTTCTCGTTCACCCCTACCTCCCTCCGCCATGAAGATTTGGGTCTCAGTGAGTGCAAAGGCGGGGCAGACACTGGACGATAAGGAAATGTATTTATAATTATGTGAGAATGGCGGGTTGCAATTTGGACAGAAAAAAATCAGATTGGCAGCAGACGTCAAATGCGCGTGAATGTTATGAAAGGAATTTGGATCATTGTGGCTGGAGTTCCATACAAGTGCCCGGGATACTCAGATTCCGAGTTGTGGACAACGGAGAGAAATTTTCAAGCTTGAGCAGTTAGAATAACCACGAACCCAGGTACAGAAAGGGCAATTTTCTGTGCCCCTAGAGGGTGGAACTAAAATAACCTGACTTGACTTGGGAACTAAAGTTCTAAATTTACTTGACTTGGGAACTCAGTAAAACTGATAAACTAACTCGAGTCTAAGGAACTAGTCAACTGACTTGACTTGGCATACAAAATGGTTTATGTGGTATCGTCGGTATTTGACGTACATACTGACAGTTTACAACAACAACAACAACAACAAATGAACTTGACTGTGACGTGCCGAGCTGAAACAAACACGTTGTCAGTCACGGTTACACACATTGTGCACTGATCCCTATAAAAGTCTCATATGTAGCTTTCTTGTCCAGCGAATGGTAGAGCGTTGGACTTCTAATGCTCGGGTCGTGAGTTCGATCCCGGCCGCTGGGGCCAAATATTTGTGCTGGCTTTTTCATCGTTGCCCCGTCTTTGATATCACCCTATGTGGTGGAAAAGGACGTTAAACCCCCAAACACCCACCCACCCACCCACCGACCCTGTCTTGTCCAGTCACCGTTGATGGTCACTATACACCGGACAACTGAAACTCTCCCCCCCCCCTCCTCCCTCCCCCCGTCCTCTCCCCCCTCCCGTCCTCCCCCTCCCCCCCCCCCTCTCTCTCTCATTAAAACAGTTTTTCCCTAGGGACCACGGTGACCGTGCGGCGGTCCACATCATAAATTCCCACAGTTATAAACAGCAACAGCAACATCAACCTCATGAATATTCACGACCTGTACCAGTGAAACTGATGAACTCTCCACCGTGATATCTAGTACCATGGCAATATCAAGCCGTGGCTCATCATACGCTAGTGTCCCATGTATACAGTCCGGCAACCCTCACTGAACAATTGTCGTCAAAAGGCTGTCAAAATGGGGAGGTATTAGCCAGACCTTGGCCAGGGAGGAAGATCAGAGGTACCGTGTCACCATAAAGCGGGAGGTTTAACGGCCTATGAATAATAATGAGAGAGTAGAGTGCGAGGGACTGGGCAGCAGAAACCACACACAGCGAGTGGAGTTATGGGACTTCTTTATTACTTCCCCTGCTATAATCCGTCAAAACAAACCAAGACAAATTTCTTCTTCCAGTCTCCGTCCGTCATTCTTACGGCTCACAGTCAGTATATCTTCACTACAATGTGATGCAAAACTGAGTACATCATAGTCATATTTTCAGCTAAAATTATGCAAGACTGTCATGCGGCAAAGGTGATATTTGGAATGCAATTTACAGTATTCATTAAAAACAGCTGAAAGGACTTTTAGGACATCCCCCGTATGGTATGGTCACCCTAAATGTCCCTCATAGTAAACTCATGCAGTCTGAGCCTTCAGTCACCATGGTAACCAGAATGCATTACAACGCGGACCCAGTGTTTTATGGAACGTGTACAGTAGAATCACCTTCACCCACTGGCATAACGAAATGCCACGCAGCTCGAATCTCAATAACACGTACTCAGTTTACTCAGGGTTTAAGATAAATTCGTTACGGTTTCTTGTAACCAGGTTCGTGTATATGTGAGTATTGAACGTGTGGTACAAAGTCTCTAGTCGCACGGTACAGCTGTACTCCTGACTAAGTACGTTTAAGCTTCTCCTATCTCGGTGACGATCATGTGTGCGATACCACTGCGCCACTGGGGACACCGGTTGTTCTGAGTTGAGCGCAGCGAGAGGCGCTGAGACCAGCCACGACTGCACTGTGGGGTTTGACTGACGTTCAGCTGCGATAAAACCAGGGACACTCAAGAGTTCTACACACGTTTCCAACTCAAGAGTTCTACACACGTTTCCAACAAAGAAAGAACACACACAGGGACTGGCGGACACAAAACATTGTGAAACTCGGGTAGTTCGGCCAGCACCCCCTGACACTGACCTCAGTACTTGTGGAGGGTGCCTTAGTGTATGTACTTATTGGATTAACCCCGCTATGAAAGACAACCACTTGAGAAAATTCAGGATTACTCCGCATGATAATCATGACTGCATCTGCTCTGAACAAACTCACCCCCCCCCCCCCCCCCCCACCCCTCATTTTCGTTCCCCCCACCCCCTCACTCTCTCTCAGTCTCTCTCTCTCCGCAACTTTTTCAGCCTTTTTCTGTCGTGGCGTGCAGTAACTGAGCACACATATACTTATCAGTGATGAAACTGACAATCAAGTTGCCAATCTGAGAAAACCGATCCGGCCTGTCAATCACGTTTACTTTAGCCACCCATACCCGCTTCTCAGCACCCCTGTACTTAACGTTCCTGTCGGGTAATCAGCGGTGGCAATGAACCTGCAAAGCGATCCATTTCTAGCCGAGGCCTAAACACCGCACGCTCCAGCGAATTGGAAAAGTGTGACCATTGAGAATGGTAAAGAGGCAGTGAAGAGTATCGGATAGAGAAGGCCATGATCCCTTTTTCCCCTCCAACTGCCGTGCGATATGTGTGTGGAATTCGGCCTCCAGTGTAAGTGTTACAACTGATAATGTACCTAGTCAGTACCTACATGTGTTTTGCTTCGGTTAGTGGGCAGACAGTGAGGAAAAACAATTGTCGAATGGGTCAGTGTCGGTACATTTTGCCGTTCTGTAAACCGTCTTAACGGTTGAATCCATCTGCTCGTGGCCGGAGTGTGTGTGTGTGTGTGTGTGTGTGTGTGTGTGTGTGTGTACGTTCCAAACCCCTAAAGTGGGTCCCTCCGTATAAAACACTCCATAAAAAGTGGGTTTAAAAAAATAGTGGGTTTCAAAATCTGAAACCCACTTTTTTTAAGCATGCCACAGTGCAGAAAAGGTCCCCAATATTCCTAAAAAATGAATCGTAGGAAAAGCCCCAGAAGTTGGGTTTGACGGCCCTCGAGTGTTTGGGTCGTTTCACACATATGATCCGAGGCTCGCGTTGGTTTTTAAACACTCTTGCTAAGGGACGTAACTGGATTGACATCCGATAGCCTCCCTTGACGCAAAATGGCGGAATCAGGACGACGCTACGTGAAAGCTAAGGTAAAATTCATGGCTTTTCCTTTTATTTTATATTGGTTGTATGAATTACAGCTGGAAGCTTCATAGTCTAATTGTGTTTCAGATGGTATTTTGTGGATTTCATGTGAAAAGGTGTGGTATAAGTTAGTCTTTTACGGAAGCAAAAGTGATGATGATCGTCCTTCGCTAGTGAAGATGACCATTTTCTTCAAGCATTATCACTTGATGTTGTGGCTGCGGATATGGCTAACTGCAGACCGTCATCAGGCGCTGATAATTTTTCCCCTTTCTCTAACCCCAAATCTGACCCTAAATTTAAGTCTAATCGTAAATATTACCTAATCCTAACCCAAACCTGATCCTAAACACAAAAGTACCTTACCCTAATCCTAGCTCCCGACCAATCAGAGTACCGAATGACGGTCTGCAGTTAGCTGCATATCACTTGCATGTGAAACATTTTCAATAAACTTTGCCAAGGCATCACAGTAAAGGAAGAAGAAGAAGTCTAAGATATGGTGATGCTGATACTTAGTAGTCAGACACTCGTGCAGATCTGTTTTGTAAGTTCAGTTTGATCACAGACACAAGAGGAGGATCAGCAAAAAAAACACATTATATGTATCAGGACAAAGACAGTATTTTAATACGCGAATTTTCTTGTTAGAAACCTTTTCAAGCAGACACAGAAAAAGGGTTCAAACCCGATAATTTACATTTTAAGCTTTTGTCTTTGTCCTGATACAAGTGAAGTTTTTTATTTGTTTGTTTTTTTACTTGTTACGTGTATTAGAGCAAACTGCACAGCTGATCTCATAATTCAACACTGCAGTTGATTTTTTTTTTTTTAATTCTCTGCAGGTTTTCACAACGGCAAAAAGTGTATGCAGGTTTTTCACAACGGCAAAAAGTGTATTCGAGTTTCTGAATCTGACGGAATCCAAAATAACAAGAGATACATGTACAACTATAAGGTATGTCCTGCGATTTTGTTATCATTTAGTCAGGTAATGTTTGACATAGTCATTAACAAAAATGCTGTGAAATAATGTCATTAAGTCATTAGTGTGCAAAAATAATAAAAATCGGTGTGCCGCTTACTCATGTCTGGAGGTATGCTGATGAAAACTAGGTGTTTCTGTTGGGAATACTTTCCACATGTTATGCATTGATCATTATGATTACCAAAAAAAAAAAAAAGAAAGGAAATTGGTTTTCCAGACTTTGATTACTTCCTAAGGGTGTATTACCAGGGCCTAAAAATAAATACCCCGGTGCCCAGCAGCAAAAGCTTCCTTGACTCTCTTTCTGGGCTCCCTGCTTTTGTATTAACCCTTCAGCATTAAGAATCCAGGATCTGTCAGGCTATTTGTCTGACAGACCCCAGATTCTGAATACTAAAAGAGCCTGGAATGCTCCTTGTACTATTTGACTGTATTTGTCTTTGTATACATGGTGCCAATGAGAATTAATTACATAAAGCATGCTTTTGTATTCATTCTGATGTACACCATGTTTACTTTAAGTTTAACCCATTTGTGCCTAGCATCCCTATGTGGCCCATGCATTAAGCATAGGCCACATGTTGATGCTAGGCACAAATGGGTTAATAACAAGGTACTCGAGTAGCACTTTTCTTATCCAGCTCTGTTTTGCCTTCTTTCTTTTTCGTCAGTAGAAAGTCTGGGTTGCTTCCAACTTTAATTAGATTAAAAACTTAATTTGAGCCCAGATTAATAGAGCAGGAATAAGCATGGACTAACTGTTTAGTACAGTGCCTAAATTATACAAAGATCTAACACGGCACACAAGAAGCCAACAAGTGCAGCTACTGTGGTCTGCTCCATGACAAAACAGTGTTGTAGTTGTTGTTCGACACCAGTGAGAATTGCTAGGTGCTAGTGGTAATCCATATATATATATTTCTTTTCCGGATAGGCAAGCAGAACCAGAAGCTGACTCTGGACAGTATGATGAGTGTGTGTCAGACAGCGGTGACTCCAACACTGATTCAGGTATGTATAGTAACATCAGCAACAAATGAAATGATGATTTATCATAATGTTGATTTACATTAGCATTTGCGGAATGATTATATCCTTCTAATGGCTGTATTGTTCTGATGTTGCAGTCATCTTTCCTGCCCTCCATTGTTCAGGCGTGCCTGGCCCCAGCCTTGAGGCCATTGAAGACGGCGGGTAATTTTTCTATAATTTACCTTGGATTAAAAAAAAAAAGTAAAAAAAATCATCTTGTGGTACTGTTAGACACAGGCACATACTAGCCAAAATATTATGTTCAGTAAGCCCAGACCGATGGTGTGATTAGAAAGAAAACAAATGCATCACTTTGTTAAAATGAAATTGTAATGTCTGTGTTTCATATTTCTGTAGTGGCAGTACCATATTAGGCAGCTTACACAGTCATGGTGTGGTGACTCATTCTTGTTTTGATTTCAGATTAGTCAGGTTTTCAGTATTATTCCTTTGTGCTGCAGATTTGATTGCTTGATAATTGATAGCATCTGGGTGTTGCTGATTGGTCACTTTTATCATGTCAGATGCACAGCAGAATCAGAGCCCGGTGATGGGGATTATGACAATGAGTCTGACATCTTGTGTGATTCTGAATCAGACTGGGAGCCAGGCAGTAGTGCATGTGTCACAAGCTGCAGCAGTGATTCTGACAGTGAGGCACATTCAGGTAATGTAGCAAGTCTAATAATTGAGAAAACAAACAAACTTGTGTACGTGTAGTTAATGTTCTTGTGGCTGTATTTTTCTGGCATTATCACTGGAGTTAAAAAGCGTATCAGGACTTTTGCCTTTGGGCTAGCTTTTTGGGTACTGCTTCTGCATGATTTTTATGAACACGCAAAAAACTCTTTCAAACAAAGAAAATCACAGAAAATATGTGCTGATGTGACCCCTTTTCCTGCTGTTTACACACTGAACCCTCCAGACTCCTTTAGCCCATGCTATAAGCATATGCCGAGGAGGTTTCCAGCGCTCAGTGGATTAATGTGTATGGTCATACAAATGTTACAGGCACTCCTGCTGCACCATGTCAGACTCCGGGCCCTACAGACTGTACCAGCAAGCATCTAAGTGGAGAAGACAACATCAACGTCACTGTGAAAGCGACATGCAAAAAACATTGTTGCAAGTTTTGTGGGAAAATGAACTCTAAAATGTCGACACACCTTTCTCGTGTCCATAAGCTGGAGCCTGAGGTGAAAGAAATACTTGGTTTACCAAAAGGTATCTGCAAGAGCACCGCTAGACCAATTGCACGTCTGGTGGCACTAGCTGATTACAGTCATGCTGTACCCACAGGGACCTCTGGGACTAAGAGGGTTAATAATGTGATGTTAAGTTGCTCTGTGGTCTATTGATTATAGTCGTGCCATACCCACATGGACCTCTGGGACTAAGAGGGTTAATAATGTGATGTTAAAGTTGCTCTGTGGTCTTTTGATTATAGTCGTGCCATACCCACAGGGACCTCTGGAACTAAGAGGGTTAATAATGTGATGTTAAGTTGCTCTGTGGTCTTTTGATTATAGTCGTGCCATACCCACAGGGACCTCTTGGACTAAGAGGGTTAATAATGTGATGTTAAAGTTGCTCTGTGGTCTTTTGATTATAGTCGTGCCATACCCAGAGGGACCTCTTGGGATAAGAGGGTTAATGTGATGTTAAGTTGCTCTGTGGTCTATTGATTATAGTCGTGCCATACCCACAGGGACCTCTTGGACTAAGAGGGTTAATGTGATGTTAAGTTGCTCTGTGGTCTATTGATTATAGTCGTGCCATACCCACAGGGACCTCTTGGGATAAGAGGGTTAATATGATGTTAAGTCGGTCTGTGGTCGGTTGATGATAGTCCTGTCATCACTGTACATTTTTTGTTTTCCGCAGCAGGGTCATGGTAATTTTTTTTTTTTTTTCTGATGAAGATAACTGATGTGTATTTCAGTTGAATCAGGTCAAACGCTAAATGAGATGATTATTCTTTTATCTTTTTTGGGTAGTCTTTTTTGTTTGTTCGTTTGTTGTTCTTTTTGTTTGTTTGTGTGTGTGTGTCTGGTTGTTGTTGTTGTTTTGGGGTGGGTTTTTTTGTTGTTGTTGTTTTTTGTTTTTTTTTTGTTTGTTTTTTTTTTGGGGGGGGGGCCTTGATGTTTGACGCTCTTTCGTAGTACAGCCCGTAATTAATTTTTGGTAATTGGCATTTGTCCTAAGTGACTGTTCCAGTTCTTGACCTCTGTGTGAGAACAAAATCTGCGAATTGGAATAATTATGCACATGGCATTTAACGTTTTCACTATGAGAATCTGCTGAGGCCCATGCGCCACAGCGGGTTCTTACAGTGAAACTGTTAGTGAACACATTGGGCCTGAGAGCCTTCCGTGGCCCAGACCGTTTCCATGGGCTCCAGGAGGCTCTTGAGCTGTGAGTTAACTCCACCTGTATACTTGATAACAAGTGTAAAATACATTTCATTGGGTGATTTTCCCTTTTTTTTTTCTTCTTTTTTTTTTGGACACATTTTAATTTCTGTCATTGGTAAAAGTTTTGAACAAATAAAGTCAGAGTCTCCTACCATTCTGGTTTGTTAAATTTATTCTTTTTGAGTTCAGATGGTTTGTATGTGCAGTGTGTTATACTTTTGTCGTCTGATCTCCCTCTGTCTTTATCATTCTGTGAATGCGTGGACAAAGTGACCAAAAGATACTTTTGTTCTGCAAGTTTAAAAAGGCTGTCAGGCATGACTTTTTCTAATTTTTCAAAAAAGTAAAATGGGATTCTATCATGTTTAATAAGCACTACCAAAAAACATTGTTTGAATTTGATTCATTGTTAGCAACGCTGAAACTATTACATTTAACTCTTGTCGTTATTTTCATAACCTGTAATGTTCCTGAATAGGTAAGTACTTCTCTGTTTTGAAAAGTTTTCCTATAGAACTTTAATGGTTGGGGTTGTGTTCAAAATGGTTCAGTTGATTACAGATGCATAATTACAGCAAAGGCACAAACGCTAGGTTTGTGTGGTTTTCATTTTTTAATTCCTCATAACTATTTGTGTCTTTGAAAATATTCTTTTCAAGTGACACATGCCTGAACGCCTTTTTAAAACAAAAGTAAGACAACAAAATCTCACCATTCTGCAAAAGAATGACAAGCAAAACAAAAAGAATGGCTGAAACCCACTTTATCATAAGTTTATGAAAAGTGTGAAAAATGTGTTAAAGATATCTGGAACCCACAAGTAAAATGGAACCCACTTTTTCAATACCATTCAGCAACCAGTGTATGTCAAGTTCCGATTCCAGCTTGTGATTTTCCTTCAGCCTGGATGGTAATTAGGCTATGTATTGTTTTTGAAGCGTCTAGCTACAGTAGAAAGTGGGAGACTCACTTTGCCTAAGTTTGACATGAAACCCACTTTAGGCGTTTTGAACGTATGTGTGTGTGTGTGTGTGTGTGTGTGTGTGTGAGTGAGAGAGAGAGAGAGAGTGTGTGTGTGTGTGTGTGTGTGTGTGTGTGTGTGTGTGTGTGTGTGTTGTTGTTGTTGTTGCTGTTGCTGTTGCTGTTGCTGTTGCTGTTGTTGCTCAAGTTTTGCGGCTGTTGTTTAAAGCGATCGATCAGTTTACTGTTAAACTATTCACAACTGCTGATGCACGGGAGGAAAATCTGGAAAAAGGATCTAAGCGCCTGTGATATCCACAGTGCTGAAGCCATTTGTCCAATTAACGGTAGGTGTGCGCCGGGTACGTGGAGTGTTTGCTTTGGTTGAAATAAGAAACTAACGAACTTGGCCCAGGAAGCAGACATAATACCTTGTTGACGCTACAGACCGTTTTCCACATACTTCAGGGATCGACTCGCGCGCTGTGGAGTCTCAGAAAAACAGATCCCAGTCAGGGACCAACAGGAGGCGGGGGGAGGGGAGGGGGAGAGAGAGAGAGAGAAAACACACACAGCTACACGTCTACGATGCTTAGCGACTCCTCCTCGGGTTTTATCAACCAACACTGCCTTCTCCCAAAGCAAACCAACACGGTGTTCACAAAACAAAAGTGGTTGATCTAAACAGCCATAGGATCAGTTGATAGAAATACAGGAACCACCAAACCATTTCTGCGTTTCCTGTGGAACAACGTTCACGCGTGAACACGGGAGAGGCAGCGGTCGACGGTTGAATATTAAAGTGCGTAAACACCGGAATGATAAAACGGGCTTGCAGACGACACTGACCAAGAAGACTTTTGAAAGATTTCTGAGCGCTTGTAAAATTATCCGCACGCACACTGGGGTGCCTTTTTTTTTTTTTTTTTAAACATTATTATCCATCGGTTTCGGGAAATCCGAGCTGCTTCACCCGAGAGAAGCGCGTCGCCGCGGTGCAGCGCCACCCAATACCTATCCTATTTTTTAATTTTGCTGAGGGTAGAAAAGCCGGATAACCCGGAGAG
>JACVVK020000230.1:0-5000 GCA_018292915.2 Batillaria attramentaria
GTTGCCTTCCGGTTCTTCTTTCTCCTCCTCTTCTTCTTCTTCTTCACCTCCTCCCTTTTCTTCTTACTGTTCTCGTTTCTTCTTCTTCTTCCTTTCTTCTTCTTCTCCTTCTCCTCCTTCATCTTCCTCCTGTCCTCGCTTCTTCTTCCTCATCCTCCTCTTTCTTCTTCTTCTTCCTGTTCTCGCTTCTTCTTCTTCCTCCTCCTCCTCCTCCTTCTTTCCCCTGTTCTCGCTTCTTCTTCTTCTTCTTCCTCCTCCTTTTTCTTCCTCCTGTTCTTGCTTCTTCTCATTGTCCTTCTCCTCCTCCTCCTCCTTCTTCTTCCTCTTCGTCCTGTTCTCGCTTCTTCTTCCTCCTCCTGTTCTCGCTTCTTCCTTCTCCTCCTCCTCCTTATTCTTCTTCCTCCTGTTCTCGCTTCTTCTTTCCTCTTCTTCTTCCTCCTCCTGTTCTCGCTTCTTCTTCTTCTTCCTCCTCCTCTTCCTCCTTCTTCTTCCTCTTCGTCCTGTTCTCGCTTCTTCTTCTTCTTCCTCCTGTTCTCGCTTCTTCTCCTTCTCCTCCTCCTCCTCCTCCTTCTTCTTCTTCCTCCTCCTGTTCTTGCTTCTTCTCCTTCTCCTCCTCCTCTTCCTCCTTCTTCTTCTTCCTCCTCCTGTTCTTGCTTCTTCTCCTTCTCCTCCTCCTCTTCCTCCTTCTTCTTCTTCCTCCTCCTGTTCTTGCTTCTTCTCCTTCTCCTCCTCCTCTTCCTCCTTCTTCTTCTTCCTCCTCCTGTTCTTGCTTCTTCTCCTTCTCCTCCTCCTCTTCCTCCTTCTTCTTCTTCCTCCTCCTGTTCTTGCTTCTTCTCCTTCTCCTCCTCCTCTTCCTCCTTCTTCTTCTTCCTCCTCCTGTTCTCGCTTCTTCTCCTTCTCCTCCTCCTCTTCCTCCTTCTTCTTCTTCCTCCTCCTGTTCTTGCTTCTTCTCCTTCTCCTCCTCCTCCTCCTTCTTCTTCTTCCTCCTCCTGTTCTTGCTTCTTCTCCTTCTCCTCCTCCTCTTCCTCCTTCTTCTTCTTCCTCCTCCTGTTCTTGCTTCTTCTCCTTCTCCTCCTCCTCTTCCTCCTTCTTCTTCTTCCTCCTCCTGTTCTTGCTTCTTCTCCTTCTCCTCCTCCTCTTCCTCCTTCTTCTTCTTCCTCCTCCTGTTCTTGCTTCTTCTCCTTCTCCTCCTCCTCTTCCTCCTTCTTCTTCTTCCTCCTCCTGTTCTCGCTTCTTCTCCTTCTCCTCCTCCTCTTCCTCCTTCTTCTTCTTCCTCCTCCTGTTCTTGCTTCTTCTCCTTCTCCTCCTCCTCTTCCTCCTTCTTCTTCTTCCTCCTCCTGTTCTTGCTTCTTCTCCTTCTCCTCCTCCTCTTCCTCCTTCTTCTTCTTCCTCCTCCTGTTCTTGCTTCTTCTCCTTCTCCTCCTCCTCTTCCTCCTTCTTCTTCTTCCTCCTCCTGTTCTTGCTTCTTCTCCTTCTCCTCCTCCTCTTCCTCCTTCTTCTTCTTCCTCCTCCTGTTCTCGCTTCTTCTCCTTCTCCTCCTCCTCTTCCTCCTTCTTCTTCTTCCTCCTCCTGTTCTTGCTTCTTCTCCTTCTCCTCCTCCTCTTCCTCCTTCTTCTTCTTCCTCCTCCTGTTCTCGCTTCTTCTCCTTCTCCTCCTCCTCTTCCTCCTTCTTCTTCTTCCTCCTCCTGTTCTTGCTTCTTCTCCTTCTCCTCCTCCTCTTCCTCCTTCTTCTTCTTCCTCCTCCTGTTCTTGCTTCTTCTCCTTCTCCTCCTCCTCTTCCTCCTTCTTCTTCTTCCTCCTCCTGTTCTTGCTTCTTCTCCTTCTCCTCCTCCTCTTCCTCCTTCTTCTTCTTCCTCCTCCTGTTCTTGCTTCTTCTCCTTCTCCTCCTCCTCTTCCTCCTTCTTCTTCTTCCTCCTCCTGTTCTTGCTTCTTCTCCTTCTCCTCCTCCTCTTCCTCCTTCTTCTTCTTCCTCCTCCTGTTCTTGCTTCTTCTCCTTCTCCTCCTCCTGTTCTTGCTTCTTCTCCTTCTCCTCCTCCTCCTCCTCCTTCTTCTTCGTCCTGTTCTAGATTCTTCTCCTTCTCCTCCTCCTGTTCTTGCTTCTTCTCCTTCTCCTCCTCCTGTTCTTGCTTCTTCTCCTTCTCCTCCTCCTCTTCCTCCTTCTTCTTCTTCCTCCTCCTGTTCTTGCTTCTTCTCCTTCTCCTCCTCCTCTTCCTCCTTCTTCTTCTTCCTCCTCCTGTTCTTGCTTCTTCTCCTTCTCCTCCTCCTCTTCCTCCTTCTTCTTCTTCCTCCTCCTGTTCTTGCTTCTTCTCCTTCTCCTCCTCCTCTTCCTCCTTCTTCTTCTTCCTCCTCCTGTTCTTGCTTCTTCTCCTTCTCCTCCTCCTGTTCTTGCTTCTTCTCCTTCTCCTCCTCCTCCTCCTCCTTCTCCTTCGTCCTGTTCTAGATTCTTCTTCTTCTCCTCCTCCTCCTCTCCCTTCTCCTTCTTCTTTGTCTTCCTCTTGTTCTCGTTTCTCCGTATGCTCCTTCTTCTTCATCGTCGTCATCGTCTTCTTATTCTCATTCTTCTTCGTCTTCGTCTTCTCCCTCTTCTTCTCTTTCTTCGAATCCTGCGATCCGTTTTGGCTTCCACGTTGGGTTGTTGTTCAGGGGAGTCCCTGGTTCAAATCCCCACAGGGCAAATGTCTTTACAGGTCTTTTTCCAGCGCCCTCGTGGTGGACAAAACACGCGGAGCCCCCCAAAGCACACACGTATCCTCCTAGCCCTGGCGGGTTTCATTACTATATGCCCGAACACTGACACAGGAATAGACAGTATATCGCTTCGACATCGGTGGGAGCTCAAGAACTCAATATACCACCCACGCAAAGCCCTTGCGGCACACTTCAGTCACCCTTAGATCTAAAAAGCATGCTACCTCACCAGAATCCAACCTTGAGTGTTCTACCATTTTGGTAAAAGGGCCTAAGCTTCATCATTTTGAGAAGCATTTAGATCCTTTAGCCACGCTTCTGACAGTATGCTGCTGCCAATACAGCTCGAGAGAAACGCCATTAAAAGTTTGAAGGGGTCCGTCAGGATCTGTAAAGCATCCATACACCCATTTCAATTGAAACGTCTTCTCTGGGCTGGTATTTGAACTAATCAGATTTTCATAATTATTCCTCAGACATAAAATACCCACCCACAAAAAAACTAAGCTTTGGGGAAGAAAATGAGGGAGTTCATTGTCCCCTCTTCCATAGCCAGATGACACCCCAAAACCTCCTGTGGCCATAAATAACCTTAACCTTATACAGCCAAAGTCTTTTGCAATATCCTGGGAGATATCAGATTCGGTAACACGTTGTACGTTTCCTTTGCTAACTTGCATCGTGACAAAGCCCTGTTCAGCCCCGCTGCTCATTTTGGAAGACGTATGAAGCTGTCAGAAATGGTAGCGTGAATGGGTAAATCACTTGCAGTTGCATTATTACGATCCTAAGTAAATAATTCCCAGGAAATAAAATTAATCAATCTTTTCGAGAGAAAAAAAGAATCGAACTAAACGTTCTGCTAGAGGTTCTTTTGCTTCTGCTCCAGTGGGCAATGTGTTAACAACTCTCTCTCTCTCTCTCTCTCTCTCTCTGGGCCAAATATTTGTGCTGGCTTTTTCATCGTTGCCCCGTCTTTGATATCGCCCGTATGTGGTGGAGAAGGACGTTAAACTCCCAAACATCCACTCACCCACCCACCCTCTCTCTCTCTGGGTGTTTTCCCACCTGCCTGAAACTGAAACACCGACTCAAACGTCTGCATCTCGTAAATAACAAACTGTCCTGTGCTCGTCCCTTTGTTCTATAATCTGAACAAACCTCTCTCTCTCTCTCTCTCTCTCTCTGTGTGTGAGAGAGAGAGAGAGAGAGAGCACTTTATTCTTTTTTTTTAAATAATGTTACTTTAGCCTTGTCAGTTTTTTGGGTTTGTTTGTTTTTTTCTTGTATTTCTGTTTATCTTTGCTTGTGTAGTCTTTTTATTTATTTATTTTCCTTGTTGCAACTCATGATTGAAAATTAATCATTGTCTGGTTAAATCACTTCCGTTGGAAAATAAAGTTTGTTCGTTCGTTCGTTCTCTCTCTCTCTCTCTCTCTCTCTCTGGGTAAAGAGATGTATCACACCTAACGTATCGGAGCCAGTCGTGGCAAAATGGCGGGCTTGTATAGGAATGCGTTTTCGGACACTTCCGATTTATTGACTCATTATGAACGCCGCTGATACCGTCTGCCGAGTGACCATTCATCTTCTCTCCACTTTCGTTTGTCACTGTTCGCCCCCGGAGGCCCGTCTGTGGTCCGGTTTGTACTTTCTGTCGGACATCCGTCACTCCTGTTTCCGTTGGTGGCGTGTCGGGCTCAGGTGACCTACTTAGCCTTGCATGGGGACTCTACTCTACTCTGACGTCCACAGGAACGACCGTGGTGTCCCCCGTTGTCGAACCCGGACGCAGCGCTGATCGTCCTATTCAAGCCTGTATAATTCACCGCTAGAGGCCAGCGTGGTTCCTAATTACTGACAGTCTGTTTGGTGGCGAGGTGTTGGTAAATCCCGCGTCTTTCTACCACCTCCGCGTAAATCTGTATTTCGTGAGTCCACAGTGGTGACACTACTACCACCACCGCCACTACCCCGGCCTCGCCTGACCAGCTCCATAGTTATCTGGAGTTTCTTGGTTTGAGGGGAGGGTGTTTAGGGGGTTTAACGTCCTTTTCCACCACATACGGGTGATATCAAAGAAGGGGCAACGATGAAAAAGCCAGCACAAATATTTGGCCCCAGCCGGGATACGAACTCATGACTCGAGCATTAGAAGTCCAACGCTCTACCATTCGGCCACCCCAGCTCCACGGTTTGATGAGAGGTTGTTGGAACTGAAATGGTCAGTTGTATAGTTTTGGAAATATTGTGCACGGGTTTCGAAAGTTTCGCCAACAATCCAAGTGACGAAGGTCGTTGTAATATAATAA
>JACVVK020000230.1:10000-17500 GCA_018292915.2 Batillaria attramentaria
AAAAAGGGCGCAAACAACAGCAGCCGATGAAGGAACTTTTGAGACTTCCTGATCTTGTGCATTCATGCAAACTTTCCGGACTGCGCTATGCTTTCGTAATTATCGTACTGGCATGAACTTAACTCGTCTTATGCTCTATGTTTACAAAGTTTCCGTCTGTTACATAGATAGAATTATAATTTACCGCTGTGATTGGGTTCTTCCGAAGATTGTTTTGATTATTATTATTATGTGATTGTTTGTTCATGATGTTTTTGGCGTCTGTTTTTCCGGAGCTTGTTCAATATAATTATGTGAAGCGTAATAATCTAATGTTGCTGAGGTTTTTCCTCAATTTCAGACTTCATAATTATTTCGAAATGTTTTGCCTCTCGTCGATTTCTTGAGCAGTCCAGCTAACAGGCATGCCCATTACACATAGTGCAGTTAACCCAACCATTTCTAAGTGCAGAACCATTCCTATTTTGACGTCCCCGTCGACACACCGTCCTTCCGGTACGGATGAATGCTCTGCCTGAAAATGCCCGTAATAATACCATTGGGGCACAAGAAATGACAAATGATAATACCGAACAATTCTTCTATTCTTCAAGCCAGCCACACTGCCATTATAAGCCCGTCCCCGCCCAAACCATCCTCGTCTTGAAGCAAACTGCGCTCCAAGAGAAAGTCTTGCAACTAACCTATTACCGACCTACTCCCCCCCCCCCCCCTCCCTCCAAAACATCCACATCTTGAAGCAAACTGCGCTCCAAGAGAAAGTCTTGCAACTAACCTATTACCGACCTGCTTCCCCCCTCTCCCTCCAAAACATCCACATCTTGAAGCAAACTGCGCTCCAAGAGAAAGTCTTGCAACTAACCTATTACCGACCTACTCCCCCCTCTCCCTCCCCCTCCCTCCCCCCTCCCCTCAGCCGTCCCTCCCCCCTCCCTCCCCCCCCCCACACCTCTAGCTTCCACAAAAAGCTTCCGTGTCCGACGCTTGTCTTCCTGGAAGACAGATCTGAAATTTGTTTTTGTCTTTGGCTCGGATTCAACAGCCAGAGTGTCCTGTCTCGTTGTATGTGTGGAACTCCATGAATGTGAAGTTGCTCACCTATATAAATGCGGCCCGGAACACAGACAGACGCACAAAAGGCCAGACACAATCAATGGTGATGTACGCCTACAGCAACTATTGCGCGCCGGCGTTAAGTTCCATCGACGTCCACCTTCGGCCTTGGGGCTTGTGTCCAACTCCGCTAACCTCCGTCTGGGATCATATCTGGCCACACACCCGAAGAACCTTCGCCTGTTGGGTTTTTTTCCCCCCGCCTTCTCCTCCCCCTCCTAAAACTCGTCAAAGTCCGCTTGTTTCCACCCATCCCTCTCCTATACTAGAACTCGTTAACAACTCATGTTCCCCCCCCCCCCCCCCAAAAAAAAATCGTCAACAACGCTTGTTTTCCCTTCGTCCTCTCTCTCCTACACTGAAACTCGTCAAAGCGCGCCTGTCCAACCCCCTCCTATCTTCTCCTTCTACCCTGAAACTCGTGAAAGTCTCGATACATATTAATTTCTCCCCCGCAAAATCTCGCCCAAGTCTCACTACATCTCGGCTAAACCTCGCCTTACCAGCTCCTATACATCAAACGCGACCTCGCAAGGCCCATGACCAAGCAGCGCGGTAGCAGCTATTGCCTGTGATGGCAATTCTGCTGATAGGGTGTCAGCTATTTGCATCCATCCTCCGCACCTTCAGGAGCGCTTGGTCCACTCCAAGTCCCTTGTCCTGACCGGCGCTCTAAGCCGTAATCAATGCGGGGAAAAGAGCCGTGTCGGCCTGGTGTGGTAGCGGCGTTTAGGCAGGGTTAAGACTGGGAAACTCGGCAACCAAGCCGCAATCGATGTGGCGACCAACAGACGGTTTGAGTGAAGGCGAGTTGAGCCAAGCCCCGATTAATATGACGTATTGTAGTTCGGGATTCTGCTGAAGTTTGAAACACCGTTACGCTGTAGGGTGGTACTTGATCGCTTTGTTTCCTGTAGGTAACAGTTCAATCCTTTTTTTTTTTTTAACTGTTAACATTTTGACCGATCATTTTTGTCTACTTTTTGGGGGTTTTTTTTGTTTGTTTGGTTGGTTGGGTTTTTTGTTGTTGATGTTGTTGTTTCTGGTTGTTGGTTTGTTTTTTGGTTGTTGTTTTGTTTTGTTTTGGGGTTGTTTTGTTTTGTTTTGGGGTTGTTTTGTTTTGTTTTGGGGTTGTTTGTTTGTTTGTTTGTTTGTTGGGGGGGGTGTTATAATTAGTTAGTTAGTTAGTTAGTTAGTTAGTCCTTTTGGCTCCTACAGAAGCATAGGGCCTCAACAGCTCTCCTCCATCTCACTCTGTCCCTGGCGCAGGTCTTGGCCTCCTCCCTTGTCATACTTGGTGCAATTTCGTTTGCCTACCACGAAAGTGATTCCAAAAACGGGGACACTAGAAATAGTTATGTGCACGTTTGCACCTGGCTTCGGGGTTCGAATCCGTGTCCTTCTGGAGCTACTGAAGGGAGCCTGCATATCCGAGTTGATGGTGCATTGGACTTTCAATGATCGGGTCGTGAGTTCAAATCCCGGTTCAAGCCCAAAAAAAAAAAAAAAAGATGGATTTTCCCTTGTTGCCCAGGTCATGTCTTATCTCTTGATGGTTAATGTTCCCGCCACTCGGGAGCGATTGGGTACATCTATTCAAATAGTTATATATATATATAGAGTTATATATAACTCTTAAAATTCTTTAAGAAGTTATTGTGCAGATAGTGAGGGAGAACAGCATAAAAAAAAAACATATCCATACACAGATATTTTTAAAGGGGAGCTGTTCTGAGCTGTTTTCATGGTATCTATCACCAAACCACTTAGACACCTGGGCCCGCATGTAAAAGTCGGGGTTAGGGAGTTTAGCCCCAGGTTAGAGTCTAACCTCAAACTAAAATAGATCTAGGGTTAATTTTTTTTTTAAATCAGGAAGCGTGTTCCGTGGGGAGCAGAGAACCCAGAATGCACAAAGAAAACGCGCTGCCCGAAAGGCTACAGCTGCCAGCAACTCCACAGCCGGACCCACATATGTATGTCCTACCTATGCAAGGGAATTCCGTGCCCGGATTGGACTCACCAGTCATCTCCCGACACATCGCATCCACTCAGCTCCAACAGACTGATGTCATGGTCATCATCGCTCGCGATGGACGAACAACAACAATTTTCAAGAACTGCGCTGTACAAATGTGATTTATTATTATCAACTGGTCCTCCTAATACAGACCTGGTTAACCTTCTCCATCTGGTTTGACGAGCACCATGCACGAGAGGGTCTTTCAAAATCACTCACATCCCAAATTACAACACACCCACAGGAACCTGGCGGGCCATGGTGTACCGTTACCGGGCCCCATCTGGGTCCTTAATCAATGATGGTGATCGGAGAGAGTAGTCCCCGAGTTGATTGCAATGGGCGGGCAAATCTTGACGCTTTCTCTCGCTGAGAATAGTACTCACCGCTAACGACTCGGAGTCGCCTGTTTATTCCCTTCTAACGAGCGTGCCCTAAAAAACACCAGTCGATTAGCCAGTGTGCCGAGAACGGGCCCTTGTTCTTGGTGTGCCTTCGTTAGAGGGAATTGTTTGTTTGTTTTTGTATTGTTTTGAGGGATGCGAGGTGATAAAAAAAAATGCTGTGCGTCATTTTGAAAGCTAGAGCTGCCGTAATTTTGCTTGACATCTCAAGTTCTTTCTTCTTTGTTTGGTTCTGACATTTCAGCTTTCATATTCGCGTTTTTGGCTTTCGAGGATTAATTTTGATATCCTGATTTCTCTTTCCTTCTTTTTTTAATTTTGTTGATTTCTTAAGGTTTTTGAAAATCAAGGGACATCACGCTGGGTGTACCGAGTTGCACCGTGCTGAAAATTGAAAATGTCCCACCAGCTGACAATAAGCGTCGTGAATATTTACATGCAAAACTGTTCTCCTTTATTTGATTTGGCGAGGAGAGGCAGAGAGGAGGAGGAGAGTGGGAATGGTGGGGTGAGTGTTGAGGTTTATCGACTTTTGTCCATCAAATGATAAGTTGTTTGTTTGTTTGTTTGTTTGTTTGTTTGTTTGTTTGTTTTTCTTTGGTTGTTGTTGGGTTTTGGGGGTTTTTGTTTTTGTTTTTTGGGGGTTGTTTTGTGTGTGTGTGTGTGTGTGTGTGTGTGTGTGTGTGTGTGTGTGTGTGTGTGTGTGTGTGTGTAGGCGAAGGACGTGGAGAGGAAAAGGGAGCGGGTTGGTTGGGGGAATTAAATTAACGTCTTTTAGTTCCCCCAATTGGCCAAGAGAGTGATTTCAATATCGTGGCATTTGAAGCAGATCTCCATAGATTTCGACCCTGACAAGATTCGAACCCGCCATTTGCATTTGCCCCCCCCCCTCCCCCCCCCTCCCCACCCCTCCCCACCGTCACAAAGTCCGTATATCAAACATTGCAATATCAGGGCAGTTTTCGACAGAAACGGGCCCTCTGTCCCCACTTTGTATTCGTGGCTGCGTCAACGATTTTCATCTGTCTGCTAGTCTGATAGGTTTCATCTACTTTGCTCCGTGTCTGGGGACCTCGGTGGACGTATATTTATGCTCTTCAAAGGGGCAATACAGGCGATCGCTTTGTCTGTTCGTTCGTCTTGCTTTCTACTTCAAGGGAGGCAGCTGCCGATTTCGTCGGGATGGGTGGGTGTTTGGGGGTTAACGTCCTTTTCCACCACATACGGGCGATATCAAAGACGGGGCAACGATGAAAAAGCCAGCACAAATATTTGGCCCCAGCCGGGATACGAACTCACGACCCGAGCATTAGAAGTCCAACGCTCTACCATTCCGGCTCCCCGATTTCGTCGGGCATTCAAGGAAGACGATCAGATATAAAATATATAAAAAAAATGTTCAAAACATGCTTATTCGGAAAACAGACAAAATACATTTAATCCCAACTTTTCGGCTAAGAACCATTCTTCAGTGGATCCTGTTGTCATGGTGCTGTAACCATGACAATATAAAACGTGAGAATGTGCGAGAGAATGGCGAATGGATGAGCGAGTGCATGTGTGTGTGCTTGTGTGTTTGCCAATGGAGTAAACTTCAGCATCCTGGAACTAAACCTTCATTTCTCCTGACTGGTAATTGCATGTCATCGTTTGTATTCGGTTCCTGCATGGTGTGAGTGCGTGAGTATGTGTGAATGGTTGAATGATTGCATGGGATGCTTTGTACCGCCTCAACGGCCATACACCACACCCTGACAATAGCAACACACGGTAACTTTGTTGTAGTCAGTCGGGCGCGAAACGACAACAATCCAAGGAAGAGGTTGTAAAGAGGGGACTTTCATACACTTCAACTGGTCAGTTAACGTCTCAATACGTATGGCACGCAACTTTCCATGGAATGCGCCGAATCTGTGCGTCATTTGGGTCACAATATAACATTTTTTAACACCGTGTCAGCCTCCACGTTGCGAGGTATTGTTTAAATGTTCCCTGTGAGTCTGTGTGTATGGAAGCTGTTTGTTGTGCGGCAATTGTATTTTGCTGTCGTTCCTTAGGTGTGTAACAGTCACTCATGTTTGTGTATATTCTTGTGCTTTATGTTAGCTGTGTACTGTCAGTGATACCTGTTTCATTTTTGTTATGGTGTACGTCGCTTAGAGCCTGTGTAATTTACACGTATAGGCGCCCTACACGTCTTTATTATTATTATTATTATTATTATTATTAGGCCATTGTGGTGACTGGCCGGCATATGTATTTTTCTAGAAGTGTACCGAGCACTGAGCAGACGACTCAATCTGGTTGCGGACTCAGTGAGCTAGGACCAGCTAGACGACGCTGACTGGTTGCTAATTCTAGGAGATTTTTCGAGTCCCCGTCTGTTCAGGGTGGGTGTTTGGGGGTTTAACGTACTTTTCCACCACATAGGGTGATATCAAAGACGGGGCAACGATGAAAAAGCCAGCACAAATATTTGGCCCCAGCCGGGATCGAACTCACGACCCGAGCATTAGAAGTCCAACGCTCTACCATTCGACCACCCCGGCTCCCCCCCGTCTGTTCAGGAGTGGACAGTAGACTCAAAGAATTTCGTATTTCCCTGATCATTATTAGAAGCCACACAGTCCAGAGAACGGTACGATGGCCAAATGAGACATGCTTCAATCTGGCAAATTAATAATCTCAGAGCTTCGCGGCACCTTTTCCTCTCAACGGCTTTAGGAACATAGAGGTTTTTAACATACTTCATTTCTTTTGCATTTCCGAACTCAGCGCGAAAACTCCAACTCAAACCTGCACGTGTTGGCCTGCGTGTTGCGCAACAGAGAGCATGTGATTTTCGCCGGGCTGAGTCCTGAACTCTGAGTTCTTGTTAAAGAATTTGATAATGAGCTTTTAATCATCAGGCAGTTATGATTTATGACGCATTGTCATAATTATGGGTTCTTGCTAACGAATTTGATAATAAACTATCAAACATGCAGTAATAGATTAATTTTTCACTTTATGGTGCATTGTCATAATTATGGTGTGCAATACACTACCACCACCAACACAAACAACAACAACAACAGAATAATAATAATACTTTCTTGTGAGGTTGGAAGAATATAAAGATCTCACTGTTTTGCGGAAAACAAGAAATGTGGCAATCCCCAAAACAAATACCCGCACGCGTGTTTAGAGGCATAATATAATATTTCAAAGACCGACCGGTCGATATAAGCCACCGGAGATTCTTGTTTATTTGATTCTGTTTGCGTCAGAGATCTTTCGAACTGGGTTGAATGAGCATGTCTGTGAATCACCTGATCCCTGAGGTGGAGCGGTGTGTGTGTGTGTGTGTGTGTGTGTGTGTGTGCGTGCGTGCGTGCGTGCGTGCGTGCGTGCGTGCGTGCGTGCGTGCGTGCGTGCGTGCGTGCGTGCGTGCGTGCGTGCGTGCGTGCGTGCGTGTGTGTGTGTGTGTTCTGCCAAACAAACTAAATATTTTCAACCTAGAATTACTGCCCACATATTCTCTCTCTCTCTCTCTCTCTCTCTCTCTCTCTCTCTCTCTCTCTCTCTCTTTCTCTCTCTCAGGCAAAATTACTGCTCTTGTCTCTCTTGTGCTGACACTGATTACGGCTCTGGGGTTATCATCTTTCTGCTCAGAAAAACAAGTTTTCGATCGATGAGAAAAAAAATCCATGTCTAGCTCATAAACGACATTTTCGCCATGTTTGGAATTGAACAAAAAAAAAAAAGTCAACTTCAAAAGCTGCAAATCCATTGAATCTTATAATAATAATGAGCATTGTATAGGCGCTTTACCCAGTTTCTTGAATCGGCTCAAAGCGCCGCGAACTGAACCCAACACGCACGCTCACGTGAATCACACGCATTCTCTCACACACTGGACATAAACACATTACAATCACGTGGTGCGAAGGGTCAGCTCAGCTATTTAAATTTCGGATTTTA
>JACVVK020000230.1:22500-47500 GCA_018292915.2 Batillaria attramentaria
TTGTAGGAGACAAGGAGTTTTGAGGCATGAGTTCGATTCTCCGGTTGGAAGGCAAAAATGTGTGCTGGCGTTTACCTCATAGGTACGTCTTCTATGACACACAAACAACTAACCAAAGAACCAAATCGTCTGGTGCGGTTCCAAAGAGTTATGAAGAATGACAACTCTTAGAGGATGAGCTAATGGGCGTGTCTGCATCAGCTCAAGTTTCAGAGACCCCTGGGAAGGAGTGGGGGTAGGGGGGGGGTGGGAGTGATGGCCTTGGGTCCAAGTGTGAAAGGAAGTTTACACGGACTTTCTACTGGTGCGTGTGTCTTTGAGATTGCTTTTGCTCTGGGAAGAACGGCGTCAAATGTCTAGCAACCTTACCGTTCGTGGAAATCGTGTCTTGTGACTTGAACATTACTCAGTTTTTTAATTACACTGAACTCAGATTCAAGCTCGCTGTTCAGTGGTTCATACGGTGGCCCTCATTCGCGTGCTGATGTCTTCTGAATTTCTAATGTTGAAAATGTTCGGGACATGAGTTCGAATCCCGACTTTTCTCGTGGCTCTGTCTTTGATATCATTATTGCTTGGCGCCAAAAGGGCGTTAAACTCTCCAACACCCACCCATCCGTCTAATGTTCAATCTGTCTATTTCTTTCACTAACCTATAACTACAAACATACATCCTGTCAGAGTGTAGCGTGTTACGCCCAGTCCAACTTCCGTGCAGAGGTTTTTGAGTTTTAGATGTTGAATCTGGCCATTTCATTCATTCTTAAATTCACACTTGGGTAGTTGGCATGCCCAGCGGCTTATGCAGAGTCACGACCGTGTTCAGTTTCTTCAACTCAAGACCTTGTTTAGCCTCTGGGTACAGACGGACGAAATTCATGCTGGCGCTGACACATATACCGTGACCTCATCCTCACGACATAAGTCGCTCTTTGCAGACCCCTGTTCGATCTCCGATGGTCTTTTTACGGTCTTTGAGGTCTCGAGCCTTCCTGGTTTTTGAGTCGGGGAAATGGCAAACGGTCCGCCGTTTGATCGGAATAGGCATGCTTCTCTTTCTGTGTACACTTACTGTGTGGGTGGTTTGTCCTTTTCGCGTTCTTCGCCGTCCGTCTGCTGCGGTCCTCCAGCGTAATTGTGTGCGTGAGGTTTGGGAACATCTGTGGCTTGGAGTTAGGAAACGTCTTCTGAGATGGACCCCGTCTTCCTCCACTCTCCCTGTCTATCCTCACTACTCTCCTGTTGTGGACTCTCTCTCTCTCTCTCTCTCTCTCTCTCTCTCGTGTGTGTGTGTGTGTGTGTGTGTGTGTCGGTGTGTGTCGGTGTGTGTGTGTGTGTGTGTGTGTGTGTGTGTGTGTGTGTAAAAGAGTGAGAAAGAGGATAAGTTTCTGATTTTGATTTATCGCTCATATTTTAGTAGCGAAAGCAATTTTTTCTTTTTCTTTTCATTCTAGTATATGCATAGCAATTTCAAAGTTTTTGGGTTTGGTTGGTTGGTTGGTTGGTTGTTTTGTTTTGTTTTTTTTTGTTTTGTTTTGTTTTGTTTGTTTGTTTGTTTGTTTTGTTTTTGTTTTGTTTTTTTGTTTGTTTGTTTGTTTGTTCGTTGTTTTTTGTTTTTTGTGTGTGTGGTTTTTTTTTGTTTGTTTGGGGGTTTTTTGGGTGGGGGGGGGGGGTCGTTTTGTTGTTGTGTTTTAAATGGGCCATGTGCCTGCAAGTTTTACCGTTAAAAAATAAAGATTCTCTCTCTCTCTCTCTCTCTCTCTCTCTCTCTCTCTCTCTCTCTCTCTCTCTCTCTCTCTCTCTCTCTGCGGTGCGTGATGTGTGGTGCGCGCGCGTACGTGTGTGTGTGTGTGTGTGTGTGTGTGTGTGTGTGTGTGTGTGTGTGTGTGTGTGTGTGTGAGAGAGAGAGAGAGAGAGAGAGAGGGAGAGAGAGAGGGAGAGAGATCGTGCGCCTAAACCTCTTCCTTAGTAAATGAAGTCTCAGTCAGTCAGTCTCCGCCTGTCTCATTTGAATACGAAAAAGACAGTTGGTGGCGGTATTCCACTACAGGCTCAAGTTAAGGGCTAATGGCATTCTGCTGGCTCATTCGCAGAAACCAATAGGTGGCAGTAAATGAGATGGATTAAGCGCATGGTTGAGGTCGGCTATATTCAGACTGTAACCAACTCTGCCGCCGTGATTGACACCTGCGGTGAACATGTCTACAGTAGGCAGCAGCTAATAACGCTGGGTGTTCTTTACATCGCCTGAAAGTTGTCACACACACACACACACACACACACACACACACACACACACACACACACACACACACATACACACACACACACAACATACGCGCGCGGGCGCACGCACGCACGCACTGTGGTGAAAAATTAATGTCTTCAGTAGGCAGGAATTAATATGACCGGAGGTACTTTTACATCACATGAATGTTCACACACACACACACACACACACACACACACACACACACACACACACACACACACATATATATATATATATATATATATATATATATATATATATATATATATATATATATATATATTAAACGCCCTATTTCCATGTTCACTGGGTTTCAGTCAAAGAAGCTAACTTACGTTTTGGAACAGTTTCGCTCATGAGTTGGCCTGTACACTCGAAATGTCTATCTCAGTGATCAGTACAGCTGTGACGCGAAATAATGCTGTTTACACTTTGTGCGAGCGTCGAAAATTGAAGTTCTCGTACTGAGCGCAGTGAGCGGTTGCCCTTGTCGCTCAGTTCCTGCGTAAGCCACGTCATTGTGTACCCTTTTCTTGGTTCGGTGCCAGCCTTTCAGATGCTGTCACTGTGCAGGTGTCTAAGTGGTGTGATGCTTGACACCACCAGTACAGCTTTGAACAGTGAGCGGTTTTGTTTTGTTTTTTGTTTTTTTTGTTGTTTTTTTCTGACACAACTCTTTGCCGGCTCCAGTGGTATTCCTCCCTGGTAATGGGTGGAATCCACGGAAGGCTCGGAAGTTGGGGCAATTTTTATAATGGATGATGATGGAGATGAGGATGATGGTAAGATGATGCTATGGAGGTCCGTGTGGTTTTTGGGACTGCGGGACAGGGCCGCATTCCACGCTTCCTGACATAAAATATCCCGGCATTAACCAGGCCCGGGAACTGCGGCACCTGCGGTGCCGGCCGTGTAATCATCCACATCATAAGACGTGTCATACCTAGGGAAGCACCCCCAAAGTCGCACCCGTGAAGTGGGTGAAGCTCGGCTGTGTGGCAACAGCCTTCCCATTGGGCCCATAGCAGACCCGCTCTGAGTAGGAGCCGACCTAGGTAGGAAAAATCCCGCTTGCCTCGGCTGGGATTCGAACCCGGGTCTCCCGGTCCATGGTCAGAAGTGCTAACCACTACACTACGGGGGCCGGTAGCGTAAAATTTTTAAAAGTTGGGCCATCAAGTTTAAATGATGCCAAGGATAAACGGTGCGATGTCTTTTCAATAAAAAAAAACAAAAAACAGTTGTATCCTGTGCATTGAGATAGGCCTACCTTTGTGCACGGGCGGAACTATTCTTGGGAATGAGGAAGAGGTGGAGTACTCGGAAGATTTAGCTAAACTTGAAAAGAACTGATCTTTTTTCTTTTTCTTTTTTTACAATAAACGGAAACGCCACAGTGGAAAGAGTGTTAAGCAGGTGGAAAGGAGATACCCAGCTGATAAAATGGATAGATCACGAGAGCTTGCAAACCGCTTATCTTATACTGCTGACTGGGCATGTGGAGCCGCGACAGATTCTGCAAAACATTTCCTCTTGCTCCGAGAAATTTTACTGAAACTCGAAAGGCGACAATCTGCACGTTTCCTCCTCAATACAAAAATATCCGTCCGCTTCACGGTAATGCTGATCTGCCACCGCTATTTTTTTTTTTAAACTATGTTCTTGAATTCATTTCAATCTGAGCAAACGTCTCTCTCTCTCTCTCTCTCCTCTCTCTCTCTCTCTCTCTCTCTCTCTCTCGCCGGAGGCTCGGTAGCTACGCAAAAAATCGAATCATCTCGGGGTTAGACTTTCACCGTAAACCACTCGAACTAATCATGTAAGCTCTATTTATACCACGTCCGTTCTTGGGTTTCTTTGATTTGAAAACTGACTTCGGCAATGCAAATGCTTCACGCGGAATTTCTGACTTGAGGTGCTTTACTTCGCGTTGTCGATGTCCTTGGAGAAGTCAGCAGGTCCATTTCAAACAGGGGCGTAGGAACCACGGGGGCCCTGGGGACCCAGGCCCCCGTTCGATTTTTGGAAGGGGGGCCCGAATGTCTTTGGGCCCCCCTTGCTTTTGATAAGAGGAGAGGGGGCCCACCAGTGGTGCCCCCCCCCCCCCTGCTCTGCTGTCGCAGGACACAATCCTTGGCAGTCAACACACACACACACACACACACACACACACACACACACACCTCCCCCCCCCCCTTCTTCACCCTGGCCGTATGGCTCACCCGACTTAGTGGGCCCCCCTTCCTCTCAGCATCTTCCTACGCGCCTGTCAAAGCCTCCGTTTCAGCAATGAACTGGCACCAAGCTTACGATTATTACAAACACGACCGATTTGTACACGTTTTATGTATGTACATCCACAATTCACGTGTGACTTTTATGGGTACAATGTTCAACCACGTGTGGTGAATTGCGGATTTTTTTATGCCATGACCTGTAATAGTGGTAGAGGGGTATAAAATGCTTGCAGTTTCTATCGATGTGTATATGCAAACGGTCAAGCAATAAACCTGTTTAAACTAACTTACAAACTACTTTCAAGTAACAGGGTCAACAGTGAGAACACTGACACTGGCTAGAAAGAGAATCAGTCAATCTTCAGTCAACAAGGTCTGATTCATCTTAAAATTCAGAACGGGAACCCAAACGGAAGGTCAACACTTAACAGCGTTTTGTCACGAGAGAGAGAGAGAGAGAGAGAGAGAGAGAGAGAGAGAGAGACTCAAACTCAAACTCAAACTCAAACTCAGACTCAGTTATTTTACTGATCGGACATTCGTCCATACAATGGAAGTGAGTTGTGTTTATAAATACACCAAGATATATCGAGGAGAAAAAAAAAACTAATCGATTCGGAATATTTATACCAGCTAGAAGTTCACATGTATACACACACACACACACACACACACACACACACACACACACACACACACACACACACACACACATACAGAATCAGCAGCCTACGCGTGACCATAAATGACCAGTTGAACAGACCATGCACATTCGGACGTTACTAGTTTTTTGGTTTTTTGTTTGTTTTTTTAACCTCGTTTTTGTTTTTTTTGGTTTTTTTTTTTGTTGTTGTTGTTGTTGTTTTGCTGTTTTATTTCTGCTTCAGCAGTACAAAGGGTGTGAATGTTTTTTCCTCAATGTACAATAAACAGACAACTGGACACATATTTTCCTGTTTTACAATGACTTCTGAGTGTGTGCGTGTGCGTATGTGTGCCTATGCGTGTGTGTATATCTGTTCAGTTCTGTATACTTGTAAAATTGAAGATCTGGGACGTTACTAGTATACCGTGTTACAGAATACAGGCCAAATGCCAGAAAGAGAGAGAGAGAGAGGGAGAGAGAGAGAGAGAGAGAGAGAGGAAAAAGAAGGGAAAAATAAGAAAAGAAAAACATGAAAAGAGAAAGATGAAAAAAGAACAAAAATGAAAATGAGGAAAAACAAAGCAAAGTGCAGAGTTCTGCGCGTTGACATGAACTAAATCTTAAACGCTTGAAAGGACAGCAATCTGATTATTCTTCACGACACTAGTGAAGGAGGGACAATTTTTCACAGGGCCGCCCATGAAGTCCGCAGGGTGAAGAGATCCCTATGAGATTGGGACCCCATCAGAGAAAGCCGAGGCACGATGCGTCAGAGGTCGCAAATTAAATTTGAGAAAGAGCTGGGTTGTTTAACACGCGATGTGACAAGATTGCAAAATCTTCTTTTTGCCTGCAAACACTTAGATTTAAGCCCTCTTTCCCACAGCGGGGAGGGGGAAAGATGGAATCAGCACAGTCGCACATCAACCCCACTTAAGGTGCCACCACCTCTCATTGCCTAATCTTGTAGCTCTTTCGGAAAAGGTTTCCTGACCCCATTCTATTCCACACCCACTAGTTTTCTTTTTTCTTTTTTAAATACTTTTTTCATCTCGCTTTTAGTCTTTGTACTGTTTGGGTTTTTTGTGTGTGATTTTGTTTTTGTTTTTGATTTTTTTCCCTTCTTCTGCTTAATATGGTTCAAATGATGCTACTCCGAAAAGTGTGGTGCGAAAACGAAAAAAAAAAAAAAAAAAAGTCGCCCTTGTCATTTTGTCTTTGTTGTTTTCTCTCTATTTTGCTTGTGCTTTGGTTTTCTTTTGTTTTCTTTTCTTCCCTTCTCTCTCTCTCTCTCTCTCTCTCTCTCTCTCTCTCTCTCTCTCTCCCCCCCCCCCTCGTCTTCTTCCAACATTTATTTGATCAACTTGTATTGCCTCGTATAAACAGTTGGCCGTTGGTAAAGTGTGCAAGGCAGACAAGTTTTGTAGATTACAAACATGCTATTACGCGTATACTTGGTACGTTAATTTGTTCGTTTGTTTACTTCGTCCTCTTGATCATTGCCACAAAAAAGCTTCTCTGTCATCTCCGCTTGTAATCTACTTGACTCATAATGTTCCTAAGGTAAACGCTTTCAAAACCCAGCAAGAAAATTAATGCTCTCGTGATGTTTTTTCTCTGCCTCCTATCATGCCCTGCTACAACACACACACACACACACACACACACACACACACACACACACACACACACACACACACACACGGTCGGAGAGAGCCTGGCTTCGCATGTCGACGCTTTCCTGTCGTCTTCTGTACCCCTTATCGAAGGAAATTATAGCAGAGTTAAAAAGAAAAACAAATCGGCTACTTTTTTAATTCTTAGACGTGCTGTATATCTTTCCTCTCTCGCTGAAAAACACTTGGTAAACACCTGCTACACGTCCACTTTCCCCTGCTCTCACCCTTCCCCTTACCCCTCCCCCCCCCCCCCCCCCCCCCCCCCTCCCATCCACCTTCCAGGTTGGGGCCAACATTTGTGCTGGCATTTTTCCCGTTGCCCCGTTTTTGATATCATCCATACGCGGTGGAAAACGACGTTAAACTTCCAAACACCCACCTAACCCCCCCTCCCCCCCTCCACACACACATACAAGCCGCACCCCTCTCTCATTTTGATAATAACCAAAGTGGATCACAAGATATAGAAACTGTGGCGTGTGGGGTTGTTTTTTTTTTGGTTTTTGTTTTTTGTTTTTTTTGTTGTTGTTGTTGTTCTTGTTGTTGTTCCCTTTGCACTTCCTGAAGTCTTGAAGTGTAACGGAAGCCGAGTGATTATTTAATAACAACAACTACAACTACTACAACTACTACTACTACTACTGAGTATTCTATAGGCGCTTTACCCAATTTTTTTTCGGCTCAAAGCGCCGCGAACCGAACCCAACACGCACGCTCACGTGAATCACACGCATTCTCTCACACACTGGACATAAACACATTACAAGCACGTCGTGCGAAGGGTCAGCTCAGCTATTTAAGTTTCGGAATTTAGAATTGCATTGATGTACAAATTTTGTGGGCTGAACATGTCCACATTTTCACGGTGCACCAGACTTCTCAAGACTTTGTTTTGTGAAAGAGTGAACAGGTCACACGGAAAAATTGTGTAAAATAGGATCAAACTACAATTTCCCTTTCTTAAACGCTTTCCTCACAGGACATTGACAAAATCCCAAACATGCTTACGCAAATTGCCCAGCTACATCATCTCTACGGCCTTGACCACCAGGAAACTACGGTGAAGCCATGCGCGAACAAGCCATCGTCTACCTACATTGCACGCTCGACTCCCTGGCTGGTTGATTGCTTAGTTTGATGGGGCGGGAGTTTGTGTTTGGGAGTTTAACGCCCTTTTCCACCACGTATGGGCGATTCCAAAGACGGGGCAACAAGAAAGGAGCCAGCACAGATATTTGGCAGTAATGGCCATGTCACACGAGAGGGCAAAAACACTTGAAAACATTGTTTTCAGATGTTTCGCTGCGAAACAACGTGTTTTGTCGTGTGACATACTTCACAACAATGTTTTCAAAACATGTTTTGATCGTGTTTTCAGTTTTAGAGCCTGCCCTAAAATCCGAAAACATGTTTTGTGTTTCAACCAATGAAAGCCGCCGTGCGGAGTGTCAAGTGACACCTTCCCGTATCCGCTCAGTCAACATGTCCGTAGCGGGACCCTCTCTCTCTCTCTCTCTCTCTCTCTCTCTCTCTCTCGCCTTAGACGCGCGCTTGCTTGTTTTCACGTGTGTCATGTATTGTTTCGGAAAGCATGTTTCGGGCGTTTTGCCTTTCAAAACATGTTTTATAAAACATGTTTTAGGAAAACATGTTTTCAGTGTGACATCGCCTTAACCGGGATTCGACTTCATGACCCGAGCATTGAAAGACTGGTTAGTACTGGCCCCCGTAGTGTAGTGGTTAGCACTTCGGACCATAGACCGGGAGACCCGGGCTCGAGTCCTCGAAACTCAGTGCATTTCTGGCTCGCATACTAGTAAACATAAA
The DNA here is from genome assembly GCA_018292915.2 of Batillaria attramentaria. Taxonomy (NCBI): domain Eukaryota; kingdom Metazoa; phylum Mollusca; class Gastropoda; family Batillariidae; genus Batillaria; species Batillaria attramentaria. The sequence continues at coordinate 31,162 of JACVVK020000230.1, forward strand.
TAAAACTACAAACATACGCTTTAGAAAAATTCAGTAAAACAAACATTCTTGACCAGTAAAATTACTTAAAATAAAGAATAAAACACACTATCACATGCATACAATTTACTGTACTATCACATGCATACAATTTACTGTATTATCACATGCATACAATTTACTGTACTATCACATGCATACAATTTACTGTATTATCACATGCATACAATTTACTGTACTATCACATGCATACAATTTACTGTACTATCACATGCATACAATTTACTGTACTATCACATGCATACAATTTACTGTACTATCACATGCATACAATTTACTGTACTATCACATGCATACAATTTACTGTACTATCACATGCATACAATTTACTGTACTATCACATGCATACAATTTACTGTACTATCACATGCATACAATTTACTGTACTATCACATGCATACAATTTACTGTACTATCACATGCATACAATTTACTGTACTATCACATGCATACAATTTACTGTACTATCACATGCATACAATTTACTGTACTATCACATGCATACAATTTACTGTCACATTGAACACTCATTGATACACTTTTTCCTTCATTCGCTCTGCACATTCTCTCTCTCTCTCTCTCTCTCTCTCTCTCTCAATCCCCACACACATCCCTCTCTCTCTCGTGCGCGTTCTACTTGAGTTGGCAGCTCTAATAGCCATGGGCACAAAATGATCTCAGTTGGTTTAAACAAGTTTATTGCAATACGGTTTTTCAAAGTAAATAAACAATTTCTGAGCATGAACAAGCTAGGCTTATAATAATGCTCAGGGGTCAACAAACAAGTGCACGTTCACGGTATTGCAATGGCGGTAATGATCTCAGTTGCATATCTGGCAGATCTTGCTCTTGGTACTCTAAACCTATCACGACGTACTATAGTCAAGCTGTCAAAGTCCTGTCTGAGGGGATGTGTCTCGTCACTGAGGATGTCAGTTTTTTTCAGTTTTTTTCTTCGTTCGTCGGTCGTACAGTGTGTCAACTAACACATTACAATTGTGAACTAGAATCTGTATGTCCATCTTTATTATCCACATGTCACTGTTGTAGTACTTCAGTAGTTTATAAGGGAACGCAGAAGAAGAAGAAGTAGTTTATAGCAACGGCAGATACGTAAAATGACTATGTGGACAACAATGTCAATATCTTTACCGTTGAGAAATAAAAGCTTCATTGATTCATTGCTTCACTGATTCATGTGAGGGGAATCAAAGTCAACACCACAAAGTACTCAGGGGTCACTCTATGGCTAGACTGTGCTTGCGCATTTGATACTACATTTCATTCATCCAATTACAAAAACAAAATGAGCGCTTTTGTATATGTGAAAGTTTGCATGCGCATGAATGAAAACCAGGTCTGTACAGTGACCGAATAGCCACAACAATGTTAGGGAGCAAACCTGCTGACTACCCCCGAACCCCGGATTATCGACAGCGGCTCATAAGGGTTGGGCAGAGTCTCCGCTCCTTTATCACCGAGAAAATTGCCAGGAGTTATTTTCCTGTGCATGTGTGCGTCTAATGCGATAAAAGAGAGGGGCTGCGCTTCATATTCTCCAGGAAATTATTTTACGTGTGGAGCGTGCAAGATGTAGCAGATTACACTTGTCATATTTACGATCTTCCTCAATGGCCCCTGTGGTGTGCGTGTGAACAGGGTCGGAGAGAGAAGGGGGAGGGGGAGAAAGGGGGAGGGGGAGAGAGGGTGATGGTTGTTTCGTGCTGTTAGGTTTTGTATGTCTTCGGCTTTCGGTTGTAACAATATGACTCGAAAGCAGGGTAATGCAGCCTCAAAGACGAATTTTCTTGCTGCGTGAGCAACTGAGCTTTCTCGGGAAATACGTCAAAACATTGACAACTCATGTATTCTATAACAATCCCCTTGCGCCCCCGCCACTAGAATAAACCGGAATACAGACAGACAGGCGTATGTCTACGCACCGAAAACAGTGCACTTTGTGTAATGTTAAATCATTTTTTTTAAGTAAGAATAAGGACTGATTGCATGTGCAGCAACCGGTTAAACACATTGTTTGGATAAATACACATCCGATTTCCTTAAGTTGTCGCCCAAACTATAAATAGAGTTTACACAATGAGGTTCCCCCGATTACGGAAAATACACCACACGAGTTTGTTGATTTCGACCGAAAACTGCGAGTTTTAACGAGCTAGAGTAGTACATGTGCACTTTTTAGGTACAGCCATAATTCACGTAAGATTGTTATGGGTACAATGTTAAACTACGCGTAGTGAATTACGGATTTTTAAACCGTGACCTGTAATAGTGGCAGAGTGGTATAAACTTTTTAAAGTCACAATAAGCATAGGAAGATGAAAGAGACCGAACTAGAAACATTGTGTAGCTGTGTGTGTTCTAGTTTTGGCTAATTTGGGGAAATTTTCTGCAAATCGTGTCAAACTGTCGAGTCTGCATACTTCTACTAGCCGCGTGTCTGGAACTAGTCCTGTGAACCAGACTATACTTCTACTAGCCGCGTGTCTGGAACTAGTCCTGTGAACCAGACTATACTTCTACTAGCCGCGTGTCTGGAACTAGTCCTGTGAACCAGACTATACTTCTACTAGCCGCGTGTCTGGAACTAGTCCTGTGAACCAGACTATACTTCTACTAGCCGCGTGTCTGGAACTAGTCCTGTGAACCAGACTATACTTCTACTAGCCGCGTGTCTGGAACTAGTCCTGTGAACCAGACTGCAACAGAGCGTGTGCCTACCAAACTTGTATTTCCTTTTGTTTCAATGCACGGCGGTGTATCAAAGGAATGCATTTCAACTCAGTCGGTCTTGTAAGTGAATGAGTGTTCCCAGCAAGACTCATAAAAAACGAAAGAAAGAGTAATGAGGGAGAACAACAACAAACCACCTACCTGATTCAGCTGAGTCGTGTGTCCGAATCTCTGTGGTCGTCTGTAGTGTCATCCGTCGACGAGGTGAATGAACACGCCTGCATGCTCCGTTGAGTGATTGCGTGTTGTGTGTCTTGTCCCATTAGTACTCCAGGGTTCTTGCACGTCTGTATCATTTTGCCATTGTTACTTCAGCTGTTCATGAGGTTGTATGCTGTCTTGTGCCAGTGTTCCAAGGCTATTGCATATCTCTCCACGCATAGTGCCAGTTCTCCGGTGGAATCAGTCACTGATCAGCTGCGTCATTTCATTTCTTCTGAATGTTTTGTTTTCTCTGGCACTGCACTGCTTACGATCTCCTCAGATTAGTTCGATCGGGTTAAGGTCGCAATGGTACGATGGAAATCGGAGGACACCGTATCCTTTCTTCAACTGAAGTTATACATGTAGAAACTGCCCACTTCATATTCTGGTATGCATGTACCTTTCCTCTGGCAATGTACTGCTTCACACCTACCCAGATCAGTTCCATCAGACTGCGGTCGCAATGAGACGGTGCAAGTCGGAGGACAACGTGCCCTTGCTTTTGTGGAGAAGTATATTTTCATATGTTGGGATACATCTGCCCTGACAGTGTACTCCTTCAGATATACCCATATTAGTTTGATCACGTTGCGATAGCAATGGTTCGATGGACGTTGCTGTTGTTGAGAAGAATCCACTTCATATTTTGGGATGCATCTGCCTTTTTCTCTGGCAATGTATTGCTTCACACCTGCCCTTACTGGTTCGATCAGGTTGAGGTCGCTGGAAGTCTGAGGACAACTGACATGTCCTTGCTATTGTACAGAAGCATTCGCTTCATATTTAGGGATGCATTTGCCTTTTTCTGGCACTGTACTACTTCACAACTGCCCAGATTAGTTCGATCAAGTTGAAGTCGCAATAGTACGCTGGAAGTCGGAGGACAACTGACTTTTCCTTGCGCTTGTGCAGAAGCATTCACTTTATATTTTGGGATGCATCTGTCGTCGTGAGTTCGAATGAGTTCGTACAAACGTGGCCTGCTTACTTTGTCGTCATTGACGATTCTCTTCTTTCGGAGCCAGTCTTGCATTTTGGGCCTTCTTCGTTGAACACTGTCGTTAGCGGTTTTCTGCCCACTTCTTGCACCGAACGGTAAGAAGCATATTATCATTTACCACAACAGGCCCTTCAGGCAGGTTCGTCACGGTTTGCCTGCCGATATTATCACTGTGTGTGTCGGGTTTTCCCACATGATGCACAAAGTGGCACGTTTCGCCAAAGTTTGTTCGAATGAGTCCAGAAGTTTCGAGCTGACCCCTTATGCTCTTGGAGGTTGTAGAAGATTTCCTGAAAGGACGGGTACATAGAGTCTTGACTGCCTATGACTTAGTCCGAGGGCATACATGTTTTCCGTTGGCGTCTCACACTAACAGAGAACAATTTCCCACTTCATTTTTTTCTGTTTGAAATATTCTGTGCAAGTTTTCAACAAGTTCAGAAACGCTAGGCAATGTAGTTAACTGCAACACGTGTAGTACGTGTAGTAGAATGTCAACGTAACATTTGCTTGGTTTTGATTTCGCACACCCTGTACTGCTGCGACACACAACAGTACGTGCGGCTCGTGCAGGGCCAAGGTGTCACGAGTGCCCCCGGTCCAGCTTCACAGACACAGGTGAACAGTTTTCAGCTTGCATCTCACGTGTTCCCTAACTCTCAAAACAAGCCGGCACCTATGAATCTGCACTGTTTTCTGTGTCTGTTTTGATGATGCGGGCATTGACCGTCCAAAATGTCGGTAATCTTGAAGAATAGTATACGAAATTCTGGGAGCTATTTGCACGCACGTTAGATGTGTGTCTCTGCTGTGTCAGTGTACACGATGAATCAACGGCGAAGCACATTCATTCATTCACAGGCCCTTTCCTATTCGCGTGTCGCCTGCTTACCGGAGAAACGACACTCGGATCAGAAATCAAAACGGCGGGGAGATGACTGCTCGGCTGCGGTCGGCAGTCATTTCAGGATATTTTGTGCATGTTTGTGGGGAAGGAGAGGTCAAAGTGAGCAGGTCAGAGTGTCTAACGTCTCTTTGCATCGAGCAGAACCGAAAGCACCCGAAAAGGTGCGTGCAAATAGCTCCCAGAATTTCGTATACTATTCTTCAAGATTACCCAAAATGTCAGCAGCAAATTTAGCGTCGACATTTTGTACGGGATAGTAGCTGTTACGTGTGGTAAGCGTTTACAAAGTAACCTACAGTGGTGTATATAGAGGATGAATATCTGCGGTTTTCCAGGTTTCAACAGCGAGGTATGTAACTTCATAAGTTTGTTACTCGTAACTGTTATGTGTGCCCGGCACTATTTAAAACCACGGATTGTGCTTGAAACAATAATTACGGTAGTGTTGGAGTGGACATAACTGAATAGTGTTATCCCACGCTTGTTGTTGTCTTTGTGTCTTTCTAACAGAGGGGAGCCGGGGTGGCCGAATGGTAGAGCGTTGGACTTCCAATGCGCCGGAAACGAGTTCGAATCCCGGCTGGGGCCAAATATTTGTGCTGGCCTTTTCATCGTTGCCCCGTCTTTGATATCACCCGTATGTGGTGGAAAAGGACGTTAAACTACCAAACACCCACCCACCCGTGTCTTTCTAACAGAACTCCTTGTCTTAATGTTTGATATTGTGCTTTCGAATAACGCACATCCCATGGTTGCGTGTTCCCATGCTAAAACGCCCATTTGTTGCTGCGTCGTGTCGCATGTTATTGTTGTTACATTGAATTGATCTGTTAAATCATAGACTTTTTTTTTTTTTTTTTTTAATGCTTGACTACCTTTCTTCTCCCTACATGGTCCACCCCTTGTCGTGGGGTAGTGGCTTGTGTACCTCAATGACCCAGAGAACTATGCCAGCAGGAGCACATGCTCCTGGCAGGGTCACCCAAGCTGGACAGGTCGAAGGGTAGAGGTCAGACGAATGTGGACCACCTCTCCAAGAGGCTAAACGGGTTTGCGTAGGGTTAACAGCCCTACCTGTAAAAAACATTAAGTTACAAAAGCATCGACAGCAACAAACCGAGACATTCACCTGGGCGAGGAAGGGTCTCCATCCCGGAGACCTATGACGCATTGCAGTGAAAGCCGAAAGGAAGCTGCAAGGCCGACCCCCCTTCTAACACCCAGGACAACAACGAGAGTAGCCACATGGAACATCAGGACAATGTATGAAGTAGGAAGGACCATACAAGTAGCAAGAGAGATGAAGAACTACAAGATAGGAGTACTGGGACTGAGTGAGACAAGGTGGCTACAGACAGGACAGCTGAGATTTTCATCGGGAGAGCAATTGCTGTACTCTGGACACACAGAGGATGGAGCCCCCCACACTGAGGGCGTGGCCCTGATGCTGGCACCGGAGGCACAGCGGGCACTCATCGGCTGGGAACCTGTCAACTCTCGCATCATCACAGCCAAATTCATCACCAAGAAAAAAGACATCAAGCTGAACATCATCCAGTGCTATGCTCCCACCAATGATGCGGAAGAGGAGAAAAAAGATGACTTCTACCAACAACTGCAGACAGTGATAGATAGAGGAGGAGCCAAGGACATGACCATACTGATGGGAGACTTCAACGCCAAGATTGGATCAGACAACACAGGCTACGAGGACACCATGGGAACACACGGACTGGGACAGATGAACGAAAATGGCGAGCGCTTTGCAAACTTTTGTGCCCTGAACCAGCTAGTGATAGGAGGCAGCATCTTCCCACACAAGCGCATCCACAAGGCCACATGGAGATCACCGGACCATGTCACGGAGAACCAGATTGATCACATCTGCATCAGCCGGAAGTTCAGGAGATCGTGGCGGGATGTGCGCGTGATGAGGGGTGCCGATGTATCATCAGACCACCACCTTCTTGCAACAACATTGAGACTTCGGCTTAAGAGGCACACCAACGCCAACAACACACGGCCGGACCAAGTACAACGTTGGACTACTCAGGAACACAGACACACAAGCAGCATTCCGGATCAGCCTTTCCAACAGGTTCCAGCCACTGCAAGACCTGATAGAAGACAGTGAAATGGACATCGAGACACACTGGGAACACAGCAAGAAACTTTGGCACGACACATGTGAAGAGGTCCTTGGCAAGAGAAAGACCCAACATAAGGAATGGATCTCTGCTGATACCATCCAGAAGCTGGAAGTTAGGAAAGAGAAGAAAACTGCACTGAACACGAGCCGAACAAGAAGAGCTAAGGCAAAGGCACAGGAAGAATACACAGCAGCTGACAGAGAAGTGAAGAGGAGCACCAGGAAGGACAAGAGGGACTACATCGACAACCTGGCCAGTCAAGCAGAGGAAGCAGCCCGACAAGGGAATCTAAAAGACCTGTACCAGGTGACCAAGAAGCTCGCGGGCAAATTTCAGCAGACAGACAAACCAGTGAAGGACAAGAACGGGCACCCACTGACAACAACTGAGGAACAGCTGAAGCGATGGGCAGAACACTTCAGGGAGCTGTTAAATCGCCCCATCCCTGAAACACCACCAGACATCCCACTAGCAGAGACAGAACTACCCATCAACTGTGACAAGCCCTCTAAGGCGGAGATCAGGAAAGCCATCATGACACTGAGAAATGGGAAAGCTGCAGGGCCGGACGAGATACCAGCAGAAGCCATCAAAGCAGACACAGAGACAGCCGTCAACATGCTGCACAGCCTTTTCAGCAAGATCTGGGAGAAGGAAGAGGTGCCAGCCCAGTGGAAAGAAGGGATCGTCATCAAGCTGCCAAAGAAAGGGGACCTCAGGGACTGCAGCAACTACCGAGGGATCATGCTCCTGTCAGTGCCAGGCAAGGTTCTCAACAGAATTCTACTGGAGAGGATGAGAGAGGCAGTCGACCCCATGCTCCGAGACCAGCAGGCGGGCTTTCGCAGGAACAGGTCCTGCGCTGACCAGATTGCCAGCCTACGCATCATTGTGGAGCAGTCACTGGAGTGGAACTCCCCTCTCTACATCAACTTCATAGACTATGAGAAGGCTTTCGACAGTGTAGACAGAGAGGCACTGTGGAAGCTGCTAAGGCACTATGGAGTTCCCGGGAAGATCATCTCCTTGATCCAGTGCACCTACCAAGACATGAGCTGCAGGATTGCCCATGCTGGCCAGTTGTCAGAAAGCTTCGAGGTGAAGACCGGAGTCCGCCAGGGATGCCTGTTGTCCCCGTTCCTCTTCCTCCTGGTCATCGACTGGATCATGAAGACCACTACAGCAGGCAGGAAAAACGGGATACAGTGGACACTCTGGACGCAGCTGGATGACCTCGACTTCGCGGACGACCTGGCGCTCCTGTCTCACAGCCACAGCCAGATTCAGGACAAGACTACGCGCCTGGAAGCCACATCAGCCGGAACAGGGCTCAAGATCAACAGGAAGAAAACCGAGCTGATGAAGATCAACACCACTGCCAACACACCAGTCACAGTCGGTGGAGAGCCCATCAGGGAGGTAGAGTCCTTTGTCTACCTGGGAAGTGTGGTTGATGGACAGGGAGGCACAGACCGAGACGTCACAGCCAGAATCGGCAAGGCAAGGGCAGCGATGGTCATGCTGAAGAACGTCTGGGCATCCAAAGTTGTCAGCATAAGAACCAAACTTCGCATCTTCAACTCCAACGTGAAGTCGGTTCTGCTCTACGGATGCGAAACATGGAGGACAACGAAGACCATGCAGCAGAAGATCCAGACATTTCTCAACACCTGTCTGAGGCGCATCTTCAACATCCGATGGCCAGAGAAGATCCGGAATGAAGAGCTGTGGGAGCGAGCGGGGCAGGAACCAGTGGCCAAGCAGATCCTGCGGAGGAAGTGGGGCTGGATTGGACACACCCTCAGGAAGCCAGCATCCAGCACCACACGCCAAGCCCTGACATGGAACCCACAGGGGAAAAGGAAGAGAGGCCGGCCTCGCAACAGCTGGAGGCGGGACACTGAGGCAGAGCTATGTAAGCAGGGTACCAACTGGACTGGAGTGGCAAGACTAGCCCAGAACAGAGTGCGATGGCGAAGGGTTGTCGATGGCCTATGCTCCACATGGAGCCAAGGGCCTAAGTAAGTAAGTACCTTTCTTCTCTGTAGGTGAAGACAGGGTGTGGATAGATACGTTTTGCCGATGAGCTTCTGTCCATGGACAAGTAGTCAGCCTCGGTCGTGATGACATGATGATCAAAGTCAACAAACAGAAGGCTGAGTACACACTTCAGTGATCTGTCTATTCGGATTAGTTGATAAGGTATAGATTTTTTTCATAGGTCTCATGATACGTGTGTATCATGTATTAAAGTTTGTTTGTTTTTTACAGCTGGCACAAGATCCCGGCTGGGGCCAAATATTTGTGCTGGCCTTTTTCTCGTTGCCCCGCCTTTGATATTACCCTCACATGCTGGACAAGGACGTTAAACTCCCAAACACCCACCACCCACCACCCACTCCCCAGCTGGAACAATGGCGGAACTGTTAAAGATTACTGTTGGTGTCGGTGGGAAGAGGACTGGGGGGGGTGGGGGGGGGCACACTCGTTTGCCAAGGGATATAAGCTGTGGGGACATGACACCCCGTGGTCTCTTCCGGTACCTCACCTTTGCAGATGAGACCAGCACTGGTCCGTCACACAGGTTATTCCTAGCTGTCCTCTGGGGTCCTTTGATTCTCAGCTCTACTGATTCTGGGAATCTTCGGGGTTCTTCGTTATAGTTCCGTAGATGGGGTCCTTCTCTCCTTCATGAGTAGCGTGTCCAATTGCAATATGGCTGTGCCTGTTACTAGCCAGTTTTCGAGTGATCGAGAATTTTTTTCTCTCTCTTTTGTGGAAGGGGGAAGGGAGAGGGGGATTGTATTATTTTTGTTCTCCATGGCACAAGAAAGAACTTGTTTCAGAATATTCTTTAGAAACACCGAGTTCCAAATTAAACAAAACAGAAGAAGACGGTTCCTCTGCTTGCTCAGCATATCAAACCCTAATAAGTCAGTTGTGTACAATATCATGATCATTGATTTGTTGTCATTGTACCTTGTATAGCCATTCAATGTACAGTATCTGTTAGATCTGGCAAGGTTCCGTCGATCTTGTAGCCAGTGTCATATTATGTTTTTCACATGAATTGCTCATGTGTTGTTTTTGTTGTTTTGTTATTGTTGTTGTTGTCAGTTTTGGTTTTTAGCTGATTGCCTTATTTCGGTTGTTAACAATGTTGTTACAAAGGCGTAATTTACTTCCCGGAAGTGATATGCAATATTTAACCATGTTGCTAACTAAATTGTTGGTGACTCATTTATCAACAAGTTGTGCTTGCATCCTTCCGGGTCATATTGTTTGGTGCAGTACCTTTCCTGTAGTACGTTTGATAGCAAAACAAGTGATCATGTCAAAGCTTGTGCACTGGTGTGGAAAGTGTCATGACAAGAAGGGGACCTTCACGTCCTCGTGTGTAAATGGCAAAGAAGAAGAGGGAGAGGCAATCTGGAAGGGCGGTTCTGTTTAAAACTTACCCAGCTGTTGGACCCAACAAGAAGAATGTTGTCCTATAGCCCATGTGAAGACGGCACATCACATCAGCCTCAGCACTTGCTACAATGACAAAGGCCAGAAGAAGACATCCCTCTACTGAATGTGTCCCGTGTCAGCTTTAAGACTTTCGCACTTGAGCACAGAGTCAACATCAAGAGTGTCAGTTTTTGTTGCTGTTATCTGTCAGTCTTCTTTTCTTCTTTCTTCTTTTGCTTTTTCTCTATTTTCTTGGGGAGCCGGGGTGGTCGAATGGTAGAGCATTGGACTTCTAATACTCGGGTCGAGTTCGATCCCGGCTGGGGCCAAATATTTGTGCTGGCTTTTTCATCGTTGCCCCGTCTTTGATATCACCCTATGTGGTGGAAAAGGACGTTAAACCCCCAAACACCCACCCACCCACCCTCTTTTTTTTTGGGGGGGGGGGGATATTTCTGTTGTTGGTTGTTTGTCTGTTCTTTATTGTAGGGTTTTGCTTTTTTAATGTAATAGCAGTTCTTTGGAATGACATCTGTGTGTTTTGTTTTTGTTTTGTATTTTTTTGGGGGGGGGGTTTTTGTGGTTTTTTTTTTGTTGTTGTTGTGGTTTTTTTTTGGGGGGGGATGGTGTTCGGGGAAGCGGAGTTGGCAGTGGGGTGAAGTTTGAGATGATCACCAGTAATGTGTGTCTCGTATTTCTTCTGCAACGTATTGCGTCGGGGCAGAAACTCACGTTTTAAAGGAAGCACTTTCACTTGTCATTTAACATGCTGAGCCCATATTAAGTTCGACATTTGAAAATACTGTACTGTTTTTGTCCGTATTTAGGGAGGCAGCAAGCCAACACACACACACACACACACACACACACACACACACACACACACACACACACACACACACACACACACACACACACACTCCTTCAAGACATTCAGATAGGGTAGGAAACCATTATGCCACTTACTGTGCACACTGTGCTAATAGCACAGTATATTGTGCCGGACGGGGGGGGGGGGGGGGCCTGGAAGGGGTGGTACGTAAAGTTAATTATGACATTATTGATTGTTTTGCCCATGTTAAATTCATACAGATCTGTTATTTCACCGTGTCTTACATTCACCATTCCTTCAACATGACACGTACTCAAGCCAGATTCCATCGTCTCGTTATGTGCACAGAGCCTGCAACGCGATGATGGTGATAATAACAACACTAATAATAAATGTGTATTGTCTTTAACAACACTAATAATAAATGTGTATTGTCTTTAACAACACTAATAATAAATGTGTATTGTCTTTAACAACACTAATAATAAATGTGTATTGTCTTTAACAACACTAATAATAAATGTGTATTGTCTTTAACAACACTAATAATAAATGTGTATTGTCTTTAACAACACTAATAATAAATGTGTATTGTCTTTAACAACACTAATAATAAATGTGTATTGTCTTTAACAACACTAATAATAAATGTGTATTGTCTTTAACAACACTAATAATAAATGTGTATTGTCTTGGTGCTTTACCCAGTTTCCTGAACTAGCTCAAAGCGCCGCCAGCTGAACCCAACACACTCACTCACGTGAATCATACGCATTCTCACACACTGGGCATGAGCACATTACAATCACGCGTCGCGATGGTTCAGCTCAGCTATTTACGTTTCGGAATTCAGAATTGAATTTATTTCCATTGAACATTTCCAAAGCAGAGGGGGAGGAAGTCGGAGTACCCGGAGAGAACCCCCGACGATCTGCCCGAATGATGTGCCCTGCTTGAGTATTACACACACATCGCAGTCTCTCGCGCTTACAAAATTCAGATTTGTACGTATGCAGTCACAAAGTCTCATATAAAAACGACGTCATTTCTACCTCAGAATTCGGATAAACTGGTCTATTCAACCCAGGCATTTTCGGAGCGGGTATCGTGTGTTTTGGCCCAGGTAAGTATTATTCGGACTGGATTAGGGTATTTTTGTTAGGTGCATTTGGGTCCAGGTAAGTACCACGTGGGCATGATTAGTGTGTATTTTACTATTAGGTCCGTTATACAATTCACCGCGTATGCAGTTGTGCACCAGATGCGTTTGAAACTGGCTTTCTTCTCGAAAGAGATCACAGAACAATGGTTCTAATGTCCACTCTGATGTGACGGACAAAGCTTGCAGCAAAGTATGAATTTCTATGCCTGGAATATGCGGATTAGGTACCGCATTCTATCACCACTCACAAAGAAATGACGTAGGCAGGATGACCAGTAGGTGGTGACGTGATGGGCACCACTGACACGCCAGCGGAGTAACTCGGCAGCAGTGCGGGGTTTTCTTCGGATGGTAGTCTCCTGACCAAATGAAACGTCATCGTGATGTGTTTCAGACCACTGAGCTATGCACTCACATAGACTCTACGCACCAGATGTGTTATTTGTTTATTTATTTATCTATTTTTTTATCTGTTTATTTGTTTATCTATTTATTTATTTGTTATTTATTTATTCAACCGGCCTCTTATTTTCTTCCTTGTTTATTTACTTTTCTTAACTTATTTATTTTCATTTTCTTTTTCTTTTTATTGTGAATGTTTATTTTTTATTATTATTTTGATTGTTTCATTTATCTATCATTTATTTATTGATTTTGTTTTCTATCAGTTTGTTGTGGTCTGTTGCATTTGGCGGGATGACTAGTAAGTGGTGGTCGCGGAGGTCGCCACTGAAAACCAGCGGAGTAACTCGGCAGCAGTGCGGGGTTTTCTTCGCTTGGTAGTCTGGATCCTGGCCGTTAAACATCACTGTGAGACACAGAGGGCCGTCGAGAGCTGTTAAGCTGGTACATGAAGTGCGGTTTTGTTTTGTTTTTGTTTTTTTTTTTTGTTTTTTTTTTTTTTTTTTGGGGGGGGGGGGTTGTTGTTTTTAACCGCGCACGTGTTCGACCAGTCTTTCGAAGACAAGCCAGTTCCAAGTTGCATTGACGCTGGGAGAAATTGGAGGAGGGTTTGGGGTGGGGGGGGGTGTGAGTGGGGCGCACTAGAAAATTATTTAATTTTGCTGCGTCCAGTCTTTCTAAAGAAATACCCACGAATAACCAAACCACAAGAGTAAATCCCAAGTAAGAGCTCCGTTGTTGTTAATGCTCCGCGTATTTTGCCAAGGATAATTCAAGTCGGTTCACGTACATCTGCCAGTAGACTGTAGAGCAGTCCGTCCCACCATTCTTCGTTAGCACACGTTAGAGTGCATCAACCATTCACTGCAGAGTCCTCTTTACTGTTGGGTGCTGGGTCCGTTTGAACTCATTCCGCCAATCGCTGTGCAGAGCCTGTGTGTCACGTGAAGTGCCCGTAGCCTGACCAAATACCTTCAGGTGAAGGGCAGATAATCAGACAAGTTTTAATGGGACTATCCTCTTTTCTTTCTTGCTTCCCCCCCCCCCCCCCCCGCTTTGTTGTTTTTTTGTTTTTTGGTTTTTTTTTAAAGGGCGGGGAGGAGTCTTATGCTTTAGTTTGTGTACTTTTTGGTATGTTTGTTTTTCTGATTTTTTGAGCAGACTGGAAGCTACTCACTCCTTTACCACACACCGTGAAACTGTAACGGTAATGCTCACAGACAAAGCCATTGTGAAGCTGATTGGACTGTAAACCAAAGTCGCTTAAACAGTCTTTTGGTAGACCACATCTTGAGTTGTAAATTATAGAAAACGTTTTGTGCATTTTACTAGAAGATTTTTAGCTGCTTTATTTTTTCTTATTTCTGCTTTTTTTTTATTTTCTCTAACGGTTGTCAGATTAAGTAGCTATCAGCCAGCATTGTTTGTCATTTGAATCAAGACTGGAACTTAACTGCATTGCTTATTCGATCGTGTGTGAGTAAGAGTGGGTGTGTGGTTATGGGTTGTGGTGTCACTTTTCATTTGCTCGTTTTGTTTAGTGTACCATTCTCAAGAGAGGCAAGAAAAAAAAAATACAAAACAGAAAAGAAAAAAGTGAAAAAAGATGAAAAACGAAAACAAAAAAAACGAAAAAGAAAAAAAAGACACAAAAAAGACGAAAAAGAAAAAAAAAAAAAAAAACGAAAGAAAAAAAAATACGAAAGAGAAATGTGTACAAAAAAATGAAATTGAAACAGAAAGAAATAGTCTGCATGGTTTTGTCTTACTCTTCACCCTTTGGTCGGTCTATGCTTGAATGTGTCCAATCCAGTCAGTATATTCTAAATGAATTAGCACGAGGATGTGCGTTTCTCGTGGACAAAGGTGCAACACAACTGTCAATGGAAGAACCTATTTGCAAGTGAACTTTTGATGTGCAAAGGTGAATGTAACTTACGTGTAGAGATTACTTTGTGTGTTATTGTTTTAACTTTTATTACTTTTCGTGTGTTGAAGTGTATATATTATGTAGATATAGCCTTTGTAACGACTGCTCTTGTTGGAGAGCGTGTTTGCCATTTAGAAACAGCTCTGTTTACATGTTCCACAATATCATTTATGTACTGATAAAGTATGGCAAAAGAGGTGTTATGCTGAGCAAGAGAGAGGTGAGTGAGTGAGATTTTAGGGCTAAAGCCGCACAAGCAACAAAGACTAATTCGCGCCTAAGAGCAAGCGAGAGCTGCGATCTTGTGAAGGATGGAAAATTATTTTGCGAAATAAATACTGCAACAAACGTTCTGCGTGCCCTAAGGGGTCTTAAAAATGAAAACAGAAACGAATTACGAATTAGGCATTGACAAGCAATTGTAACATCTTGTGCAACGTTCGTCTGACGAGAAATGTTTCCGTATAGGGTCATGAGGAAAGAAAGCAATTTCACTGGATGCCTGGGGTTGGTGGGTGCAGTATTCTCGTGGAACAGATTGGGGGATCGACAGGGGTTCTGACAGTAACTGACCCTTGCTCAGTAGGGGGCGGTGCGGAGGTGATGTGGAGGCACAGTGTGAGGGCTACCATGGGAAAGGGTTCAGAGAAGGAGCACCCCCCCCCCCTCCCCAATTCTGTGGTTTGGTCTCTTGAATGGACAGGGGGAGAGGGGTGGCCGAATAGTAGAGCGTTGGACTTCTAATGCTCAGGTCCTGAGTTCGTATCCCGGCTGGGGCCAAATATTTGTGATGTCTTTTTCATCGTTGCCCCGTCTTTGATATCACCCGCATGTATGTGGTGGAAAAGGACGTTAAACCCCCAAACACCCACCCGCCCGCCCTTGAACGCACGGATAGTGGTTATGTTTATTTCGAGACTGCCGAAAAGCGTAACGTTTGAAAATGTAGGTTAATAGTGTTGTTGTTGTTGTCACGTATGGTACCATACGTTTGTACCCGTGCTGTGTCTCCTGTTTAGGTTGTGGCAGACCTGAAATTATACACGGCGAACTGAGCTCATTACGTTAGCCCGGAACTGTCTATAGATCTGAGCATCGTTATGAAAAATGGAAATTACCTTGAGCAAACTTCATTAACATTACAAATGCCTGTGCTAATAGCATCAGAATATATTCCACGTGCAGACGCTGGCAGGTTTGCCGCTTGGTGGTGAAGTTAATCAGGTTTGCGTACTATGTATCGTTATCAGGTTATATGATGTGTGCCTATAGTGGTTTTCATCTAAAATTGTATCCCAAAGAACTCGGTTTTGATTGCTTCAGGATGTTTATTGTGTAAAGGGCCATTACCCTTTACAACATCCATTTAAGATACACAGATTATATGTCTGTTGCCTGATGAAGTGTTTCTGGAGATGTTTATGGCCTTGTGCAGAAAATCGTAGGCGTTGTAGTTGTTTATTTGAACCACAAACATTTTGCTGCAGGGCAGTCTTTCTATTTCAGGAG
>JACVVK020000230.1:52500-90000 GCA_018292915.2 Batillaria attramentaria
AATTTTCATCCAGTAAGCTTTAGTTTTTCGTCTGTACAGATTTTTTCATTCATTTTTTTTCTCTCCCCCCCCCCCTTTTTTTTGTTGTTGTTGGTTTTGTTTTGTTTTTTGTTGTGTATAGTGGGGGGAGGGGGTGGGGGGAGACGGGGCGGCGGGCGAGCCATACTGGTAAAGCGTTTGACCTTCAATGGTGTTCGGGTGGCGAGTTCGTATCCCGGCTGGAACCCAAATGGTGTTCGTATCCCGGCTGGAACCCAAAAGTTTGTGCTGGTTGTTTTGTTCGTCCCGTCTCTGATTCGCTCTTCAGAGTTGAAAAAAAGGACGTTCAACTCGAAAACCAACCAACCAACAATGAGTGTGGTGTGCGTGTGTGTGGGGCAGGGAGTGACGCATGTGTCCCCCACTGTCAATGGGAAGTTGATCAAATTTTGGGAGCACACGGTATACGTACATATTTCGTGTGTATGGTGGATGAGGGAAAGCAGCCTGCTGTCATTCCTGTCCGCGTCAGTGCACTGATGGACGGCTGTCGGATCGCGTGCAAACAACATCAAACTGATCGCGTTTTAGCGGTGCTCCGGTCCATATTTAGCGTGCAGCTACGTGGTCGATTAGCCAGCTTCCATCCCCAAAATTAATTGTTTTGACCTCTCCTACCCTTTACCGATCCTCCTGACCCCGATGGCAACGTCCCAGATTATAGTGCACGTGCGGCCGTCACTGACAGCGAAGAACCGGCGCGTGACCTACTTTCGGCGGCGTCACGTCGGGTTCCGCTCGTTATCCGATATATTTTATCCACAATCGTTATGTAAACGAAACGCTTGCCAATAACGTCGGAGAGAAACTGGGGCTGTCCGAGTAATCAGATTTTTACGGCGAGTTCTGGGACAGAATCGATTGTCCCGTCGTCCCTTGCGCATGAATGTGTATGCAGCTTCTTTCCTTTTCATGTCCGCCCTGGACATCGTGTCCTCTCCCCTTCCTACCCCCCCCCCCCCCCCCATTTCCAGTCCTTCCCTCGTCCCTCCCTTTGGACCTCGCCTATAGCCAATCCTGCGTCCCCTAAGATGGGTGAGCGGTGGTCTAATAGGTAGTGCGTCGGACTAGTGCTACTGAACGGCCGTCACCAATGTCACGGCGATGAAGCGTGGGTTCGAGCCCAGGTCGAGCTTGTGATAATTATGTGATGCCGGTTTTTCCTCCTCCAATATTGAAAAAAATAGGATAGGTATTGGGTGGCGCTGCACCGCGGCGACGCGCTTCCGCCGGGGAAGCAGCCCCAAATTCCCGAAAGGGACAATAAAACAGATCATACTTCTGTTGACGTTTTCAAGTGATGGACATCTCTAAGTTATAAACGATGGGATTAGGCTCCCCTCCCGGCTCCGGTCGTGAGTTCCTATCCCGGCTGGGGCCAAATATTTGTCAGTGCTGCCTTTTTTATCGTTTCCCCGTCCTTGATCTCACCCGATGTGGTGGAAAAGGACGTTAACACACACACACACACACACACACACACACACACACACACACACACACAGGCTCCCCTCCCCTCCCCTGATCCCTTCTACGAGGAGCTGAATCCTCTGCAATGCAGCCAGCATGTCAGATCTTGATAAGCTTCAGTTACTCTCTTAGCTCCCGAAACGTCTCCTTCACCCAGAAACACTATGTCCTCCACTGTGGTTCGACCCCCGACAAGGTACTGGGTATCCACAACCCACCGTGTGTGTTTTGGTTTTGCACACGGCACTCAACCGTCGGTGTATGAGTGTCGTCTGTATGGCTTAGGTCTATATCCGGCCTGGTAGATTTTCAGTATTCTGCTCCTGAACTGGTTGCTGCTGCTTGCTAATGGTTTTCCTTTTTGTTGTTTATTTCTTCTTTGTGTTAATTTGTGTTCGTTTTGTATTGCTTACTTTTTGTGTTTATCTCTTTGTTCAATGAACGGCCTCAGTCGACACCTGAGGGTGTCCAAATCCCGGTCAAACTTAATTGAAACTTAGCCTAGCCGACGAAAAAGCAGGACGGAGGAGGCAGTGGATCTCCATCGGGACAGATTTCTTTCCTCTCGCTTGCCCAGGTTTCCTTCTTCCTCCCACACGTAGAGAGAATATATTTGTCAGAGTGAGAAAGGGTGACTTGAAAGACGGGCATGTATTTGAAAACGACTCCCTCCAGGCCGCGTTCCTACGGGAGACGAAGGCGCAAATGCGCTTCATACATGCAAAGAGAACGGGGAAATCTTACTGTGGGGAGACAGAGAGAGGGGAATGTTGCTGTTTGTCTTGACGTGTGGATATCATCTGGTTTGTTCTTTACGAAGACTCCCGCCTCCCATTCACGTCTATTCTCGTCGCGTTGAACTGTCCTCGCGGGGCCCAGCTCTTCTTTAGCGTGGAAGAAAAATTATCACTTTCTGCTTTCTCTTCTGTTTGTCCCGCAAACAGTCTTGCTGGGTTTCTGGTGTGTCTGATTCAACCTGTTTCTATATTTCTTTCAACACTTTCAACTTTGTCATGGGTTCTTGTAGTGAACTTTCCTTTTCCGTCGCACCCGTCAAACGCTTAACACGAACCAGGCACAAGAAGTGAAAAACCTCCCTCTACTTGGCATCTGGAAAATGGGGCTGAGTGTGGTGGGTTTGATGGGTGTTTATACCCTTCTTCCAGACGACACTAGTCCGGGTTGACCTTTTTGTTTGAGACTTATTTTCATCTTACAGACAACGTGCGTTGTCAAAATAACAAGATGAAGGTGGAGAAACGGACAAACGATGTCGATGAGAATGATGATGATAACGATGATGATGCGGTTTATTGCGTGTTTACGTAGACAGCGCTGCGCATTCTGGCAAAGGAAAGTACTTTTTTTTCTGAACCTGTTTCTTGAACTTTTTTTCATATACCTGTTTTAAAACATGCCTGTGGCTTCGACTCGAAGGGCATGTTGGCAGTGTCTAGGTGCCGGAGTTTGAAAGTTTTTTCCCCCCAACAGACACGCAGTTGACCCTGGTTGACCTTTTTTTCTGCCAGCGCATCTCCCTAATCTAACTCCCTGGCGGAGCAGCACTTTCACCCGCAGTTCAATGGAACCTTCTCTTTTTTTTCTCTTTTTTTTTCTTCTTTTTGTGTTTTTGTGATGGATTTTTCCCCCGGGTGTTTTGGGGGGAAGGGTGATGGGGGGGGGGAGAGGCGTGGGTCCGCTTGGCATTCGTGGGGGGGGGGGGGGGAAGGGGTGCGGTGCGTTCCTTCAAAAGTTTTATGATCGTGCCGAAGCAAGCCATAATGCGGGCCAAAACATCAGAGAATCTTCGCGCTTTGAATGGGTCTCTACAGAGGAATAACTCTGCAACAAGGCAATCACTGGGTCTCTGATGCCCAGACACTGACGGAGAGGAAAAAAGAAGAACTCTGAGTTCCTGGGCAGCATCGCTTTCGGCAAAATGCTTCTTGTGCTGTTGCGGATTCCACGTCGCTGACACCGTTCCCTTTGAGCCATCGCAAACGCAGACTTGCTTCCGTTTTGACTGGTAAAATTTGTTTATGTTCAGGCCCCTGGGCCTTGAGTTCGTGATGTGCGCTTGATTTTGCTGAGTGCTGTGGTCCATTTGGGTGTGTGTGTGTGTGTGTGTGTGTGTGTGTGTGTGTGTGTGTGTGTGTGTGTGTGTGTGTGTGTGTGTGTTTGTGTGTGTGAGAGAGAGAGAGAGAGGGGGGGGGGGAGAATAGCGTACAATCCCTTCTGATCTCTGAACTAAACAACCAACCCATCTTACCCCCACCCAAACCCTTAAAAAAAAAAAATGGGAAGACCTGTCTAGCCATTTTAATATTCATTTTGCGGGGACATCTCAATACGCATCCTAACCCCTTCTCCCTCCCCATCCCGCACCACGTCCCCGCCTTCTCGCACGCCATCACCCCATCTCCAGCCAACCCCCCACAACCCACTCCTTTTCAATAATTCTTGGTCTACTTTTTAATGTCGTCAAACTTTGGTCTACTTTCTAACAGACATTGACCTTTCTGGCCTGAACAGTTGCACTCAGACTCTACCTAATTCGGCCCCCACCCCCACCCTTTTTTTTTTTTTCTCTGTGCGTTAAAATGTCTGGAACAAGACCACCCCTTTCGTGTGGTCTGTGTTGTAATTCGCGCAGATCACGCAAACTCTTGTCAGACAGGCCTGGTTAACCCACTGCGTACCGCACATGAGTATCCCACGTTTTTGACTCTTTTTTTCGGGTTTGGCCCTGTATGCACACAAAAACCCAATCCCCAGGCAAGATTAACCGAAGAGAGGAGGGGGGGGCGGTAACCTCCTTTTCCACCACGTGTGGGTGATATTAGAGACGGGGGCCACGAGAAAAAGGCCAGCACGAATATTTGGCCCCAGCCGGGATTCGAACTCGCGACCGAAGCATTGAAAGTCCAACGCTCTACCATGTGGCCACTCCGGCTGCCCAACCCCCCCCCCCCCCCCCCCCCCCGCCTAAGCCCGACCACCCCTTGCCCACTATATGATCAGACTGGTTAATCAGAATGAGCCACTGTACTTGAAACTTGAAACTTTATTTGTCAACGGTAAAAGACATTGGTCCAGTGGTCCAGTTTTCATTCTTGCCGTTGCTAATGCTACACACACACACACACACACACACACACACACACACACACACACACACACACACACACACACACACACACACACACTATCTATCGAACTATCTATCTATCTACGTCCGCTCACACTGCCGACACGACATACAAAAGGATATAGGTATCAAATGCAAAACACATGAGAGGTAAAAGGTTCAGTATATAAGCAACACATGCACGTGACAGTATATAGGTATCAACACACACACACACACACACACACACACACACACACACACACACACACACACACACGCACGCACGCACGCACGCACGCACGCACGCACACACACACACTCGCCTATTATTGCAGCAAACACGAGTATAATCAAAGTACAACACTCCCATTGCACGGCGTTAAGCCCTAACTAACTAACTAACTAACTAACTAACTAACACACACAACACTCTCACTCAGCCATATTTAAATCGATGCAGACAGGAATTAATTACGATATGTGTGTGTGTGTGTGTGTGTGTGTGTGTGTGTGTGTGTGTGTGTGTGTGTGTGTGTGTGTGTGTGTGTGTGAGAGAGAGAGAGACGCCACTGGTGCAGAACCTCAAGCAGAGAGAGACGCCACTGGTGCAGAACCTCAAACTTGCTTGGTAGGCTTGGTAGGAATTGTGTTAAATGAAGAACAAGAAGAGTCCTGGCCTTCACTTCATTCATTCTGATGGCGGACCAGACGGTTTATGTCGTTCACGATGATAATCTTGTCTTTGGGCAGATGGCTTCTGTCCATTTCTTCCCGGCCGGTGACCCGCTATATAATTATGTGAGATCAACCGCGCGGTGTTGCTGAGGACTTTGGTCGGTTTGTCAAGTGTGTCGTGTAGAGCTGTGGCAACAATTAGAACTGATAGGGTCTTTTGCCTAAAGAACCCGGTTTGCCCATTAAGCCAGCTGCTCTCACTTGGTCTACTTTGGGTTTTGTTTTTTTGTTGTTGTAGCTGGTTTCATTTTGTTGTTGTTGTTGTTTTTCTTGTTGTTTGTTTGTTTGTTGTTCCTTGTTTGTTTGCTTCTTGGGGAGCCGGGGGAGCCGAATGGTAGAGCGTTGGACTTTCAGTGCTCGGGTCGTGAGTTGGAATCCCGGCTGGGGCCAAATGTTTGTGCTGGCCTTTGTCTCGTCGCCCCGTCTTTGATATCACCCTTATGTGGTGGAAAAGGACGTTTAACTCCCAAACAAGTGTGTGTTGTCTTCGTTGTCATCGTTTTTGAGCGTGTTTGTTTGTTTGTTTGTTTGTTTGTTTGTTTGTTTGTTTGTTTTTCAAAAAAGGCCTGCAAAAGACATCTCCTATCGCTCGTTCTTCTTTTCTTTGAAATAAAAACTCTTTATGTGCCTGTAAAAACTCCAAGGAAAGTTACTCTGTCTGAATATCAAAGGACACTAGATACGGTGGGTGACCTGATGTCGCCTGATCCCGGTTCTCGTGGTCACTTGTCGTCAGGTTCTCGGCCTGGTGGTTCTGGCTTCAACGTCCCCTCCACAGGGTTGACTGGGGACTACGTGTCATAAGACTCGGCCTGTGATTTATAGCGGCCATTCCCCTCCGCCGTCTGAAAGTTACTGTCTCTGTCAGAAGCGTCCAGTTCATTTACACGTGGACACTTCTAATGCTTTCTGTCATCTAAGGGTTTTCAGCGGCTCGTAAATTCTTGAAGGAGTGATGGTGGACGGAGGACACTGGTTGCTAGAAAGAGAGAGAGACAGAGACAGTGGACACGCTGACGCATTAGAGACTAAGGGAAGCGGGCAATGACACTGAGCACCGTTAAGTGTTGGGCTCAGTGTGAGTGATTCTGTCGAGACTGTTACAGACTTGGCACCTCGAAGAATTAAGTCTTCGAGTGTTTTGCAATTCATGCCAGTTCACCCAAAAGATTTGGTACATGTTCTTCAGAGACTTTCGCTTTCTTGTTTTGGTTGAACCGAAAGAAGCAAAACCGGTCTGAACAAGTCGAGCGAAAATTGACAACAAAGGCAGCGACAAATACTCTTAATCCCCTGAGCTGGTTGGTGCTTTTAGCCTGAGATGCTTCAGACGACAGCTTCGGGACCGCCCAAAATCCAGGGATATTGACCAACATCAGACGCGTATAAAGTAAAGCAATTTAAAGTAAAGGGGTGCTTCTATTGCAAAGCCAGTCGGTCTTGAGTGTGATCGCCCACTATCATGTCACTGAGTACTGAGAACATTAGTGGGATCCTACACCAAACTTTTAATACATGTATATGCTGTCTTCACCATCTCGTGATTCACTTGGCATAGTCCGAAACGATTATCATCGCAATTGTTGTTGTTTTTGATGCAACATTTCTTGGGTTCTCATAATTATATCCATTATGTTATACTTGTAGAGGCACGTGATATGGTCAGCGAAAGGAACACCATTTGAAATCTGAGCGAAAACCGTGTTTGTTGTTTTGCTGATCTTGATTTGATGTGGCTCTCTCTCTCTCTCTCTCTCTCTCTCTCTCTCTCTCTCTCTCTCTCTCTCTCTCTCTCTCTCTCTCTCTCTCTCTCTCTCTCTCTCTCTCTCTCTCTTGCCACAGTATGTTTTAGAACAATGCCTGTAACTTCGACCGTTGTAAACAAGAAGTCCAGTTTCTTGTTCTTGTTATTTCTTCCTTTGGTCTTCACAATTTTATGTTCTCATTTGTATTTTATGATATGTGTGATGATAAAAACATTAATATTAGCCTATTGCATAAAAGAAATCTGCCGGACGACATTAGTCAAGAGGAACGACAAACCTTGTACAGTAGTCATGCAAAAAATCAAAATCAGGGGCCAGAGTATATTTGTGTGTGTGTGTGTGTGTGTGTGTGTGTGTGTGTGTGTGTGTGTGTGTGTGTGTGTGTGTGTGTGTGTGTGAATGGATTTGCTGTGATAGATGTGATATTTGCAAGTTGTTGTTGTTGTTGTTGTTGTTGTTAAGTTCTTGCACAAGCCAAACCAATTTTGTGGTGTTTTTATTGCCTTAGAATCTGAATTTTTCATTTTTTATTCTCATTTTGTTTCGAGCTGTGAGTCCTGACGATTTTCTATTTTCCACCTGCTATCTAATGGACAAATGAAGTATTTTTGAATTGGAATTTGAATGGGCCCCCGGTACTTTTTTCTACAGAAAATTTTCTTTCAATTACGACAACGACCATTCCAGCATTTAGCGCCATCTCGTGGCCCAGTAAGTCGGTACTTGTTTCCAAGGGGAGGCAACTGATGGAATCGATGTCCACCCTCTTACAGCCATGTCAAGTGGATTTAGTAAGTCACCTAACAAAATTTGCGGCTTCATTCGGTTTGTCAGAGCAAACTGGAGGGTGATTGTGGGAGATGTTAACCAGGCTGCCCCTCAGCCTCTAGTGTGACCCTCGTGAGTACCGCTGTAAGCAGACTCTCAAAGTACTGTACGAGGCTTTTTTTTTTCCATAGCAATGTGCCAAAATCCCAATCACATTCCGGTTAATTCGATGTGATGTCCCGATGCCAATTTGATTATCCCCTTGAATACAGCGTCTGAATGGTTTCATCTCTGCCACAGTGAAATTTGTCGGTGGCTACCAAACTTTTTGGTAGGTACACTACAGGCTTTTATTTAAGACCCCTCAGTCTTCAAACACATCCTCGTAATACACGTAAGAAGTTCAATCTTCAAATACCCAACCATCCGCTCCACGTTTAGGGGAGTCTGTACTAGGTGGGATTCGAGATATGGACAAAACGGAACATTTAGGAACGCCTTTTGTTGTTGTTGTTGTTGTTGTTGTTGTTGTTTTGGGTTTTGTTTTTGATTTTTTTTTGTCGGGTTTTTTTTTTTTTTTTAGGGTTGGTTTTTGTTTGTGTTTTGTCTTTTTGGTTTTTGTTATTGATTTTTCTCTTTTTTTTTCCCTCTTTTTTTTTTTTTTTTTTTTTTTGTGTTTTGTCTTTTTGGTTTTTGTTATTGATTTTTCTCTTTTTTTTTCCCTCTTTTTTTTTTTTTTTTTTTTGGGGGGGGGGGGTTCGTTGTTGGTTTGTCTTTGTTTTATTTTTGTTTTTTGTTGTTGTTGTTTTGGTTTGGTTTCGTTTCGTTTTGGATGGGCGGTAGTGCTTTGTTTGTTTGTTTGTTTTTCCCCTGTTTTCTGATTTATTTCCCTTTTCTATTCTTTGTCAAACGTACCATGCTAGGTAGTCTCGGCTCATGCGAGATTCTGACAACTCCTCATCGCTTCTAATATTACTGTTACCTGTGGTAGTTGACTCCACCGACTACTCTATCTCGTAACACGGAAGCCTTTTGATATTTGAATTTCCCTCTGTGCTACTGTAGATGTTGACTTTTTCTCTTTTTACCATTTTGCACTTCAAAGACTTGGCCAGGCGACATCCGACCAGCCGTTGCATCAACTGGCGTCCATAACCGGAAGATTCATTTTCCTCGGACTGACACAAACTAGGCAAAGGGTGATAACCTCTATCAGACTTCAGACAATGTATGCGTTTAAAGTCTAAGATGTCAAGGCCGCTGGCGGGCTGTGTCGAGCAGAATACCGTCAACAGTATCGACCGATTTTCTAGGTACAAATGGGAACACACACAAACATACAGTGGGCTTGCAGCCTCCACTCGCATCATATGTACGTTTCTTTCACGTACAAAAGAGATTGTCACTGTGACTTCTTTGACTTTCGGATAAAGACTGAAGCCTGGCTGCGTTTGTGTGTGTGTTGGTGGTTGTTTGCTTGTTTCTTTGTTCTTTCGGTTGAGTTTGGTTCGGTTTTTCCCCCTCTCGAGTTGAATTGTTAATGAACAATACTACGGCGAACAAGCAGTATAAACAGCGGTGAGGTATGGGCTGCAAAAGTGAATATTGCTACAACTGTTCTCACGACACTAACACTGGCTCAGGACTAAATTATGCGAGGGGTCATGATTGGTGTTTATTTGAAGAACCCTGTTTGGCGAGTGTGCTAGTTTGTAGTGACATTACTCCAGTGAGGCCTGAGCGGCAAGGAGACATTCAATTTCTTTTTCTTTTTTTTTAATTCCTGGCAGGTGCGTGCCCTTGAATGGTCTGTGCATGGTAATTGTTGTTTCTAGATTGAAGCATTTTTTTTTTGGGGGGGTGACTATGATGCCTGAGGCTAGTACGGAATATATACGCATTTCGAGACCTCGTGCATTTCTGTTCTTTGACCACACAGATAGACCAACGTTCAACGAGCTTGATCAGTTAGCCCCAGCTCCCCCAAGGATGGCGCGTTACCCCACTTCCTTCAAGACGAATTCCACTAAAGTACAGCAGAGACGATGCCCGGTGATGTGAGCATGACGTCTTTGTTTTTGGCTCCGTCCCTCTCTCGCTAAAACAACCTCCCAACGCAACACCCATCACGTATCATCTCCACCAAATTGAAACTTTAAACATGGCCCGTCCCGCTGGGTAATTTCTCTGTTTTCGGAGCTCGTCAAACTGTGTCGAATCCTGCGTTCCCATGCTGGGGGCAAGGCCTAGGGTCTGCGTGCCTCCACAGCTCCAAACATGGCGCCAGGGGTTCCCATCGAGCCGCACGTGCTTCCAGAGGGTGGCTTAGTCACGCAAGCGGCCCGGGCGGGGCGCGCCATCTCTTTTTGTTTCCGTAATGCGTTGCAAAAAAAATCGAGGTCTCTGTTTTCGGGCAGATAATCGCGTTACCGGCACTGCTCCACGTCATGCTTTACGATCCTGGGATTACGCTAGTCGAGATCACTTACTGTCCGCGTAAATTTCCCGTAAATTTCGTACGAGTCGATTCTTCAGAGGGCCTTTTGTATAATCCTAACAATGTCGAATGGGCTGGACTGCTTTTTTCCCCGGAAAGTTTGGGTCAAAGGTCGGTCTGTTGAGGCAAAGGTTGACGTTGTTCTCCTAATTAATATGTAGCCCAGACAGCTTTAGCCTAACTCTGTACCATCGGGCTTCTCTACGCTTACCCTCTGCACTGACTGACCCGAAATCGGCTGGCCGAGATCTTCGCCGATACAAGTGATACCTAACAAGGAAAAAAAACAAAATACTCGGTGACAAGGAAAGTGGACAGTTCTGAACAACTTTGTGGTCAACCTGCTATTTCACAGCATGCACAGCAGCACAGTACATTTTCAGTCTGATTAGAGATTACTGCCTGCATGAGTTGTCCCCTGTGCATACACAGAATCGCAGCATGCATGCATCTTTGTGCTCTGCCACGAAAAATGCGTGTTAGTTGCGGCAAGGGAGACAACTCACGCATGCAATAATCTCTGAAACAGGCTGAAAAGGTACTGTGCTGGTGAATGCGACAGAAGTCACCGCTTCTGTGTACACTGTGAAATACCACGTTGACCACAAAGTTGTTCAGAACTGTCCACTTTCCTTGTCACCGAGTATTTTTGTTTTTTTCCTTCTTAGGTATCACTTGTCTCGGCGCAGGTCTCGGCTAGCCGATTTCGGGTCAGTGCAGATGGCAAGCGTAGCGAAGGTCGATAGTGCAGGGTTGCTTTTACTAGTACTAGTAAAGGCGCGCTAAAGTCTCAATACGTACGACAAGCTAATACAACAGCGTGTGGAAAACCTTTGATTCTGATGCACAGAGTCAGCGCATTCGATGAGTCACTTAGGTCACATAATTATATAGCATCTGAGACCATTGTGGTGATTCTGGCCAGCGTATATGTTGTTCTAGAAGTGTACCGAGTACCGCGCAGACAACGTTATTTGGTTGCGGACTGAGGACCAGCTAGACGCCGCTGATTGGTGGCTATTTTTATCAGCTTTTTCGAGTCCCAGTCTGTTCCAAAATGGGCCGCGAATTAGTCTTTGTGGCTTGCGCGGCTTTAAGCCCTAAAAAAATCACTCGCTCACTCACTCGCTCCTCCTGTTCCAAAATGGGCCGTAGGCTCAAAAAAAAAAAAAAAAAGTCGTGTTTCTGTAACATTGGAAGCTTAAAAAAAAAAAAAAAAAAGTCGTGTTTCTGTAACATTGGAAGCTAAAAAAAAAAAAAACAGTCGTGTTTCTGTAACATTGGAAGCTAAAAAAACAAAAAAAAGAGTCGTGTTTCAGTAACATTGGAAGCTCAAAAAAAAAAAGTCGTGTTTCTGTAACATTGGAAGCTAAAAAATAAAAAATAAAAAAAAGTCGTGTTTCTGTAATATTGGAAGCTAAAAAAAAAATTTAAAAAAAAGTCGTGTTTCTGTAACATTGGAAGCTTAAAAAAAAAAAGTTGTGTTTCTGTAACATTGGAAGCTAAAAAAAAAAAAAAAAATAAGTCGTGTTTCTGTAACATTGGAAGCTAAAAAAAAAAACAAAAAAAAAAACACAAAGTCGTGTTTCTGTTACATTGGAAGCTAAAAAAAACAAAAACAAAAAAAGAATCGCGAAACCGGTCGCGATGGCCATCTGAAACCTGAAACAAAGTCGCCATGTTCGTAACGAAGCTCTAAGGTTGTTTACCAGTAAACAGTCCGCAAGTACGTAAGCAAGAACAGAGAAAGTCTCGAGCTATTTCCTGCAGTTTCCAAAAATTCCGTTCGCGGTCTGACGTAGATTTGACAATGAGATGTGCTGTTTCCGGTCATTAACCAATCTGAGCATGTACGGCAGACAGTAATGGGGAGTGGTGGTGAACATCATTGTAGAGAAAGTGGTCGCCAATGAGAGATTTCTCCACTCGTTAACATCATTTACCGTTTCCGCCACTGGATCAGAACCCGGACAATTTTCTCGGCGTTGATGACTCAGCGAATACTTCATCTTTTTTATCTTTTTGAATTGTGTTGTCGCTCCGTGGTTCTATCACTTCTTTCTTTTTTTTTATTTTTCTTTATTTTATTTTTTTTTTTTTT
The DNA here is from genome assembly GCA_018292915.2 of Batillaria attramentaria. Taxonomy (NCBI): domain Eukaryota; kingdom Metazoa; phylum Mollusca; class Gastropoda; family Batillariidae; genus Batillaria; species Batillaria attramentaria. Next base: position 65,007 of record JACVVK020000230.1, read on the forward strand.
TTGTGATGATCGGGATTTTTTCCCATTCAGTTTGGTGTAGCGTTTGCCGTCTTCCCTTTCTTGATTCTTTCTGTTTCATGCCCTCTCTCTCTCTCTCTCTCTCTCTCTCTCTCTCTCTCGCGCGCGCTCTTGCTCTGTGCTGGCCTTTTTCTCGTTGCACCGTCTTTGACGTCACCCATACGTGGTGGAAAAGGACTTAAACCACCGACACCCTCTCTCTCTCTCTCTCTCTCTCTCCCCCCCCCTCGCGCGTGCTTGCGTGTGTGTGTGTGTGTGTGTGTATGTGTGTGTGTGTGTGTGTGTGTGTGTGTGTGTGTGTGTGTGTGCGTGCGTGCGTGCGCGCGCGCGCGCGCGCGCAGTTCGAATGGAGAAATAATTTCTGTTCCAGTTTATGTGCGACAGTTGGTAAGTGGGTTCTAGTAAGCATTGAAATTGTACATGCAAATGTTCTTTGGGTTTTTAAAGTGTGTTCATGTCTTTCAATGGACGGGGGAGCCGGGGTGGCCGAATGGTAAAGCGTTGGACTTTCAATGCTCGGGTCGTGAGTTCGAATTCCGGCTTGGGCCAAATATTTGTGCTGGCTTTTTCATCGTTGCCCCGTCTTTGATATCACCTGTACGTGGTGGAAAAGGACGTTAAACTCCCAAACACCCACGCACCCACCCACCCCACCCTCTTTCAATGGACAAAAAGTCAGTGAAATAAAGAGTTCTGAGCTCTCTCTCTCTCTCTCTCTCTCTCTCTCTCTCTCTCTCTCTCTCTCAGGTGACTGGACTGACGGAGTAGTCTGGCTAGAATTACGTCTGACGTCTCACTGAATAGCTCTTTCGGTCGTGTCCAAACACCTGCTCAGTTACAGTAAATGGGCGCTGAGCCAATGGCAGAAGACTCGAGGAGAAGGCGTGTCAGGGTTGCTGTCAACCATTAGCTTCATTTCAAGGCTGCGCGGTCCGGAGACGACGTCGTGTTGCATCTAGAACTCTACGCGTCACTAAGGTTACGCAACTCTGACAGCTTCCGGGGCGTGTAGTAACGATTTCGCTAAAAAATAGTTCAGAATTGTTGCATCGTGTTTTAAAATTTGTGTGCAGAGCAAAACATGGCAATCTTGGGGATGTTTGTTGGCTTTGTAAACAAGTTTCATGCCAGGTTATAGTAAAAACAGGAAAATATGAGCCTGGCGTGTGGACTGTTTGTATTCATGCGTGGCTGGCACTAGACGACAGAGGAATGAGGGGGTATGTGGTCGCTGCTAGCCGGAATTTTTTAATCTCTGCACAGAGAGAGAGAGGGTTTGTTTTGGTTTTGTTTTGTTTTGGTTTTTGTTTTGTTTTTTTTTTTTGGGGGGGGGTGGTGGGGGGAGGATGAAGTTTAAAGCACATCTTGGGTGTCATGCGCAGCGTGAAGTTGTGTTTAATAGGAATATATTGCGCTTTCTTTGAAACCCTGTGTTGCTTAGTCTAATATAGACCACTTTCAGCGTACATCCTGCACTCACAAGGGCAGCTGTTTCTACTCTAGTATTGTTGAGGAGGAGCCAGGGTAACCTTGTGGTAGAGCGTTGGGCCTTCAATGCGCGGGTTCGAACCCCGGCTGGGGGCCAAATTCTTACACTGGGTTTTTCCTTGTGGTGAAAAAGGACGTACGCTAAACCCCCGAACATCCACCCTCCCTAGTAATCTTAGAATAATGCGTCGTTTGTTTGTTTGTTGTTGGTGGTGGTGGTATTTTGTTTGTTTGGGGTTTTTTGGTTTTGTTTTGTTTTGTTTTTTGTTTTGGTGTTGTTGTTGTTGTTGTTGTTGTTGTTGTTGTTGTTGTTGTTGTTGTTGTTGTTGTTGTTGTTGTTGTTGTTGGTTGTTTGTTTGTTTGTTTGTTTGTTGTTGTTGTTGGGTTGGGGTTTTTTTGTTGTTGTTGTTGTTGTTGTTGTTGTTGTTGTTTTTTTTGGGGGGGTTGGTTGGTTGTTTTGGAGGTTTTTTATTGTTTGTTTGTTGTTGTTGTTGTTGGTTTTTTTTTTGTTTTTTGTTTTTTAGTTGTTGTTTTTTTTGTTTTTTGTTTTTTTGGGGGGGGGGTTTCTTTGGGGGCTGATGGTGGTTGTTGTTGTTGTTGTTTGTGGGTTTTCTTTGTTTTGTTCGGGGGGGGGGGGGGGATTTTGTTTGTTATTTGGGGGGTGGTTGTTTGTGTTTGTTGTTTTTGGTTTGTTGTTGTTGTTTTTGGTTTGTTGTTTTTTGTTGTTGGTTTGGTTTGGTTTGGTTTGGTTTGGTTTTGTTGTTTGTGTGTTTGTTTTGGGGTGTTTTATTTTTGTTGTTGTTGTTGTTGTTTGGGGGGGGGGGCTATACATCCAGACTGAACCAGAAACCACAAGGGACCGAAATAAAGGAGAAGAAAAAAATCAAGGACTCTGGACAGCAAGGCAGACGTGTGTATCGCCCCGTCCTGTGTCTCCCGTCCCCTGACATTTACATGGCGCGCGCGAGGCACGTGAAGCGGGATGCGGTGCGACACCTCATTTCCGTCCTCCGCCGCTCAGGACAAACATGGACACCGAGAGCATGTGTCACGTGCAATGGCATGCGCACACAAGTCTCCCGTTCCTGGCGGCCCGGCCAGCCGGTAACCAAGGTAGCCGGAGAGAAGATTTAGGAACCCGGATTGACGTCCGTAAAGGGGAGAGAATTAGCCAACTGGAGGAAATTAAGCGGCGTGACCACATTCACAGGGAAGGGAGATAACTCTCACTCAACACCCACTCATCGGTTCCCTCCCCAGATAAGGTGGTTCTTCGACCGTCCACCCACGCGTGTCTCAAGATGCTGACGTGTATTCTGACGTTGTCGTTGCGTCGGGGGAACCGGGATAGTCGAATGGTAAAGCGTTGGACTTTCAATGCTCAGATCGTGAGTTTGAAACCCGGCTGGACGGGAGCCGGCCAGGGGCCTTGTGCATGGGCAGAGACTAGTGCGTTAGTCCGAGAAAGTATAACGCTAGTGTTAGACTAAAGTCCTAGCCGCTCTCCATGCGTCAGGCTCAAGATATTTGTGCTGGTTTTTTTTTTTTTTTTCCTCGTTGCCTCGTCTTTGATATCACCCGTAAGTGATGGAAAAGGACGTTAAACCCCCATCCTCGTTGGGTCGTGCTCGGTCCTGGACTGGTATGCACGTCAGAACCGGTTAGCCTAAACGCGTTTAGAGCTTAAACGCGGTTAGCTATACGGGCCCTAACCGCGTATAAACCCTAACCGGATTTGGTATGCACGACGCGCTAAACGGAAACGTATAGCTAAACGCCACGTTAAAGGTGAGATATTTATAGATTACTGGGAAAACCCGCTCCGCTGTGTGCTTTCGGTTTAATCCAACTACACGTGGAAGTTTCTGAAATTTGCAGCATGACGGAGAAAGTCGGAAAAAGGGCCAGAATAGGTAACTTCAGTGCTGAGCAAGTTAGAATACTACTTGAAGAGCTGCAAGTAGAACATATGACCGTTTTCAGCAGCCACAGCGCCACCATAACGCAACACCCTCGCATTGTGCACGCTCCCTGGCCACTTGGCCACACAGTTGATGAAGACGAGGTCCGCGTCACAGAATAATGAGATCACCTGATAACAGCCGAAATGATGAAATCAATAATTAATTTATACTCACATTTTCTGTCTAAATATCACACACACACACACACACACACACACACACACACACACACACACACACACACACATGCACGCACTGACACACGCACGCACACACGCACGCACGCACACACGCACGCACGCACGCACACACTGACACACACACACACACACACACACACACACACACACACACACACACACACACACACACACACACACACACACACACACACACACACACATTCTTCTCTGTCGTCGTACGTGTCGAAGGGATTAGTACGGTCCCGGAAAATTCGGTTTCTTCGTAGAAGACGCCGCTGTCGTGCTTGGAAAAACAAAAGTGCCGCCATATTTACACGCGTTTAGGCCCGCTATCGGACCCCCAGAGGTGCGATAACTTTAAACGCGAAAATCCGTATAGGACAGGCTAACCGGATTGACGTGCATACCGATTTTTCCCGCCTATCTGCCCGTATAGGGGATAAACGCGGTTAGTCCACTAAACGGACCGACGTGCATACGGGCCCTGGTGTCTTCAACACGACGGGTCTGAAAGGAGGCCGTGCATCAGTTGAACATACGTGAAATACTGATAATGATCATGGGGGTATTGATTTGAATGTAGACTCTTTAAATGGGCTAACGCTGACATTTGTATGCTCACAGATCGTTCTGAACTGTTTTCGTGGTATCTATCATCACACCACTTAGACACCTGGACAGTGACAGCGTCTGTAATACTGGCACTGAGCCAAGAGAAGCGTACTCGATGACGGAGGCGACGACCACACTCAGCTCTTCAGATGTGTCACAACAATCGTAGAATTTGAATGTTCCACCGCTGGCGCGCAGTGTTGCCAACACTGTTTCGCATTGAGAGCTGTACCAATCATCAAGATAGAGCGTTTCGAGCGTACAGGCGCACTCACGGGGGGAACTGTTTCAAAACAGAAGTTGGCTTAGCAAAGGTGAAATTAGCCCGTGAACAAAATTACATGGTTCAAAGAACCACAAAATAAACCCAGCACACGCGCTCACACTCCGGACATCAACACAATGACCTTGTCCTTGTTGGACAATTCTCGCAGTTCGGATACTGATACTCATCGTAATCCAGTCTTGGAATCGTTTCAGCCACTTAAGCTGCTTGAGTTCTTGCTGGCAATGCAACTCGTTAGGACCATTTCCGAATTCCGCCGTTAGATCCGTACCCGGGTATTTTTTCTCGACATTAACGACTCTGCGGGTCTTCTGTCCTCGGGTAAAGGTCCTAAGGACTCGTCAAATATACGGCACTAAGACCATTTGACAATATGACGGTAGAGATGCTTTTATCTTGTCGTGTTTGTTGTGTGGTTGTTGTGTGATTCCTTGGCTTAAATTAATAGACGACTGCACTCAGCAAGTCCAGAGGCCGAAGCCCCGCCCCCTTTAGTTTGCCGTGTATTAGCAAAACATGACGTCATTGTAGGGGGAAAGGGGTGATTTCAAGGTGAAGGGGATTGACGTAATGGTGTTTTTTCCCCAATGACGTCAATGGACTTACTACTGTCTGCGTGCTTCAGTCTCTCGAACTAAATGACATTGTGCTTTCCTCGTTGTAGTGTCTGGCAAAAAAAAGTTTACCAGACCATGCTATGTGTTCAAGATGAAGGAGATTGACGTAGTGGTGTTTTTTCCTCAATGACGTCAATGGACTTACTACTGTCTGCGTGTTTCAGTCTATCAAACCAAATGACATTTTTCTTTCCTCGTTGTAGTGTCTGGCAAAAAGTTTACCAGAGCATGCTTTGTGTTGTGCTCATTATGCCGCGGGACGCGATGGGCTGAATTCGGGGGGGGGGGGGGGGGCTTGACCCTTTCGACTGACAGGAGTGGAGTCGTCCATTCTTCTGTAGCAACAGTTACCAAGGGCTGCTAAAGCTGGAAAGGTCGTCCATTCTCCTCACGTATCACTATGGTCTTCCGGTAACTTCGAAACCTGGATGTTCGGTCAGCGTAGTGGGGACACAAGAGCACAGCCAATCAGCGACAAGCGAGGATGACCTCCCTGAGAAACGGCACTTGATTCCTTTCGGGTATATTTGAGTGTTTCCGGCAATGATGAAAAATGATTTGAAATCGGGCGTTCACCGTCGGGGCGAATCCGCTTGACAAATCAACATCACCGGCCGTCAAATGGTGAAAGTGCATAAAAGGCATCGATTTGATGAAAGCGTAGTCGGGGAGGGGGAGAGGGGACGGGGTGGGGGTGGGGGGGGGTGAGCGGAGAGGGTGGGTGGGTGGGTGTTTGAGGGTTTAACGTCCTTTTCCACCACATAGGGTGATATCAAAGACGGGGCAACGATGAAAAAGCCAGCACAAATATTTGGCCCCAGCCGGGATACGAACTCACGACCCGAGCATTAGAAGTCCAACGCCCTACCATTCGACCACCCCGGCTCCCCGGTGAGCAGAGAGACAGACGAACGCGGGCAACGTATGTCCGTCGTTTAGGGTGTGTGGGTGGGTGTTCGGGGAGTTTAACGTCCTCGTCCACCACTTAGCCAAAGCCGGGATTCGAACTCACGACCAGAGCACTGAGAATCCAACGCCGCTCTACCATTCGGCCCGCTATCCCGGCTCCCCGTCTATGGTTTAAGCTCACAGCTTAGCTTCTTACTGTGACATATCTACTTTCAATTGAGTCCCGTTCCATGCGCCAAACTGGAGTCAGGGAGTTGTGAGGCGTGAAGACGTCGGGCAGCAGGATAGACTGTGTCCAATTATGTGGGGCTCAGATGGCCACTGTCGTGCAGTTTGGGCGATACCGTACGCTGTCGCCAACGACACCGTGCAGAGACTTTTAAAGCTCTCTTGAGACGAGATCAGTTGCAGACTATCGCGTCGCGTTTGGTTATTAGGAGGAATAAAATGCGATGAACGCGGCAGTTTAACAGGCGTCGCGGCAATTTGTAACAGGCGTGTATGTGACGTACTGGAGAGAATCGCCAACGTTAACTTTCTAGTGTAGACATCAGCATCATCAGCTAAACTAGTATCGAAAGGATGACGTATCACTGCCAGGCGCCACTTCCTGGGATGCTGTCCTTACTATACTTCGTGGATCACCTCACATGGCTTCCTAGTCGTGGTTTCTGAGTACTGACGCGGCAGAGTACCCAGCAGACATTCAACAGAGCACGCGACAGAGTACGCGGCAAAGTACGCGGCAGAGAACGCAGCAGAGTATACGGCAGAGTACGCGGCAGAGTACGCGGCAAAGTACGCGGCAAAGTACGCTGCAGAGTACGCTGCAGAGTATGCGGCAGAGTACGCGGCAGAGTACGCTGCAGAGTATGCGGCAGAGTACGCTGCAGAATATGCAGCAGAGTACGCGGCAGAGTATACAGCAGAGTATACAGCAGAGTATGCGGCAGAGTACGCGGCAGAGTACTACACAGCAGAGTATACACTGCAGAGTATACAGCACAAGCACACGGCAGAGTACACAGCATGAACTGTCGTCGGCGACATCGCTCGTAGTGTACGTTACTGAAGGACGACAATGACCAGTTAAGCGCAAATAAACCCTCAGCCGGACTCCACCGCATTGATGGCCCATCACTCCAAACTCCCACCTCCCACTGATGACTGCACCCCAACGCACCCAGCGCACCCACCCTCACCGTCACAACAAACACTCAGACCAGCATTTGGGGAGGGGGCTTCTGACAGCGGGATGAGAAAAGTCTTAGCAAATCTTGTATTATTCATCAGCAAATGAACTTGCTTGTTGAGTTCACCACTTTTTTTGTCATGCGCCCGCGTTTTGCTGGGACCTTGATGTTTTATCTGAACGTTGTGATGTCGACCGACTTTGTGCAATGGCCTCTTTTTCCTGGGTTTATTTTCATGGGTGGCGGTTGTCCGCGCGCATGTTGTTGTTGTTGTTGTTGTTTGTGTGGTTTGTGGGTCGGAACTGTGCTGGTGGTGAAGGATTTGTTTTGGTTTTGTCGTTGTTGTGTTTGTTACGGTTTCGGGGGGGGGGGGGGTGTTTGTTTTTTTGTTTATGGGGTTTTTTTTTGTTGTTTTTTGTTTTGTTTTTATGGTCCTTGTTTTGTTTAGTTGAAGGGGGTTGTTGTTGTTGTTGTTTCCGTTTGTTTGTTTGTTTGTTTGTTTGTTTGTTTGTTTGTTTGTTTGTTTGTTTGTTTGTTTGTTTGTTTGTTTGTTTGTTTGTTTGTTTGTTGTGTTTTTGTTTGTTTCTCTTTTTTTTTTTTTTGGTTCTTGAGGTTTTTTGTCGTTGTTGTTGTTGTTGATTTTTGTTGCTTTTTTGGATGTTGTTTGTTGGGGTTGTTGTTGTTGTTGTTGTTGTTGTTGTTGTTGTTGTTTTGTTTTTTGTTGTTTTGTTTTTGTTTTGTTTTTTGTTGTTGTTTTTTTTTTGTTGTTGTTGTTGTTGTTGTTTTTTGGGGGGGGAGGGGGGTTAGGGTTTTTTTTTTGGGGGGGTGAGGAGGATTTTGACTCATCTGGTTATGTTGTCCTTGGTGTGCGTGCGTGCGTGCGTGCGTGCGTGCGTGCGTGTGTGTGTGTGTGTGTGTGTGTGTGTGTGTGTGTGTGTGTGTGTGTGTGTGTGTGTGTGTGTGTGTGTGTGTGTGTGTGTGTGTGTGTGTGTGTGTGAGTGCGAGTGCGAGTGCGTGGGTGCTTGCGTGCCTGCGTGCATGTGTTCTCCATAATACACGTAAGAGATATCAGAAGTGTGTATAGGAATCTCTGCACTGCATACTATAATTCGCATGTCTCCGTTCAGTAAAGCGCGTGCACGTGTAACGGAAGACATCGTGCTAGGTGCAAGACAGCAGCAGCAGCAGCAAAACCGCATGAGAGCGTAACCGTCCTCTCCCTGCGTCCCTCCCACCCTCCCACCGGTGCTCAATGGGGCGTGACGATTGATCAGATTACGTCAGATGGCACCAAGCTCCGGAATGCTCCTAGATATAACGGTCCCCATTTCTGACCTCGGTCTGTTTGACGTCCCGAGGCCAGGAGACCGAATCTCGTGCGGAGACTGTCTGTCTGTCTCGCTGGCAGGAAGATTTTTCTCTGACATGCAACTTGTTGCACTCGTGGCGTGTTTTTAGGAGGAAGTGGGGAGTGGTCTCCTCACGGCATCTGTAGATGCAGTGTTTCCATCATTCGATATTAATTGTATGTTGTCCGGCTCTCTTCACATTGCGCGACAACCCTTAGTTTTACTGCCCCCGCTTTGCGATTGGTGCTTGCAAGTGTGTGGTTGGGATTTTGTTTTTTTAAATGAAAATTTCTCAGTTCAGGCTCTTGAATGTTGATGCTCAACCACTGAAATGGTGTTGATTCCGTACAATTGAAATGTTGTTGATTCTGTACCATTGAAATGTTGTAAATCATTTTCAATGTTAAACAGTAAATAATGTACGCTCAGTGTTTTTGTCTTTTTAGGAAAATGATGCTGTTAGAGGGAGCAAAACTGAGCAAAAAATGCACTCAGGGATGCTCGAATCTCGAACTTTCAGTGTCTAGTAACTCGGTGAGAGCCGGACTGACGGAGAGATAGACACTGAGACGGGCGAATTGGAACCAACGGACGGACGAGCAGGCAGGCATGCAGAGGCGGAGAGACAGAGACGAAGAGACACAGAGACAGAAAGAGAGAGACAGACAGACAGACAGAGACAGACAGACAGACAGACACACAGACAGAGGCAGGGAGATAGCGTGGTGTTTGCAAATGATGGGAAGTAATCGCGCAAAGAGATGGTAAAAGCCGCTGTCTTTAGGTAAGGTAGCCTCCCTTGCGCTATAACCCGTCGCGCTTTAGATAATTCACACGCATGCGCAGGCAGGCAGGCTCTGCATAAGAGGGACAGACGGACGGCCTGCCAGCCTCGTCCTTCGAGCAGTTGTCACATGCTGCAGTCACGAACACGGCACAAGCTGGACAGACAGATCCCAACTCCCAGCTGCATTACAGATCAGTTGCGGGTGATTGTACTGACTTGGATTAATTTCAAAGTCAGTGACCAAACAACAAAGAAAAAAAATGATAACACGGTGAAATGGTTACCGTACCAATAGATCAGTAGTTCTGGAATACAGGCTCATTACAGGGCAGTACGTCGCGTACCGTCCGTGTCGTCTAAACTAATAATAATAATAATGACGTCTAAACTGATAATAATAATAATGAATCGTACTTACATACTACTACTACTTCTACTACTACTGTACTACTGCTACTACCACTACTACTACTACTACTACTACTAATAATAATAATAATAATAATGAGTGTTGTGTAGGCGCTTTACCCAATTACTTGAGCTGAACCCAACACTCACGCACACGTGAATCACACGCATTCTCATCACGTGGTGCGAAGGGTCAGCTCAGCAATTTCAGTTTCGGGATTTAGAATTGCATTTATTTTCAAATTTTGTGGGCTGAACATTTCCAAAGTAGAAAATGCGCGAATTCTCATAAAGCGACTCAATGCCGGCGCGAATTCTCACAAAGCGACTCGATGCGCGAATTCTCACAATGACGGTGACTCAATGCGAGTACTTCCGTACTCATAGCAACAAATATGAGAGAGATGATGATGATGATGATGATGATGATGATGATGATGATGATGAAACGTTTTTTATTCAGGATAAAGCATTTAGGCATTACTGCCTGTCTTACAAGCTGTCCTGCTAGTCTACGTTAAAGGGTAAAAAGACAACATCAAAACAAGGGGGAAAAAGGGGGGGGGGGGAGAGAGAAAAAAGACAAACAAAAGTATTAACTATCTAAAAGAAATGAAGAAGAGAAAAGTAGACATGATAAACAATCAAAACACACGTGGCATTTGTCGATGATATTGGCTGTATGCCAAGTAAGAACTTCAAAGTCGCCACTAACATTCGAAAACATGCAGAGAGAGAGAGAGAGAGACAGAGAGCAGCTGAATCAAAAGTAAGAAAACGGATTTAGTCGAAAGCCAGCCGGAGCAGATACGTTTTTAAGTCAGACTTGAAACTATCTATGTCCTTCAAGTTTCTCAGACCGGCAGGTAGTGCGTTCCAAAGTGAGGGGGGCGACGAAGCTAAACGCGCGCTCGCCTACTGTCTGGAGATTTCGGTTAGAAACTTTCAAAAGTTTTTTTTGTTTTTTTTTCAATGGAAGAACAAAGAGCACGTGCTGTCTGGTGGACTGTGATGGAATTTAAAAGTTAGGTCGGGAGGGTTCCTTCAAAAAAAGCGAAATGCCAGTATGCAGATTTTTGCGAAGAGACCGCAGCAAGGGTCTGATGCGTTCGGATTTTTCTTTTTCAAAATCAGTCGTGCCGCGCTATTTTCATGAGGCATATCAAGCAGACCCACATCTCTCAACCTCTGAAAACAGACATAGCCACAGTAAAACGCCGAAGCTTTTTTTTTTTTTTTCTTTTTTTCTTACCGAATATCAAATCTGTGAAGCATTAAATTCAACGAAACGCCCGTATGATCCTTTGTCACGTGCCGACCAGCTAAACCAAGCGGCAGTCGACAAGACTAGACCTATTGTCGGCGTGTCCCACACCCGTCATTTTCCTGTTAAAGGCCCATTTTCCAGTGGATGCGCACATTGCAATCTGTTTGCTTGTCCATTGTGAAGGGGGCTGGCCGTATCAAGCGTGGTCATTACACAAATTGTGTGGTAGTTACACGAAATGACCCATTCCGCTGGTCAGCCTGTCAGCTTCCATCAACACGCACCAACCGCCACCGTGCGGTGTCCATGGAAACATAAATTGTGCATGGCATTCGCGTCTTTTTTTCTCTTTTTTTTTTTTTTTTCACAGATGGGAGACATTTCGTGGGTAGACCACGGAGCTCAATTGAGGCAGGTGTACAAAGGAAAATGGGTGTAATTTCCTGGGATGAATCTGCAAAACAGGAAGGGAGGTAACTGGTCGGCGGACGGGCCAAGAGAGACAACACATTATGAATCTGCAAAAAAAGGGAAGGGAGGTAACGTCGGGCGGATCGACCAAGGGAGACAACACATTATGAGTCTACAAAAGGGGAAGGGAGGGAACGTGGGGCGGACCGACAAAGGGAAACAACACAATATGACGCCAAAGAGAGGCTATGCGTACCGTTCAAACCCGTTTCTGTTTGATCCGTCATGACAGCTTTCGCCTCATTGCCTTATTGGATGAGCAGTTTATCAGGGGATAGATCTGCGTGAATATGGAAGCGATGGGGCAGCAGATATGGTTATTCCGGCTCATCACACGCAGTTTAATACGAAACGCGCGCACCTGCCATGGATGACACAGACCACACCGATGTGAAGGTCATGCTACTTATCCGCTGTGTGGACTGATGATTTGATTACTGGTGTATCACGCTGGATTAGCACGGCAATGTCACGGTCCTAAGCTGAATATAAGAAATCTTCGATTAATTGACACAATGCCTGTTTTGGGGGAAAGGGTGTCTTTATTCTTGATTCTTTTCATTTTATTTACGTTTCCTAATTCAGCACGTATATATATATAGTTATACACTTCTCCCTTTTTTTTTTTCTTTTTTTTTTTTGGAAATGTTTACTTTTGTAAATTCCACAGTGTGAAAACTGCAGCTGAATCCGATAGCATGTTGGTATAACAGCTTGCAGAACATTTTTTTTTTTTAATGAAATAAAATAAAACAAAATGCAGCATGATCAGGCTGTTTCTGGGAAAGGAAAAAAAAAACCCACATGACTGCTCTACTTTCCCTCAGCCGGTTTTTTTTTTATGCAGAGAATTGAGACATGGTTCATTGTGTACAAATTCGCTAAGTACTCTGTCTTCCACATAGAATCAGGCCTCGGGTGCTATCAGACTCCAGAGCTCTACATTTAACAAATTTCGTACCGCGCTCGAGTATCCCACGTGTTTGACTCTTTTTCGGTTTTGGCCCTGTGTGGGAAAATCAGGCAAGATTAACTTTCCTTGACGGCTCTTACTGCAGACACGAGTGTAATAAAAGCGCAACACTCCCACTGAGCGAAATTTAAATCCATGCAGACATGCATGAATTGATTATGATTTTTGAAGGGAGGCCACTGGCGCACACCCCCAGACTTACTCAGTAGGAATTGAGTTAAAAGTTTGTCACCATGCATCCGCACATCGATCTCCGATTTCAAGGTCCCTCCTCAAAACCCATTCATATCGGTATCTTGACTGACATGCATGTGTCTGCTCATCCTTACCGACCACTCCATTTACCGCAAACCCGCACAAAGAAGCGGAAAGAGCCGAAGTATTGTTTGCTGCAAGTCAAGCCCAAAGTGCTCCATGTCTTCCAGAGAAACGTGAATGCAGTCGTCACCGATCGTCCCTGGTCGAATTGCGGATGAACTCAGTCCGCATTGTAGTGCACGGAGAAGGGGAAGCAACCCCGCCCATTGTGTGCAGAAGGGGAAGCAACCGGTCATTGTCTGCAGATGACGTGGCAGGAAAGATGGCGCTGATGAAGCTTAATGACGGCTTTAGAGGGACGAGGCGGACAGAGGAAGAGCACGAGGGGTCAAAAGACATCTGTGGAACTTCTTTGTGGGCCGGGAGAGCGACCGGGCTCATCCCTTGACCTGACTGACCCTAAGGGGTTACGGGTCGAGTCGCCTTTGGCTGGTGAGGCCGGATGGCGTGTGGTCAGCGCCTTCTGTTCGCGAACTGACTACCACTACCGCTGTCTGAGCGTTGTCCACTCCATGGTCATTCAGCTAGTCGTCCTTCATACATAAATGTGCCGCATAAACTGGCCTAAATGCACTCTCTTCGTGAACAACTTGAGACTGTGAAAAGCAGTGATACCGGCGCATGTATGTGTTTGTTTGTTTGTTTGGTTGGTTGGTTGGTTGGTTGGTTGGTTGGTTGGTTGTGTTGGGAGCCGGGGTGGTCGAATAGTAGAGCGTTGGACTTCTTCTAATGCTCGGGTCGTGAGTTCGATCCCCGCTGGGGCCAAATATTTGTGTTGGCTTTTTCGTCGTTGCCCCGTCTTTGATATCACCCTATGTGGTGGAAAAGGACGTTAAACTCCCAAACACCCACCCCCACCCTTGTTTGTTTGTTTGTCCCCCGGTGAAAGCTGTTAAGCCGAACATTCGGGAATTACACTGGTTTTGTCCATCATCCTCTGAGCGTGCTTTTAACTCTTTGGTATTCCGATCTAGATGTACATGTTATGCAGGCTGGACTGACGTTGTTATAGTGTTACACGATGTAGCCTATGTTCTAATTACACAATGGTTGTCTACTTACGCGGCGTTAAGCCCTAAAATCTCAATCATTCAACACAATGGTTGTGTTTGTGTATGGGAAGGGTGGGAGTATGGGGGGTGTTGGCGAAAGTTACCATTCAGTGTACCACTCCATATAGGCAGTACACGTACAGGCGTGTTAATCATAGGCAGATACAATTAAAGACCGTCGGCGTGCAACGACATCACCCCCAATATCTCTTGGAGAGTCATTTCGTAAAGAGAAAGGAAAACACTGCAACGATACACCTTCAAAATAAATTCCTTTTCAAAAAAAAAAAAAAAAAAAGTAAACTATCCTGTTAAACATTGAGAAACAGAGTGTTGTTTTTATTGACATCCGTGCTATTCTTGCAAATCAACTGACCTAATCCACATGGAAATTTCGAGCGTACAGACGCACTCACAAAACCTTTCCAACACGAAAGTTGTGTTCTATGAGGCCTAGCAATTTTAGAACAGGCGCCTTAGAATAATGGTACAGAACTTACGAGTGGCTCATTCAGTCACTTCCGGGAGTGGCACGCGCAGCTGGGACATAAAGTTGGAAAGGGATGAGACAGGCGGCCAGAAACTAGGGCTGAAGGAGGTGTGATAGTTTTTATTTCCGGACATCTCCTGTCTCCCCCCGGGGCCCGTGTTTTCTAAAGGATGCACGACTTCCCATTTTGAGGGCCCGTCATTAACCCTGACCCCACCCGACCTCTCCGGACATGCAGTTGACCCTCTGCTTTTCTCACGGGCTGACCTGGGGCCGGGGGCAGCCTTTGTGCGGACGACCACCTCTCCACAACGGCCTTGGGGCCCAGGATAGTGTCCGCGCCTGACAGGTCCGAGTCTTGTCAAGCGGTGTTCTGACAGAGCCGCTCTCCGCGACGGTCACACGAGCTAGTCTCTGGTCTGTGCGACGAAAATTTTGACCGCTGGCCCATAACAAAGTTACCATTGCTACCGAGTTAGCAGGCGGGCACGATTTTTGGCTAGATTTGGGAACGAACCTCCCCCCCCCTCCCCCCCCCCCCCCCCCAAAAAAAAAAGAAAAAAATCGATTTCCTGCCCACCACAGGAATCGATTTAACTTAACCTTAGAATACACAGGCAAGCGCCTCAACCACCAGGCCAAACGTCTTTACCCCTTCACGACACGATTACTGTTTTGAGCGAGAGACCAGGGTAGCTCGGGTAGCTAAGGGCACAAGGTGTAGGTGCTGATGAAGTGGAAACTGTGTAACTGTCTTTGAGGTTACCTGGTATAAATGCATCACCTGAAAACGGACGTTGCGTCTTCCGCAAATATGTACGTGCTGGAAAGTTACAACCAATGTGGATGGCTTGCCTCGGTCACTCAGGAACCACTGTTGATGTAACACTGTATATTTCCTACGGATGTTGACTCTGCATCTCTAGTTTCTCCAAGAGACATTTTTGTTTTTGCCCTCGAAATCTCCCTACGTGAACCAGAGCCCAGTCCGTCGGGTCGTCTCTGGCTGCATTCTTCTGGCTCGGAGTGGCCAAGAGGAAGACGCGGGTGAGGTCACAGAGGCCATGGCGCAATCACCAGCCGGCCTCAGACCTGGGAAACTCTACTGACGTACGCCAGGGGCCAACGGTTCTTAGGGGCCGGGCTTGAATAGGATGGGACCCAGGGTCACACGGGGATGAATGAAACTCGGAGGATGCGTCTCTGACGGGAAGAAAAGAAGTCCGGAGATGAGGTCAGAAGGGGCCAGGATATGAATGAGAAGATGGGACGGGTAATGGCGGACAGACAAAAGTCAATGAGAGATATTTTTCTACGATTCGCTTAATAGAGGGTCGGGGTGACTGAGGAATAAGGGGGGTTGATCTGTATAGTGGACAGTGGTTGCTGGAGTGGACACAGCGTGTCACGGACACCTGGACATATCAGGCCAGTGGACACAATGGTGACGAGGAGTAATGTCCTTCCGCTGTCTCTTGATTGTTATTGTTGGGAGTTTGGTGTCGGTGGCCGGTACCGATGTTTGTGAAGTGGAGGACAGCTAGCGCCTGTGTCACTGAACAAGAGACGGTGCTGAAGGTTTCATAGTTCTGTGACAAAATGATACCAACGAGTGACAGGGTGGGTGTTTGGGGGTTTCACGTCCTTTTCCACTACATAACGTTGATATCAAAAACGGGGCAACGATGAAAAAGCCAGCACAAATATTTGGCCCCAGCCGGGATACGAAATCACGACCCGAGCATTAGAAATCCAACCCTCTACCAATAATGAGTGACAAAATAAGTGTGCGATATATACAGATTTGATATCATGCTAGGGAGATACGAACCTTTACACGTCCAGAAGTAGACGAGCAATATTATATTGTGTCACTGAACCAGAAACAGTGCTGAAGTTTGCACTTGGTGACTGCATGATGTGTGAGGATTAGATATGTCATGATATATACATTCTGTTGCCCGGACTTTGATGTTATGACAAGAGTGATGCACGCATATGAATAAAGCTGCTTCATCATCAAAGCTAGAAATATTATTCGTTTGAAATGATGCTGTTTCAACAACTCTTTTGGAGTACCAGTAAACAATAGCACTGATGTAAACAATGCCACATACTGTAATCGCGCACATGCGCGCGCACACACAGAGTGACACACACACACACACACACACACACACACACAGTGACAGACACACAGTGAAACACACACACACACACACACACACACACACACACACACACACAGAGTACGGGATGGAGAGAAAAAAGCAGACAGACAGACAGACAGAAGGAGCGACAGAGAGACAGACAGGCGCAGACAGAGAGATGCACGTTTTGGGGTTTGTTTGGTTTTTTTGTTTGTTTGTTTTTTGTTTTTGTTTTTTTTTTTGTTTTGTTTTTTTTTGGGGGGGGGTTGTCACAAATGATAATGAAAGGCGGAGACAGCGTCAACGGACTTTCATTATCGTTTTCTGCTTTCATTTTCCCCTCCACCGGGTTTCGAACTCCACTCCCTTTCCCGGCAAACAAAAGTCCAGCGGCATGTTCGACAAAGCTCTCACACTGAGAGACGGCACATCCATCCACTAGGAATAAAATCCTCTTTATTAACGCCGCTAATGCCCAAAGAATACGTACTGTCATTCGCGCATTATTAGCACAAAAGCGCCAATATTTCGCCAAATCCCACAACATCACGATTCACGGCACGACTGCACGCCAAGGACAAACCCTGCATCAACAGAATAATGGCCGCTAAAGCCCACCGGTCGAAATTGCCACCCCGAGTGCAGGCAAGCAAAACGCGGGTACCGGGGGATGAAAAATGAGGGTTTAGAAAAAAAAACAGGACAAAGGGGGATAAAAGATGGGAGAATTGGGAGGCTGGCGGACACACCTCTTGAATACCACCCTCGGCAACCCTCAGCAACAATGACAACAATTGATGCAAAAAAGAACCAACACAGAGGGCAATGCGCATCTCTCCCTCTCTCTCCTGCTTTCTCTTGCTGTCTGTACGACCCCAGCTGCTGAGGACAATAAACCATACGACGGCCAGAGGTTTGTTCAGCGCGGACACCCAAGCTTGCATGCTTTTTATGCGAGCTGCCACTATTTTGAAAAGATGCCTGTGCATTAATGCCTAAGCCCTCCTGCAGGGCGATCAGCAGCCCATGAAGTCGCGACCTCGCCGTCAATAGAGTGACCACAATGCCAAGAAGGATGGACGGTGCATAAGTAGGCGAGGGACATCAATAGAAGGCGCACAATACCCAAAGGCCGGACGATGCAAAAAGTAGGCAGGACTGCGGTTAAAAGTGGATGAGGCGTCATCTGGAAAAAAGGGTCTAAACGCCGCGCATTTGCCAGATGCTTAGATCCTTTCTCGTATGACGGTAAAATGGAAGGACAGTACGGATGAGCGATGCATAAAGTGGACAGGACATCGCTCAATGTGCCGTTTTATTGAAATCAGGCACCCGGTACAGATCCGGGGGCTTTCTTCCGTAAAGTTGAGTACCCGGGGTGTCCACTCGAAAGGCAGGTGGGCCGGAGGATGCACCCGACTGAAGTGGCCGTCAATTTACTTTTTATGTGCTACGCATCGGTGCGCCGTATGGGGAGGGCAGGGCGCGGGGGGATGAAGTGGTACTGGGGCCGGAAAATTTAATAAGTCCACAGTTTGCCCACCACACAAGGCCACGCAAATGTTATGAGAGGGCATCGGGGACGACAAAGACTACTGCGGGATTGGATCTGCACACGGTGGCGCAAAATCAGTTTTGCTTTTGTAGGCTGTGGGGTATTGGTTGCTTGGCTGGTTGGTTAAAGCGGCTAATGCTACCATTTTTATGCGCACGTACCATTCTGAGCTGTTTTCGTGATATCTATCATCACACCACTTAGACACCTGCACAGTGACAGCGTCTGTAATGTTGGCACTGAGCCAACAGAAGAGTACTCGATGACGCGGCGACCACGCTGAGCGCTCCAGTGGTGTAACAACAGACGTAGAATTTGATTGTTCGACCGCTTGCGCAAAGTGTAAACATCATTGTACCGCATTAAGAGCTGTACTAATCACCAACATAACGTATTTCGAGCGTACAGGCACACTCACGAGCGAAACTGTCCCAAAACATAAGATGGCTTAGCAAAGATGGAATTATCCCGTTTAATTATTTGGAGGGAAAACGTCTGTTTAGACCGAGGGTGGTATCAAAGACTCGGAGAAAAAAAATGCCGAGCATTTTCTTTCTTAATTGCTTCCAACCGGGACCTCACGATGCGAGCAAGTAACGGAAGGACAGGGACTATAACTGTATTATCATGCATGGAGTGAAGAGTTCAGTAAGTTCTTTTAAAGGCTCGTGTTGCTTTTAGAGTTATCTTCATTTCAAAACTACACCACCATCGCGTTTCTAAACTACACTGTTCCAATGTTCCCTGTGTAATGAAACATCTAATAATGAAGTGTTCTAACATAACTATTCTAACATAACTACTTGTACATGTAGTAAGTTTTGAGTCAGATGTAAGAACGTAATAATTATTATCATCTACTGATTTATATTGAAGTATATCAGAACATGTGCAGTACACGTCCTTTTGCTGGACCAAAATCCCATACTGGCCCGTTCGAATCCCGGCTGTGGCCAAATATTTTAGCTGGCCTTTTTCTTGTTGCCCCGTCTTTGATATCACCCGTATGTAATGGAAAAGGACGTTAAAGTCCCATACGCCCACCCACCCATCCATGCTGGCTCCTGGCTGGACAGATGCAACGCCCGGGCGTGTTCAAACAAAGACCTGTTCTGTAGCACATGACTTATTCGGTGCTCAACACGACCATTGTAAACATGGAAACCAGACCCTCTTCAACACGGTCGGGCACAACAATGATCTGGTCGTCACCGGACATGCTCATGACAGCAGATGGAGGTGTTCGGCGTCACAGGACGTAAAGAGTCACGCTCAGAGTCACGTCCGCGGTCACACGTCGTCACAAAGCAGCCCTGGGGAGCTGAAAATCCTGGGGGGTCAATAGGGAGGTGCATAACACGAGACCTCACCCATTGTGTGTTCGCGCCTGGGTCTTTTTGTGGTCAGATTTCCATTCTTCTGCAACCATGGCCCTACACCGACGCCGCCTCAATTCCCGGTGTGACTTTCCACTAATGTAAACTACTGTCATAACTAGCCCCAGCAGCGGCACAAAAGCCGAACGGTTGACATTACGCCCTCTTGCGGACAGATTTCCATTCTTCTGCAAAGGGCTGCTGGCGACTGGGGCTTTTGTGGTCCAACACTACCACCCGAAGTAAACGGTGTGACTTTCCACTAATGAAAAGTACCGTCATAACTCATTCACACAGCGGCACAAAAAGCCGAACGGTTAACATTATGCCCTCTCAGGAATGGATTTCCATTCTTCTGCAATAGGCTGCTGGCGACTCAGTGGGTCTTTTGCTAATCAGCATCACAAGTCTTTCACTGAGTCGGTGTGTGTGTGGGGGGGGGGGGGACCTTGAGCATCCTGACTATGGACCTGATTGTAGTGTTTGATACTTTGTGTGTTTTGTGAGGGTGTACTACTTGTTTGTATGTGATTGCATTGTTCTGTTTTTCTTTTCTTGTGAAGCGCTGAGCTCTTTGTGAGATACAGCGCTATATTAATATCAATTATTATTATTATTATTAAGTCAAGTCAAGTCAGGTTTATTTCCAACCCTCTGGGGGCATAGGAAAACAAAAGGAAACATATGAAAATCAACGAAAGTATCAACCACAAAAACAACAACAACAACATCAACAAATAAACAGAAAAAAAACAGAAAAAAGCAGACAAACAAACAAACAAACAAACAAAAATGCCAACAAGAGAACAACCGAACAAAACAAAATCAGCGAACGGTGTGACTTTCCACCAATGCAAACTGTCGTCATAACTGGCTCAGACGGCGGAACACACAAAAAGCGGTTGACGTTATTCTTCCCTCTTACGTATGGATTTCCATTCTTCCGCTGCCAGTGCCGGCGACTGGGCTTTTTGTCGTCCAACACCACCACCCTACACTAATCGGTGTGACTTTCCACGAATGTAAACTACGGTCATCACTCGCTCCAGAAGCGGAACAAAAGGTGAAGGGGTTGACGACGGATTTCCGTTCTTCTGCAGCCAGTTGCCGGCGACTGGCGGGGCGCTATGGAGACCAACTCTTTGTGTGGCCAATAGAAACTAGGGTCTGTCAAAATAAATGTGCTAACATGGCGACGGACAAGGGACGCTGACTGTATTGAACAGTCGGATTACCGGCGTCTGGCTGCAAAACACGGACGTGGTGTTGGGTGAAATGGCCGGAAATTATATCTGTTTAGAGAAGTAATGGCCCGTCCCTAACACGCACAAAATCAGCGAAGCGGGCAAAGAGACGTTGTATAATGGGTCTTGTTACCAGCTGTTCCGCTGTGATTTTTTTTTTTGCCTTTTATGGCGTGTTATGTGTGGTGAAATAGCACGTTTGGTAGGGACTGGTTCCAGTGTTGCCTCTGTTGCTGCTGCAACACTTACAGCAAACGCTTCGTTTTGTTTTGTTTTAATTCGGTGCGTAGTAGTAGTAGTAGTAGTAGTAGTAGTAGTAGCAGTAGTAGTAGTAGTTGTTGTTGTTGTTGTTGTTGTTGTTGTTGATGACGATGGTTATATTTAGGGTTTGTTTTGTTTTTTTGTTTCTGCTGTTGTTGTTGCTGTTGTTATTGTTGTTGTTGTTGGTCTTCTCCTTCTTCTTGTTGCTGTTGGATGTTTGTTTCGTTTTGGTGCGGTTTTCGCCCTACCATACAACTTTTGAAAGTAAAACATGTTCATTTGTTTGATGTGTTTTGCCCCACCCCTCATACACTTACAGGCTCTCTCTCTCTCTCTCTCTCTCTCTCTCTCTCTCTCTCTCTCTCTCACACACACACACACACACACACACACACACACACACACACACACACACACACACACACACACTTGCCCATTCCCTCATCCGGCTGGGGCCAAATATATATTTATGCTGGCCTTTTTCTCGTTGCCCCGTGTTTTAAACATCATACGTGGTGAAAAAGGACGTTAAACTCTCCCAAACACCCATCCACCCATTCCCTCATCCATCTCATAGCTCGCTCCTCTGCTTTCAACATCGCGTCCATTAGAGTAACCGTGATCCAGGACGGAGGGGTGAAGTGTCCCAGGTAAGAGGAGACAGTTCAAACACTTCAGGGAGAGAATCCAAATACAGGGCGACAACTGCTGCCTCGCTTGGGCATCACGGGTCAAAGGTCAGTTGACATCACGGACGTAGTGGGTGGAATAATGCAAAGAACCTCCTCCTCGTGCAGGCCTTGTAAAGTGTGTTCGGGTAGTATGTTTCTTTTCTTTTTTTTTTCCCCCGTCCTGTGATGGAGTACACTTCGACTTCTTTAGACGCGTTTTACTGGCTGGTCGTGTCAGTCACAGACCTCTGAAGTCCAACGGTTTTTTTTGTTTGTTTGTTTGCTTGCTTGTTTGTTTGTTCTGGACACTAAAGTTTGTTTGTTTGTTTGTTTGTTTGTTTGTTTGTTTGTTTGTTTGTTTGTTTGTTTGTTTGTTTGACAGGAGTTTTTTTAATTGAATGTCTCCTTTCCGCTCAGGCCTCACTGGAGTAATGCACGTCTATTTTCTCTTTAGGCCAAAGAGCCACCTTACCACAACCCACTCGCGTCACCGTTGCCGCTCTTGTACGCAAAAAAGTCCCAACAGAAATCCGCTCGCGTCACTTGTGCTCGGCCTCAGTGCAAAATGTCCCAGCTTCACTGGCAGCTTTCCTCTTTTTGCGACCGCCTGACATGTACCTTGACCTACATAACACAAAAATCACGAAAATCACGTTTTTTCGTGACAATAAAAATCAATACAGACTAGACACGTAAACACCAAACATGACCTCACGCCATGTGTCCTTACGCCAGCAGCACTGTTTCTTAGAAAATCGACAGTTTCTGTTCTAGATCGAGAAAACTCAACAACAAAAAATTGACAGCAGGAAAAGTATCAAGCACAGAAAACATCGATTCCACAACGCGCCCCACATGATGTCAGCAGGACGTGCCGTACCGATAATGTCCCCTCTCTCCGTAATCCTGTCCTTCTGATGTCCCCCTAGTCCTCATTAGCCGCAGATGTCTGAAGATGGGTCTTAATTGAGAGAAAACATCCACTGTAGAGGGGTCAGGCTGGTCACTGTGGTCAGACTGAGGGCTGCTGGTGTCCAGTTGCGGGGAGAGAGAAAGACGAGAACCGAGGGGCAAACATCAACAAGCGAGGGGTGAAAAGAGAAAGCGGTGTGCAGGATGCATGGACATGTCTGGGTGGTCAGCCGTGGTCATCCAGCGCCTGGTTAAAAGGACTTTGTGTCTCATGCTTGAAAAACAGATTTCGTGCGTTTTAGATACCTCACGTAGTGAAACAGCAGGTTTAAGCAACGGTTGGGTGGATGGGCGGTTGGGTGGATGAGCGGGTGGGTGGGGGTTTAACGTTCTTTTCCACCACATACGGGTGATATCAAAGACGGGGCAACGATGAAAAAGCCAGCACAAATATTTGGCCCCAGCCGGGATACGAACTCATGACCCGAGCATTAGAAGTCCAATGCTCTATCATCGGCCATCTCGGCTCCCCTTAAGCAACGGGAGATACGTGAAATGACTTTGTGAACAACTGTGCCAGTATCCATAAGCTTCATTGATTCATTTGATTCACACACACACACACACACACACACACACACACACACACACACACACACACACACACACACACACACACACACACACACACACAAATGTTCAAAGTAAAGCCTGGAAATTAGAGTAGTAGAGTAGATTGTTCATATTGACAGTATCTGATGATACACAGTTTCACCCACACTTTTTGATACACAGAAGAAAGTAGCCAATACAAGTTCAAAGTATACCCTAACTTTCAAGCTGTTTGGTACAGTTCGTATGGAGACGACAGTTCCAGACACTACAAACATGGTGTTCACAAATATCCACACATTTCTTTGTTGGTCATGAAAACAAGTAAATTCAGAGTCTGTGAAGTATCACTGGATTGCGTGTTGGCCGATGGACAACGAAGATATTTCGTAACTTGCAAAGATATATCACATGTGTATTACCACAAACACATACGAGGGCGCGTAAGTCTCGAGTGAGAAAGCAAACATGCATCCTGAAATCCCTCGCATAATCCAAAACTAATGCATATAACTAATACATACACTTGTACATCATGTTTCCCGAAATAACTTCATGTGCTGGAGCCAACATCTTACACATTGCAATTTCACGCTGTCACACATTCTTTAAGCATAAAGAAACAAAAGAAAGGGGAAAATGTAGTTGTTCCGAAGCACAAAGTTTTTGTCCTATCTAAATCCACGTAAAAAAAAAAAATACAGTGAAACTCGTCATAATTTTTATCACGGTTATCTCTATGGCACAAGTTCAAGTAAGTCTTACACATTTGATGCAGCTTGGGTGTAAGCTTATGTTGCAAACACTGCTGCAATTTTTAGTCCGGTTCAGTCAGTCACCTTGTCACACGGAAACGCTGCACAGACATGGACCATCATCATTCAGCACGAGCTTTGTTATCCCTCCACATGGTGTAGGTCAAGGTCGTTGCCAAGGTGAGCCAGCCTAGGTAAGGAACAAGGAGCCCAGCCGCCACCCGACTGACGGGATAGAACGTGTAGATGGTGGCCGCCACGGCTCCCCACAACCCCACCATCTCTACCAGCCCCCACTTGAGGCTCCTCAGGCCGAAGAAGATGGGGGTCCAGGCCCAGTTCAGGACCAGCTGGGCGCCGTACACTGTCAGAGGCTTCATGGCCGCTCCACTGAACCCCCCACCGTCCCGCCACACCAGGTAGGAAGCATAGCCCATGCTGCTGTACAAGAAGGTCCACATGGGCGCGAACACACGATCTGGTGGCTTCCATGCTGGCTTCTTCAGCAGGTCGAACCACTGGGCTCTGTTTCGCCTGTTGATGGGGACTCCCGCCAGACCGCCCAAGTTGGGCAAAGCTACAGCCAGGGCCGGTTTGAGGTAGTCAGACATTTCGCGTGGTACAGCCGTATTCAATTCAGGACACCACTCTGAAACTCTTTGTTTTTCTTTGTCGTCTTCGTGAGTTCTTTTTTCGAATAGCGCGTGACCACTTGAGATATGTTACTGCTTCATCATTGCGGCGTGGGGTCATGAAGTGAACTTGGATAAGAAATCATGAGGACTTCTCCTTTACAGAAATCCATCACCTCGTTTATTCAGTTCAGTGGTGTGGTGGTGGTGGTGGTGTTTTTGTTTTGGCCGTTTGTTGTTGTTTTGTTTTGACTTTGAGTATTAGAGCCGCAATGTTTCTTGAGATATTTTCGGTATGGAATAAAGAAGCAGGACCGAGACACGTGAGACTGACGAAGCCGGAAAGTAATAGTAGCAGTAGTAGTGGTAGTGGTAGTAGTAGCAGTTATGTAAAATTTTTGAGTATGTGTGTGGATTGAAT
>JACVVK020000230.1:92500-280000 GCA_018292915.2 Batillaria attramentaria
AAAAAAACCCTAAGAATTACTACATCATCACTGCTATTCACTCTGGTGCGTGCGACAGTATTTCTGTTTTCCGCGCCACCGGCCACAGCCTACTCTTCTTCCAAAGATGGACGCGAGATTTTTAGCGTGCACACTTGATATTTGTGCGTGCCTGTGTACACGAGGGCGGGACAGGCACCGTAAACAGCTCTACACGTGACTTTGACTCGATTTGGAAAGGAAAAATCCATCCAAATTCCTGCCCGCAAGGGCTTCGAACCGCGCGGCTATGAATCCGGAAGTCGGATACCTTAACCACTAGACCAAATCCCCTTGTCTGGACTTAGGAGTTATTTTATTGACACCAGCACTTCAAGAATGCATGGCACGTCTCAAAGACTTTTTTTTTGGGGGGGGGGGGGGGGCTTTTAGAAAGCCGAATCACCTGACACGACGTGAATGCTATCTAAATCAGTGCACATGAAAAAGGGAGACGGGGTAGGCTTCACCACTAGCTCCCCCACCCGTTTGCTTCACCCCCACCCTTCACTGGCATACAGTTACACCCGCTTAAGACAACCAGCCACTTGTCCATTACAGTCAAGGATACTAAAATGTGGTCGACCTGGCAGTCTGACTGGATTGAATAAGTGTTCAGCTGGACTGTACAGTTAGGGTAGCTATCCCCATCCCCCATAACCTGCCCCCTAGGGCCGTCTGCAATCACCTCGTTGTGGCGTGGACGATAAACCCCAGCTAACCAACCAACCAACCAACCAGCCACGTATACGAGGTAATCCTCTGTCTAACATAACAGTGTTCCACCGAGTTGTGTTTCTTTCTTTCTTTCTTTCTTTCATAATACCAAAACAACGTATGAGGCCACCTTTCTAGGGGGAGTCGGGGTGGCGAATGGTAGAGCATTGGTCTTCTAATGCTCGGGTCGTGAGTTCGTATTCCGGCTGGGGCCAAATATTTGTACTGGCTTTTTCATCGTTGCCCCGTCTTTGATATCACCCGTCACCCATGTGTGGCGGAAAAGGACGTTAAACCCCCAAATACCCATCCCCACCTACCTTCCGAAGAAGTTCACATTTACTGGTAACTTGTAGTGGCCTCCCTTGGCCGTTTCATGCAAAGTCCCTCGATGTTTATTGCTGTGGTCTTTTTCACGTCCCGCGTTCTTTTCGTGCCCGACGTGGCAGTGGTAAGGGTGGCCTGCAACACTGCCGCAAGTGAATTCATTAGGTCTGCAACACTGACGTGCAGAGCCCTACGACTACGAACCCTGACAACATGTAGCAGCCCGCCTTTTCAGTCACTAGGAGTGGTCTCCACTTTTCAAACCAAACAAACGCTCCCCAGTATTGATTCTTTGGTTGTCCCTTTTGTTCTCTGGCGAGCAGTGTCACTGGTACGTACATCATTATGGTGCTCATATCCTAAAGCTCTGGACGATTATTTAGAATCCTGTGTTTCCGTAGACCAAGAAACTGTCTTCAGTCAAAAAGTATTTTTCAGCAACATGTATGGAAGAAAGTAGCAATTCATCTTGCCAAGTGTCTAAAGGCGAGTGGTGCAGTGTGAGCATGTGTGTGTGTGTGTGTGTGTGTGTGTGTGTGTGTGTGTGTGTGTGTGTGTGGCGATTGCATTGTTTGCTTGTGTTTGTCCTTCAGCGTTTGTTTTGTTTAGTTGGTTGCGCACCGACCTCATTTGTCTTTAGCATTCGTTATCTTTTTGAACATATTCCCGTGATGTTAACGTGTTACAGCTGGACTGATCGACTCTTGTCCCTTATACATTATGCTGTTGTCTTCTGAATACTTTTATTTCCATGCAGCTACCGCTTGTACTTTTCTTTGATATCCTTCATACCCCAAAAGGGGCTACAGGAATAAAATATCGTGTATTTTGTATCTTGGATCCGGGTCTCAGGGGTGATGCACACACAGGAGGCATGGAAATGTACGGGCTTGGGACACGGTAACAAACTGGACAGGTCTAACTGTACCCAAAAAGCAAAAGAAAAGGAAAAAAAAAAGGATCCTACATTTGCAAACACGTGCCATCAAATTTGTACCCACCCACCTTTTTTTTTTTTTTTTTTGCGTATTTCCCCAGACCGGTCGCGGAAGATCGCACGAATTTTTCAACAACGACTGCATACACTTCTCCCCCCCCCCCACCCCGCCCCCCACCCCGTACCCCTTACCCGCAATTTGGCGGGAAGTGTTGCATGACAAGTGTCGCGTGCACAGGTTGCGTGCAGTGGGCACTTGGCGCGTGCCTACCACCTGCCTATATCTGTTGCACTCCCCAGAATAGCTCACCAGTCATTCCTAACCAAGACTCATCTCGATTTCTACTTTTTGTCGTGTCGAGGAGCACCTATAACTTTACGGGTGTTGTGCGCTTTGAAAACAGGTTGTGTAAGCCAGTGGAACGAAAATCGTAGGTTTGAAAGGCACAAGGACAAATTTGAAATAAGACCTCTGAAAGTCGTGTCTGCACAACCTACTTGCCGCTCCCTTACAAGCAAAACACCCACCCACACCCCCATCACTCTCATCTCTCTCTCTCTCTCACACACACACACACACACACACACACACACACACACACACACACCACCCCCTCCCTCCCCCCAACCTGCGCCAAATTCAGGATCTGTCAGAATTCAGACCGGTAAACAGATGAAGATGACTCATATTTTGTACTACCGTGATCCATGGATGAGATTTCTATCCTGACCATCAGGCACACCAGAAATTGGTTTTATTTGAATCCTTGGTAAAAGGCGGCCCTAGACTGTTGCCACCGGCACACTTTATATAATAATGTCTTGTCTTTTTTGTCATAAGTGAAATTAACAATTGCAGTTTAAGACTCATCCTTTGAATATCATTTGATTTTTTTTTTTCATGCACGCTGCTAGCAGTCTATTTCACTTGAGAGGTGTTGCTTACACGGCGTTAAGCCCTAAAACTCACTCACTCACTTACTCACTCACTCACTTGTGGGGAATTTTGGCTCACACTTAGAGACCACGACTGCATACTCTGATTATATTCACAAGTAAATAATGATGGAGCAATTGGCTCAGTTATCTGGGAATGCTTCCGCTGTCAGGAAGATAACATGAACACTGAGAGCGGTTAGGCTGTTCTTGTACCGAACCCTACACGCGGGGTGCAATTGAAATGGACATGGAGCACCGGCCCCCGTAGTGTAGTGGTTAGCACTTCGGACTATGGACCGGGAGACCCGGGTTCGAGTCCCAGCCGAGGCAAGCGGGATTCTTCCGATCTAGGTCGGCTCCTACCCAGAGCGGGTGTGCTATGGGCCCAATGGGGAGGCTGTTGCCACACAGCCGAGCTTCACCCACTTCACGGGTGCGACTTTGGGGGTGCTTCCCTTCGTGTGACACGTCTTATGATGTGGATGATTACACGGCCGGCACCGCAGGTGCCGTAGTTCCCGGGCCTGGTTAACGCCGGGATATTTATGACAGGAAGCGTGGAATGCGGCCCTGTCCCGCAGTTCCAAACCACACGGATCTCCATAGCATCAACTTACCATCATCCTCATCTCCATCGTCATGCATAATAAAAATTGCCCCAACTTCCGAGCCCTCCGTGGGTTCCACCCGTTACCAAGGAGGAACACCACTGGAGTCTGCTACTACTTGGAAATACTCCGTCTTGGTGGTGCTAGTACTTGGAAACATTCCGTCTTGTCGGCTCTACTACTTCGAAATACCCCGTCTTGTTGGTGCTAGTACTTGGAAACACTCCGTCTTGCCGGCGCTACAACTTGGAAACACTCCGTCTTGTCGGTGCTACTATTTGGAGCGGCGTAGTGCCGGAAACACTCGGTGCAATTCAAATTTGAAAATGGAAACACTCAGCGCCACTGTTTGGAAATACTCTGTCTTGGCGGGTGCTACTACTGATTTGGAGCGCAGTAGCACCGGAAACACTCCCGTCCTTTCTGCCTACACCCCGTGGTTCGGGTGTTCTCGTCCCGAACCCTGCAGCCGTCAGAAACAGAGACGTTGTCCCGCGCAGGTCGCGAGACGCCCGCGTGCGGGGCACGCTGCACGCAATCATACAGCGCTACCTGGCTGGCCTCGTTTCCATGGGTCACTACAAATATTGACATACGGCTTCTCCCCCCTACTCTACACCCTTCTTCAACATATACCCCCTCCCTCTGCACCCTCCGGGACTCCTGATATGGCGTTACGTCTTTGCCAATTTGAATACAGCTGCAGGCTCGGAGATTGTACAATCTCTTTAAAGGCGAGGACTTTCGAAAACAGATTTATCGTAAAGGGGGTATTGAGGTTGGTTAATTAATCAAGGATGTAACCTGAGTGTGCAGGTGTCGACTACGACCTTGACAATCTAATCATACATCTTTACCGGTCTGACTAGTTTTTGTTTGTTTTTTGGGTTTTTTTGTGTGTTTTTTTTTTTTTTTTGGAAGGGGAGGGGGGGGGGGGGTAAAGAGAACTCGCAAACAAAGTCACAATCGGTAGAGTGCAGGCCTAGATATTTCAGCTGCTTGTCTGCACGTGGCCTCAATAAAAAAAAAATCATTGCTGAAGCAAACTGGCAACACTGACAGAATGGACCAAGGCGTCTTTGTCAATACAAGAAAGGTATATTTCATTCGAGGTGCTTGTCGCGGAGGTCTCGTCATTTCTGGACCACGTGTCTTCCCCAGTCTGAAGAGAATAAACCTTCCACAAGAAACGGCACAAACCCTCAAACCAAATGAAAGAGCGAAGTGCAACAAACTCAGATTAAACAAACCCAACACAGTCAAGCATTTCTTGAAACAGAAAACGGAGACGGTGCATTTTTGGATGAGCCATTGATGAAGCGGGGTGCACAGTGTAAGACAGACACCAGTACCCGCAAAAAACAACAGTATTTGGTGTGTTCGAACAGGTCTTTTTCAATAAGTATCAGCTTGCCTACTTTGCGGTTTCTAGTGTTTCGTTGTAGTTCCCGCAGAAAATGCCTTGCCATGTCTCAGTGTTTCTGTTTTACAACACACACACACACACACACACACACACACACACACACACACACACACACACACACACACACACACACACACACACACACACACACAGCGAGAGAGACAGATAGACAGACATACACACAGAGACAGAGAGACAGAGAGGGGTACAAAGGGAGGCGCTTTACTATAAA
The DNA here is from genome assembly GCA_018292915.2 of Batillaria attramentaria. Lineage (NCBI taxonomy): Eukaryota > Metazoa > Mollusca > Gastropoda > Batillariidae > Batillaria > Batillaria attramentaria. The sequence goes on from JACVVK020000230.1 coordinate 97,705, forward strand.
CTTCATTGAAAGGTTCCATTGCTAACATTTTTAGGCTTAAATATCATTCTGATTTGGTGGTGTATGTCAAAACACATACACAAATACATGCACAGACAAGCCTGCGTTCAGCTGACTGAAGTGGAAACTCAGCAGCCGGTGTCAGTGTCGCTGACGACAATCGACAAACATGACGGATGTCGTATACGGACAGTTGAGTTTTTCCTCGTTTGCACGGTCATCAGGTTTTTTTGTTTTTTGTTTTGTTTTGTTGTTGTTGTTGTTGTTGTTTTGGGGGTTTTTGTGCTTTTTTTGCGGGGGGGGGGGGAGTGTTTGTTTTTTGTTTTGTTTTGTTTGTTTGTGTTTTGTTTTGTTTAATTTTTGTTGTTTTTTTGTTTTTGTTTTTGTTTTTTGTTTGTTTTTGTTTTGTTTTGCTTGGGGGGGTGTGGTTGTTGTTTTTTTGTTGTTGTTGTTGTTGTTTGTTTTTTGTTTGTTTGTTTGGTTGGTTTTTTGTTTTTTGTTTTTTTTTGGGCGGGGTCAGAATGGGCGCCCTTTTTTCCGTTTTCCTTTTATGCGAGTTCAAACGTTTCGACGACGATTGCTCTCATTTCCAGCCGTTATTTTAAAACATGAGTATATATACATATCTCCAAGTTAAGGGTGGGGGTGTGTGTTTGGGAGCTTAACGTCCTTTTTCACCACGTAAGGGTGATATCAAAGACGGGGCAACGAGAAAAAGGCCAGTACAAATATGTGGCCCCAGCCGGGATTCGAACTCACGACCCGAGCATTGCGAGTCCAACGCTCTACCATTCGGCCACCCCGGCTCCCCACACACATCTTTAAGTTCTAGTAAACCTCAGTGTGTTGTATTCGGAGCCCTATACTAATCTCTAAGACAGGGCATTTCGGGCAGAGAGGTGCAGTCATAAGCCCAGAACAGAATTCTCCCTATATAGAGCCTTGTAGTGGTAGCAATGGTTTCTTGAAATACAAGCGACCACAAAAAAAGCATTTGGGGTTGTTGTTGTTGTTGTTGTTGTTGTTGTTGTTGTTTGCTTGTTTGTTTGTTTTTGTTTGTTTTTGTTTGTTTTTTGTTTTTGGGTTTTTTTGTTTTTGGGTTTTGTTTTTTTTGTTTTTTTGTTTTTGTTTTTTGTTTTTGCTGCCACAACCCTTTGCCGGCTCCAGTGGTGTTCCTCCCTGGTAATGGGTGGAATCCACGGAGGGCTGGGAAGCTGGGGCAATTTTTATTATGCATGATGATGGAGATGAGGATGATGGTAAGATGATGCTATGGAGGTCCGTGTGGTTTGGGACTGCGGGACAGGGCCGCATTCCACGCTTCCTGTCATAAATATCCCGGCGTTAACCAGGCCCGGGAACTACGGCACCTGAGGTGCCGGCCACATCATAAGACATCATCATTATGATCCACATCATAAGACGTGTCATACCAAGGGAAGCAAGCACCCCCAAAGTCGCACCCGTGAAGTGGGTGAAGCTCGGCTGTGTGGCAACAGCCTCCCCATTGAGCCCATAGCACACCCGCTCTGGGTAGGAGCCGACCTAGGTAGGAAAAATCCCGCTTGCCTCGGCTGGGACTCGACCCCGGGTCTCCCGGTCCATGGTCCGAAGTGCTAACCACTACACTACGGGGACCGGTAAAGAAAAGCATTTGTCATTCCAGTCCCCAGTCGCTCTTGCCCGCAAACGTTACCGCACGCTCTCCTCCATAATAACGTCCGTGAACACGACGTGTAGATGAAGTTTTATTACAACACTTAACAAAAGGGAAGGATCGTGCTGTATCTCTCTCTCCAAAGAAAAAGGTGCTATTTTTTACCTGCCCGGGTATGTCGCCTCGTGCCCAGTATCACCCACCTGATAAAAGCGCTGTCTTACGAAACAGGATCCGCGTCAGTTGGACGCAAAGGCATCCAATGAAAAAAGTCACAAAGGGTCGAATGGAAGGAAGGGAATTTGGTGCAGCCTCGCTGGCAGGATGTGGGCGAGTGGGTGAGTGAGTTTTTCTGGCTTCAAGCCGTGCAAGCACAAAAGACTAATTAGCGGCTAAGTGTGCCTGCATTACATGGGGTAAAAAAAAAAAAAAAACCCAAAATGTAACGTTGGACAAATGATGCAAACTGGTCTACGGGGCAGTATAAACCTAGGACATGCAGGAGACGCTGCACCTTCATGCTAATTTCTCGAACTCCCGATTACGTGAAATAGCCGAGATGGTGGAGCGTTCCGTTTTCAATGCTTGGGCCGTGAATTTGAATCCCGGCTATGGTAAAATAAAAAATAAAAATAAAAAAATTCGACGGTGCTAACTTTAACTCGTTGCCGCTACTTTGATATCACATCCATACGTGGTGGTAAAGTGCGGTAATCCCGTAAACGACCAACCAGATTGCCACGGCAAAACGCAGTAAGTTCATGCCGTCATTTTAGGAGAAAAGGTGGAGATTTCAACATGAAAGACGTCGACTTAATGGTCTTTTTCCTCAAATGACATCAAGGGACTTACTGTATTTTGCCATTACACGGCAGAGATCCAGCGAGCTTACATCTCCTGATCTCGCAGTTTCACTTCATTTCAATGAAGTTAATCTCCGTACTCATGCACTTAGAAAACCGACATAAGACGGACAAGATACAATAAGCGTATGTGCAGTTTCTGATTACGAAATTTGACTTCTTTTGAATCTGTATTCTTTGGTGATGTCCCCTATGTCAATGCTTTCCTTGCCATGCTGGTTTCTGTTTCAGACTGATAAATGAAAGGAGTTCTTTGATGGTGGCTTCCCTTTCACTATGGTGGCTTCCCTGTCAATATGTATGCATTCGCTGCACGTCCGCTGTCTCCGTTGAAGCTCTCATGAGATGTCCCCGGATTAGCGATCTTTCACTCTCTGGATTAGCAGTAATCCCTTGGTACAAAACAGACCGTTTGAGATCATACGGATAAAATAAATATTCCAGATAAAGAATTGTAGATAAAAAGTCTTCTTTTGTGCTGCTTCTCTGTCGTACCAGACACAGAGAGAGTCTGTTCCCTAGCCCTCAACGAATTCTGAAAGCAGATCTGATATTGAACAATAACATGCACTTGATTCATGCAAATTGTTTTGTCAGGAACTTAGGTATGGCCCGAAAGTTTCAGCCGTTTTTCGTTTGTCTGTTTTGTGTTTTGTTTGTTTTTGTTGTTTTTTTCCTTTTTGTTTGATTTGTTGTTGTTGTTGTTGTTTCTTCTTGTTGTTTTTTGCCTCTTTGTTGTTGTTGTTGTCGTTGGGGTTGTTTGTTTGTTTTTTTGTTTGTTTGTTTTTTGGGGGGGTGGGGAGGGGGTGATTTTTACCATTTGAGAGTTTGCCCGGCAGACTGAATTGAGTCCGATCATGTGACCAGACCAGGTCACTCGTACTGAACGCACCTACATTTTTCATCACCCTACAAGTTGCCTCTACAGCTGGAGGTCGGTAAATGTTGACTAGATTAAAATGCATATCATACTGACATCGCGTGGCGAATGGTCCATTATAGCGAATGCGCGATGTAGGTCGCCATGGTGAAAGTGGGGCTCGGGTATATGGGGTGAGGTGGGGTCCGGGTGTTAACTCTTTCAGCCCTGAAGGAATCTCACTAGCGATAACGCTCTCTGCCTGGGAGTTTTTCTAGTGTGCTAGATCTAAAGCTGGGCTCTTGCATACCAAACCCTATTTCTCAAGAAGTATTGGATCCATCCTATAGGGGAATCTTCCACTGTACAAAGCGTATGAGAGTCGGTCACGTGCACGCATATTATTGTTAGGGTCTGCGAGACCGTAGCCGTAGGTGATACGGTGGCAGGGCTGAAAGTGTAAAAAGGGTGCACAGACAAACAGCTGCTACAGGATGTAATTGCAGAAGGGCGTCACGTGTAAGGAATCGCATTAGCAGGCTCATCAGATTTCAGAGTAAGGTAGATATTTAAGAAGATAGTTAATACTCCCACCAAGCCACATTTAACTTCATGCAGAAATTGTTTTTATAAGTGAGACCTCTGGTGCAAAATCTAGTCTGCTCAAACTTACTTGGTAGGACTTGAGTTAAACTAGTCAGTACGACCTGTCATGGCCGAACTTCACGTGTCCTCCAACAACTGGTCTCTCATCTTTCTCATCCCTGCCACTGATCTGGACAACTATTTTACTGAATCTTTCTGACACACCTACCCGGTTTATTCCTAGAAAATACTGGAACCATCCAAGCAGCTTTAGACTCACTTTGATAATGGCCTCAAGTAACTATTATACAGTTAAGAACCTGGCATTATATATTTTTCTAGCGTTAAGAAAAAGACAACAGTTGCTCAGCTGAGTTGATATACTTTATTTTGCACTATGGTTATTTTTTTTGTACATATATTGATGTGTATAAGAATGTCTGGATGTCACTCTCAACTTTGAATGGGCCTAAGGCCTATCAATAAACAATTTTGATTCTGATTCTGAATCTGAGACCTGCTGAAAGATACACTACTTTGAAATTCTAGTCACACAGTCCTGTCGTGACGAAACTTCACGTGTCCGCCAACAACTGGTCTCATCAGTCTCTCTCATCCCTGCTATTACGATATGGACAACTATTTACTGAATCTGTGAGACCTGCTGCAAGAGTCACTAAGTTTAAATTCTAGTCACCCAGTCCTCAGTCTCATGACTGAACTTCACGTGTCCGCCCATAACTGGTCTCATCTCTCTCATCCCTGCTATTACGATATGGACAACTATTTTACTGAATCTGACGGTGAGGCCTGCTGCAAGAGTCACTAAGTTTAAATTCTAGTCACCCAGTCCTCTCAGTCATGACTGAACTTCACGTGTCTTCCCGCAGTTCGTTCCGCTCGGAAGAGTCGGAAAGGTATAATGTTGTCACTGCTTTACTAATAAAAACGTCAAAAATTCAGCCACACAAAAAAAGTTGCGTGGGCACCGGGTAGAAACGGGACGACCCTGCAACAAAGAGCTTCCTGAAGGAGAGAAGTGGGGGAGAGGGGTAAGCTGGGGTGGAGGAAGAGGGTATTACTAGGGAAGGGGTAGAGGGTAGGGTTGTTTACAGAAAGTTTTCAGTGCCCTTCAGTGAAAGGCGAATACGTGCCAGAAACCCAGCCAGTACCCGGTGACGGAGAGTCTCAGGTGGGCTAGCTGCATGCTGCCAAGGGAGGGGGGAGGGAAGGGGTGCCAAGCGGAGGCCTGTGCTGTACAGGGGGTGGTATACCGGGGTAGAATTTGGCGCGTGCCGCTCCACCCGGCCGCTAGGGGGCGCCAGGCTTGCACGAGCTGGGAACGTGCCCGGTGACAGCTCTACACACGCGGAGCGCGCGACACGCACACACACACACACACACACACACAGCACACACTGTACATTCTGACCTAGACACGCCGAGACGCAACCATAGACTGTAAAAAGGTATTCAATAACCTTATCAATCGTGTGTCGTGAGGCCTTTTAGTCGATGCCCTACCAGTCCCTACCACCACCGCCACCACTACCACCCCAACAATATACTCTTCTCTTATTTACCTACAGGTGTTTGTTTTCTTGAAAAAAGAAATGGGATGTAGGTTTCTCAGTAATTCTCTTTACCCGGGTTATTCCTCGAAAATATTGGGACCATCCAAGCAGCTTTCGTCTCACTTTGTTAATGGCCTCTAGTAACTATTATACAGTTAAGAACCTGGCATTATATATTTTTCTAGCTTGAAGATAAAGACAACAGTTGCTCAGCTGAGTTGAAATACTTTATTGTGCACTTTGGTTATTTCATGTACAAGTATTGATGTGTATAAGAATGCCTAGTTGTCACTCTCAACTTTGAATGGGCTAAGGACTATCAATGAACAATTCTGATTCTGATTGTTGTGGTTTAATAGGCGTCCAACACTCTCCAGGTCTCTCTCCAAATACAAAGATACACCAAAAAAACATCATAGTACAAACTCTTCTGATACGAAAGTCACCAGCAGCGCTTACAAATACTTGTGCCTTCAGCATTGTTTCGGGGGACTTACTGACTCGTTTGTCTCGCGGTATGTTTGCTTGTTTCTTTGTCTGTTTGTTTGTTCTTGTTGTCAGGAGAGCAGGCACAGTTGAGCGGTAAGAGCGTTGGACCTTCAATGCTAGGATCGTGAGTTCGAATCCCAGCTCAGATCCAAAAGTTTGTGCTGGCTGTTTCTTCGTTGCCTCGTCTTTGGTATCGCCCGTATGTGGTGGAATAGGACGTTGAATTCCCAAACACCCACCCTCCCAGCCCCAGTTATCATACAAAACTGCACGGTAAAAAAAAATGACAGTGGACTCTTCTGACATAAAAGTAACCAGCAGTATAATAGCATGTTCCTTCAGGATTGTTTCGAGGGCTTATATACAGGCTGGTTTCTATGTTGGTATGTGTGTGTGTGTGTGTGTGTGTGTGTGTGTGTGTGTGTTTCTTTGTCTGTTGGTTTTTTTCTGTTTCTTTGTTCTTGTCGTCGCTATCGTAGCTGTTATTCAACGACGTGGCTGCTCCCTACTTGTGTGTACCAAAACTCTATATCTCGGGAAGTAAATACAAATTATTTACCTCCTTGTACTTCTCACTGTACGAGTAACGCAGTTTGCCAGTTACTAGTACTAGGTAGCTCAGTGGTTGGTGATGTTTCACAAAGCAAGCCAAGAATAACCCAGACAAAACCATAAACGGGAGCGTACACGTATACTGAATAGACACAGCTTTTGCTTTTTGTGGACTGGGTCGAGTTTGGACCCTGTCGACCCTCGCGGCCCTCGCATGACTGGCCTCAGAAAAAGGGAAGCCCCAGATACGGTTTCGGGTCGTCAGTCGGGAGCTAGGTCTTCCTGGCCTCTTTAGGTTTCTGTACTAAAGTTACAGGAAGTTAGTTACACGTTACGTTACAGGAGTGTGACTGAAACATGACTTGGCTCAGTGGTAAGGTTAGCAAATGCGGCCTAAGTACAGGACTGTGAATGAAACACAGTGGTACGGTTAGCAAATCCGGTCTACAGTTAAATATACAGGACAGTGACTGAAACACGACTTAGTGGCAAGTGTAGCACATTCGATCTACAGTTAAATATACAGGGCTGTTAGCAAATGCGGCCTAAGTACAGGACTGTGAATGAAACACAGTTGTAAAGTTAGCAAATCCGGTCTACAGTTAAATACACAGGGCTGTGACCGAAACACGACTTACTGGTAAGGTTAGCAAATCCTCAGTGTCAACGGCCTTAGAGATACATATATGTACAGAGATGTGACTGGAATATGACTTAGCGGTAAAGTTAGCAAATCGAGTAATACACACTGATAGGGTTATTACTAAAACAAGAATGATGGTAAACTTAGCAAATGTATGTGACTGGAACACGACTTTGCTCGGTGGTGGTGTTAGCAAATCCGGTCTACAGTGACATATGTAGGTTTGTGACTGAAACAAGACTGAGTGGTAAACTTAGCACTCACAGTCGTACATACAGGACTGTTACTGAAACAGAATGAATAGTAAATTTAGAAAATGCTTTTGTATGCAGTGGTGATGATGATGGCGGTGTAGTTTAGTCAGGGTTTTGTTTTGTTTGGTAGTACATGTATCACAACTGTTTTGTTGTGTTTGTTGTTGTTTTGGGTGCTGGGGCATCATGCTGGCCTACAGACAGAGAGACAAACAAAATCTCAGCATTCATGCACTAGGCCTCACCCCGACCCTTCGCCTCTATATTTCCCCTCCGTCCTCCAGTGCGAAACCACTAGAGGGCAGCACTTGATCGCTTCTATCGCATTCGTGACCGGCCAGCTAACCACTGTCCGGAAGCCAGCATCAATATTTTCACATGGCCCGGATGACGCTGATTGTGTGGACCCGGTCTGACACCCTGAACTTCCGGAGCAAATCGCCTGTGGTAAAACTCTCTCTCTCCACCGAATGCATCTGTTATATCCAGTGATGAGGGAAAGTAAACACAGGATCAAGGGGCAAAACCCATACAGTGTTTGGCAGTGTTTTCTTGCCCTCTCGTTAGCTGAATGCGGAATTATCTGTCCCCCTTCCCCCCCCCCCCAACACGCCCCCCCCCCACCCCGCACCCCCGCAACAAATGGAGACCACGCAGTGTGTATACCATGTGACATGTTTCAGTCTTCCTGAAAAGGGCATGTTACTGTTTCATTTCCTAAGAAGAAACAAGGGTGGGGGTGGGTGTTTGGGGGTTTAACGTCCTTTTCCACCACATACGGGTGATATCAAAGACGGGGCAATAATGAAAAAGCCAGCACAAATATTTACGAAGAAACAAGGAATTCGTCCCCAAACAACTCGATGCTTTAATGATGAAATCAAACCAAATGAAATCAAGTGAAATCAAACCAAAAACATTTTGCTGATCCCGAAATGGAAAGTGTTGATTTTGTGTATGATCAGAGAAACGGTGCAACTTTCACTATGTACACCTATACGCGCAATCAAGGGTTACAACTCGTGTCTGGACATACGGGTACACTATAACATTGTACAAACATTTCCAGTACAAACGTTTTGTATGGTATGCTTCAGACAGTTACCTATATATAACTGCAAGACGCCTAAACTATGCTAGACTGTGTCTTCTGTTCGAAGCTAGCGAACACACTGTGTGTCTTGTCATGAGTTGGTGAGCTCTGCACCGACTGTCAGCCGCTACTAGTGATCCCTGCTGTCACAAACAGCTTTATGCTAATGCCGAGGATATAAAACGACGGTACCCCTGCTGAAGCAAATTTGCAACACATTCCCCCAGACCGCTTTGATCAGTGAACCGTGTCGAGTTTATAGCCTACAAAGTTTGTGAACAAATCTTCACCCTCCTACCCCCCCCCCCCCCCCCCGCTCCTTTTTGTCACGTGTAGGGCCTGTCTCGTTGGTGCAGTTTTGACGTGTTGTCCAATACTGCACCCCATTCATTCTTCAGCCTTTGAACCAGGCACGCAAAAAAAAAAAAAAAAAAAAAATCTTCCTACAAGTCTTCTAAAATTTCAACGGGGACCTTCTGATCTTCTGTCATGTCCACTTCAGAGACTATCGTGTGCCAACACTCCCTCCCCCCCTCCCACCCCAACCCCTAGTCCACCTCCCCCAACGCACGCCCTCTGATATCGCAACGTCTCTCTTGAAAACGCAAATAATGTACATAAATATTCTGATGAATGGCATTCAGCTCAGAACCATATATCTTCTTCAGCCCGTGAAGGATCAGTCATTAGCGTTTCTTATAACCGATTGATGAATGGTTCTGCTTTCCTTCTTCTTCTTTACTTGTGTCTTCTTGTTTTCTCTCTCTCTCTCTCTCTCTCTCTCTCTCTCTCTCTCTCTCTCTCTCTCTCTCTCTCTTTTCTTTCTTTTTTTTTTTTTGCGGCGTAAAGCCCTAAATAACTAACTAACCAACTTTTTTTTTTCTTTTTTTTCTCTTTAAAAAAAAAAAGTCCAGGGTATTGCAACCTTCTCTTTGGAAAACGTATATATAAATAACTGTTTCACGGCTACTATCAGAACCATAATTATATCACCTACGAGCCTTTGTGTAACAGACAAACCCATTCTGCGAGACCCAACGCCAAAGGCTCGCCCCTTTCCTCTGCCGTGCACTGGCAAAACACAGTATGTCCATGACGCCGTTTTTTTGCAAAAGGGGGTGATTTCAAGATGAAGGACCTTGATGTAATGGTCTTTTTCCTTAAACGACGTCAGTGGATTTTACTGCCTTCTTTACATGTTTCAGTTATATCAAACTACACGTGTTTCCCACCATGCAGTGTCTGGCAAAAAAGCACGTCAGACCATACCATGTGTTGTGCTCATTATGCCGCGGGACGCGATTGGCTGAATTCTGTTGGCTCGGCACTTTTTGACTGACAGGAGTGTGGCTGTCTATTGGCGTCTGTTGGCGGTTGATAAGTGATTCCACCGCTCCGTTGACAAAGTTAAGATAATGATAGCGGCTTAACTGCGATTACCTTCAGCAAATAAAGACCGTTAGAGTGGTTCGCCGCACAAAGCATAAATTGGCCACTTTAAGCTTTCACTGACTCGAGTTAATTCAATCTGACACAAAGACACAGTCTTCAAAGAGTCAAGTAGAGCAGTAAAACAGACACGGAAGGTAATCGTTCAGATTTATCTCCCTTGGATGTATTGTGGCCGGTGCCAAATTTATTTCCCTGCTGTAAAAAAGCCTGTATTGATCTTGAACACCTTCTGTCAATGAATCATTGAGAACCTTCAACGGGGGAAGGTGACAAAAAAATTGCCTCTGTTCTATTCGCGTGATATATTTCTCGGCTGCATTTTCTGTAAGACACAACAAGGCGAGTCAAGACTGTCCTTAATTCTCAATTATAGGTAACTGCTGCTTTATCTCGGCAATAAATTACACGTCGAATACAGCAGTGATCTACGAAGAGTACGATAGGAGATAAATCATCCGCGGCAGCTTCGAGGATGGTGCTTTTCTTGCGGCACGTGGTCGGTGTCGAAAAAATGTATTGCCAATTCTCCACAATTTGCCACTGATGAATTAGTCTTCAAGATAAAGCAGTAAGTACCGATGTCTCACAAACAAGAACTCTTAGGAAATAATATATCACCGTCGTAAAAGTTTTCTGTTCATTGAACCTACACATGAGCCACCGTGGACACCAATTTCTCGAGGCATAGTATCGCGGTACAAGCGATCGTTATCTTCATGTGCAATGGATTACCAGAGTGTACGGAATATAGCAATTATAGCAAGTATACGGAATTATTTTTCCTACATGAGATCCTAGAAGCAGCCTTACGGAAAACTGCAAGCACTAACTGAATAGATGGGTGTGATAAAGCAGCATTTGGCCCAGAGAAGCTTTCGACTCTATTACTTTCAAAATACGTATTACACGACAACCAGACCCAGCAGAGAAACCAGCATGGCGCTCCAAACACATGAACTAACACCTTGTGGCAATAGTGAAAAAGACGTGAGTGTTTATTACAATAAATAAGACTGTATCTATCATGTTGATAACAAACCCTGTTCACTTCAAGCTCATTTTTTACATCTGCTACTACCGCTCGCAAACAACGCGTTCCACGGTGCAGAGGCTGAGTAGCAGGTCAAAGAATACAAATGCACGAGGCGCCAAAACACCTCTGCATTCCCTATTAGCCTCAGGCATCACAGTCACCCATAAAAATGCTTCGATCTAGAAATAAAAATTACCATGCACAGAACATTCAAGGGCACGTACCTGACAGGAGTTGTTTTTGTTTTTTTTTTTAATTGAATGTCTCCTTTCCGCTCATGTCTCACTGGAGTAATGCTAGTCTACTTTCTGTTTTGGCCAGAAAGCCACCTTACCACAATCCACTCGCGTCACCGTTGCCGCTCTTGTGCGCAAAAAGTCCCAACGCCACTGGCAGCTTGCCTCCTCTTGCAGGGGAGCCGGGGTGGCCGAATGGTAGAGCGTTGGACTTCTAATGTTCGGGTCGTGAGTTCGTATCCCGGCTGGGGCCAAATGTTTGTGCTGGCTTTTTCATCGTTGCCCCGTCTTTGATATCACCCGTATGTGGTGAAAAAGGACGTTAAACCCCTAAACACACACCCACCCTGCCTCCTCTTGCAACGCCCTGGCATGCACCTTGTCCTACCAAATACAAAAATCACGCTATTTGGTGACAACAAAACCCACTACAAACCACTAGCACACCCCGCAAAACAGGGTCCTTCAAACAAACACTGCACTTGACCCCACGCTCAATTTGTGTCCTCACACCACAGTATCTGATGATGATGATGATGTCTTGTAACGCGCTGAAAAAACTCCATGCCCAGCATGCTCGTAGCGCGCGGGGGGGGGGGGGGGGGGGGGTTAAGTTTTAACAAAAATAGGAGGAGGGGGTGGAGTCTGCAGGGGCTGGGGTGGGGGAGGGGGTGGAGTCCGCATCAGAACTTTGAGAAGAGATAGGTCTTCAGGTGGCTCCTGAAAGACTCGGCGGAGGTGCTGGATTTCAAGGAAGGTGGCAGGGCGTTCCACAGAGCAGGGGCAGAACACTTGAAGGAGCGAGCTCCAAAGCGCTTCTTGGTGGTGTTATCGTGAAACCCAGGAATGGACAAGCGGGACTGAGAAGAGGAACAAAGAGTGCGGGATGGAGTATATGAAGGGATGAGCTCAGAGAGATACTGTGGGGACTTTCCATGGACACAGGAGAACACAAGGGACAGAAGTTTGTGGTCAATTCGAAGTTTCACAGGCAGCCAGTGCAGTTCTTTCAGGATGGGAGTAACGTGGTTCTGATTTTTTTGACCGAGTCACAATTCGGGCGGCAACATTTTGTACATGTATCTTCGAAGAAAAAAGGGCTCTATGTTCCGTATCACGCCGCACACTTTGGGTTCCTGTATAAGCTAAGGCGATAGAAGTACGTATACACCATAAGCTGTTCCTCTGACATACAACGTTACTTGTGATCACATCAACGCGAGGTGTTACAGCGTACGAGTAAAGGTGATACTCAAGCAGCGGTAAGTGCGAAAAAGAAAATACAGCCGACAGACGACCTTTTTGTGTACAATACTCGAATCTTTTTGGCAATGTCTGCTCGGTGTGGGGTCTTGTGCTTGCGCTGTAGGGCGCTTGTGTCTTGGCAACAGTAAACTGGGGTAAGCATAACAAAAAAACTAGATGCAAGTCTTTTCACGGATCAAAGACACAAGCTGTTGCATGTATATACATTATATTAATCTTGCGTCTATGCTGCTGGTGCATGTCGTGTTGCTGAGGACAGCACGTCACTTTTTTTTTCTATATGAACTATTAAATGGTGATTGGTCGTGAAGGTGTTAAAGCCGTTGTCGGAGACAGGTAAAATCTGTGCAAACACATCAAGTCTGCACATTTGTAGCAAGAAAACTGATCTGTAAGGCCTCTGTTTTGGTTCAGTATTTTGTAAAAGGTGCAATTCAAACTAAAAGCAAAATAGACTACAGAAGCTTTAGTGATTCTGTTCCCGTTCATTTGTTTAAGCTTACCCGTCAGATCGGATCTTCTTCCGTTTAACGTCCCTGCCACACAAGGTGATCTGAGGACATACTATTCTGCTTATTAAAATCTGGTTTATTTTGAAAGATGTTTAAGTTAGCGTACAGAAAGAGATGATTAAAGAAACATGAAATACGTTATCAAACATATCTAAGAAATGTGAGTAACCCGTGTGCACTTAAGCATACTGATGGTGAGACAGGGGTTTTGAACTAGTCTTGAACACACAGAGACATAGAGAGAGAGCACGCGCGAGCAACACACACACACACACACACACACACACACACACAGCGACAGATGAACACGACCGGTCAAGCTCATATTATTATTAGTTTCTGACGCTTTGAAAATTGGAACTTCCTTCCGATAGCCCAAGGCGCTTCCTCCTCGCTTTCATGAATATTTCAGGCGGCGGTCAGCGGTCGAGGTTTAGCTCCCGTTCAAAAATTAGAGGTGTTGGCACCTCATTGAAATCCTAACAGAGTTAACTGCCCGCCCTAAAAGTCTTGGAGAGTTAACTGCCCGTCGCTCAACGGCTGTTATTAGCTCACTTAGTGTGGCAACAGCGCTAATCATGTCCCATTGACGACGCTTCAAAGGATGCTTAATAATCCTGGAGGAGGTTGTTGCTAACGTTTCCCAGCAGTCAAGCGGATGCCCGGCACCTGTCGTCCTTTCACTGGACAGTTGGGATGGGACAGCAGGAGAGTTCGCCCAGATACCGCAACGGACACAATTTCGTTTTGTCCGTTCAGCTTTCGAGTCACTCTTGTTACGGGGACGTAAAGCATTAGGGAGAACTGATCGCTGAAGATCGTCTCCTCAACTTGTTGTTGTTGTTGTTGTTGTTGTCCTTTTTGGTACTTTAGAAATTAGGGATTTTACAACTTGTTCTCTTTCTTTCACAGCCACTGTCCAAACATTCCAACTGCTTCGATTCCCACGATAAAAAGTCAAGAAATGTATGTTTCGGCAAAACTTGTGATATTTATTATAAACAAGTAAATAAACAACAAAACATTGTATACCCCTCCCCGTATTCTGTGTGTGCAAAACCACGCATTAACCATTCTCTTAAAGGAGGAACCTTTCGCGCCGTACTTTGTGGCTGCAAAATCACCCATCCTTTTAAACGAAGGAACCTCGATGGTATATTCAGGGTAGATACCCTCAAAAAGACAAAGAAACAGGGCTACACTTTTGACCCTCGCAGTCCCCCTGTCCTCGCTATTTGCCCGCACAAGTGAAATGCATGACACCACACATGCACACATGCACACATGCACTGTCAACTCGCCACCATCTAATACACAGGGTTTTAAGGTATGCTTCTGTTTGGCAACGTACTGCAGGTCAGATGAAATGTACATCAGTCACTAATAATAATAATAATAATAATAATATTTTGGGGGCGGTCGGTGGTCTAGTGGTTAAGAGACTTGTCACCAATGCGAGAGGTCAGGGGTTCGAGCCCCACTCGGGGCAAAGAATTTTTCCTTCTCGTATGTGGCACACGTTCATTCGGGCCGATCGTCGGGGGTTCTCTCCGGGTACTCCGGCTTTCCTCCCCCTCTGCTTTGGAAATGTTCAGCCCACCAAGTTTGAAAAATAAATGCATATCTAAATTCCGAAATTTAAATAGCTGAGCTGACCCTTCGCACCACGTGATTGTAATACGTTTATGTCTTGTGTGTGAGAGAATGCGTGTGATTCACGTGAGCGTGCGTGTTGGGTTTAGCTCGCGGCGCTTTGAGCCAAAATATTTGGGATAAAGCGCCTATATTAATGCGATTATTATTATTATTATTATTATTTTACCATAAAACAATGTGCCGATCACGCGGCCGACACTCACTGCACATTTTACAAAGATAGACAGGCGTACACTGGTGAAACTGACAAGTTACACAGGAAATTAGGGGAAGGTTTTGCGAAATAGGAACGTTTTATGATTGCTCTTAAAAACAGACAGAGTGGGCGCATTCCTCAGATTCACAGGCAGAGAGTTCCATAAGGTTGGTGCGACAAAACCCGACTGAAAGAGCGATCGCCAAAGGATTTTAAATTGCGTGCAGGAATTTCGGGAAGCCTCTCGGACGAAAACCGGAGTGTTCGCGGCCGGGTTGATAGGTGACGAGTGAAATGCAGTTTCATGTAACGTTACAATCACAGTTCTGATGTACCACATGGAAGCAAGAGAAGGTTTTCACCATACAGTTCTGGTTGGAGGGCCGCTGGAGTTTTTAAAAGCCCGTCTGTCCCCTCATCAGATGCTCATGATTTCAGGCAACGACCTTGAAAACGCGAACTTCCATAAAGATAAAGACGCTCCCATCCCATCACTCAGCCTTTCAGTCTGCCTGACCAGCACTACTGTTCCTCCTGCCTCGGTCAGTGTTCGGACGCTAACGTAATTAAACGCCTTTTCTAACAGCTCGCATTCACTCCAGTCCTGCAGACCGCTCATTATCTCGCCGGGTCCCTGTTTTAATTTGACGGCCAGTCAGTCCAGTTCTCGTTGCCTCTCGCGTCACGAGAGAGACATCACGCTGACGCTGGTTTGTCCAGCTCGTTAGTCTGTGGTTACTGGGAGTGTAACTGGAGGTGTGACAAGCAATGTTAGTTACAGCGGATACTCCCTCCCGACAGATAACATTGTCGCTTGTTAGAGCTCGGACAAATGAGGTTTGTTGTCCGTTAGACCTCCGACCACCATCACTGTCGTCTGCTGAATCGCCCGCGCTGCGGGGTGGCGCCCTCTGTTGTCCAATGTTGGACTAAGGGGGACACAACCGGGAGAGGTAATGCCCGCGCGTCTTCCGTTCATCGTCTGCTGACAGTTGTTGCATGGCGATTAGAAACCGACATCGACAAGGCCACGCGTGTCGTGAAATCAGAGAAGACATCGAACTGAGAAGCTTTTATTCCTGTTTTCATTGCTGAGACGGTGTCTTCGCGTTACTTGTTCCTTTCCACTTGTCCTGTTTCGTGTTTGCCAGAGAACTGTTGGCAGCTGGGGAATGTTCATTATTAGGGGAACTGAAAAACTCGGCCGTGTACGGGTGGGTGGGGGTGGGGGGTTGGAGCTTGGATTGTCGGGGGGGGGGGAGGAGGGTTAATATCCAGTAGCTTGACATTGCTTCTTATGAGGGTGGGTGGGTGTTTGGGGGTTTAACGTCCTTTTCCACCGCATAGGGTGATATCAAAGACGGGGCAACGATGAAAAAGCCAGCACAAATATTTGGCCCCAGCCGGGATACGAACTGACGACCCGAGCATTAGAAGGCCAACGCTCTACCATTCGACCACCCCGGTTCCTCGCTTCTTATGAAATATCTCAACATACTCGGTTTGCCTGAGAGACAAAGGAGGGGGAAAAAACGAACCGACGTGACTGTGGAATGCAGCAACTTTATCTGCTTCCCATCGGCGGAGTGTCTTTTTATTTCTGTAGTTTTTCCTACAAAAACTGCGATTATTAATAGAAAGTAACGCGTTCCACAGGTAAAGGCCCACACACGAGGGTCTGTAAACACCGTGGCCGGCAAAGCGTGTTTCATCGCAATGCAGGTGTACAATGACATCTGTTTGTTTGTTGCTTTCTTTCTTTTTGCTGTTGTAGCTTACTTTGAGTCTCTCTCTCTCTCTCTCTCTCTCTCTCTCTCTCTCTCTCTCTCTCTCTCTCTCTCTCTCTCTCTCGGGGAGCCGGGGTGGTGGAATGGTAGAGCGTTGGACTTCTAATGCTCGGGTCGTGAGTTCGATCCCGGCTGGGGCCAAATATTTGTGCTGGCTTTTTCATCGTTGCCCCGTCTTTGATATCACCCTATGTGGTGGAAAAGGACGTTAAACCCCCAAACACCCACACTCTCTCTCTCTCTCTCTCTCTCTCTCTCTCTCTCTCTCTCTCTCTCTCTTCTAAATTGTACCCTTGTGAAAACCCTGTTGTGGATTAAACAACATGCCTGAACCCCACGGAGACGGACATGCCTGTATTACTTTTCTTCCGTATGCGTTTATTCAGTTTTACGTTCAGTTCTGCTTTGCTCTGACTCTTAATTGAATCAAGAGCCACATAACTATAATCATGCGACTCTTGGCTGTACGCAATTCTCATTGATATGATTAAATTGTTAATCTTAACAAAATAACTAAGATCAGTTCTGAGTGGGTGGGTGGGTGTTTGGGGGTTTAACGTCCTTTTCCACCACATAGGGTGATATCAAAGACGGGGCAACGATGAAAAAGCCAGCACTAATATTTGGCCCCAGCCGGGATCGAACTCACGACCCGGGCATTAGAAGTCCAACGCTCTACCATTCGACCACCCCGGCTCCCCGATCAGTTCTGAATTAAGGGTAAGGTTAACAAAGGTTCATAAGCTCATCTCTTATTTATGAGTGTATTGATGAGCAGGCCAAAAGGCAAACTTCCATAGGGACAATAAAATATCTTGACTAATTATTGAATCTTTCTTTGCCCCTTCTTCCCCGCCACTGGCACTCTCCCCTAATGATATGTCGTTTGTCCTTCTTACTTCTTGGGTACGACGCGTGCCATGCACGTTTCCCATAATACATATCAGCAGGGACACCAAATAACCCCATTAATGTAATACACACACTGACGCCCCACCATAACAGTCTTCGCCAGCACGGAGCACTAGGCGGTATGGAAAAGGACAAACAATGTGAATGCATTTCAGTTTAGCGAAATCGCTTAGCCGCTTTCACCTCTAGTCAGTCCGCTGTGCATTCATTTTTACACCACAGCGGGTATTGGCCTTAAAGAAAAAATATAATTGTTAAAAATCCGGACCCTTCTCTATTTACAGTGTAGACAGCTGCGCCTATTTCATTTCCCTAACTGGAATGTAATTGAGAGTCGTGTCAGGGACATACTCATTTTATAGCCACATGAGAGCGGTGGGGGTGTCTCGTTTCCCGCCAAAAACTGCCGACTGAATTAGGGCCACACCCTGTCAGTGTCACTCCATTCTTCGCTCGCACAGGGTCTGTGTTAGTCCATTTGCGCTGCCGTTCTCATTTTGAGCACGTCCTGTGCTAGATCATTACCTTCTTCTTTATTTTTCACTACTTTATTGTCCCTTTCGGGAAATTCGGTCTGCTTACCCCGTGGTAAGCGCATCGCCACGGTGCAGCGCCACCCAATACCTATCCTACATTTTTTCCCAATTTTGCTGGGGGAGGAAGGCCGGATAACCCGGAGAGAAATCCCCGATGAGCAGCCCGGCAGCCATATCACAAGTTCGACCTGGGTTCGAACCCACGCTTCATCGCCATGGCATTTGTGACGGCTGTTCAGTAGCGCAGCGGTTAAATCCGACGCGTTACCTACTAGACCACCGCTCACCCCTTTTTAGTATTAATAATCACGGGTTAGTGTGTAAAACTCTACAGAAAAAAAAATGCAAACAAGGAAACTTCCGCCGGTATGTCAGTCCTCAAACACTGATCAGGGCCCGTATGTAAAAGTCGAGGTTAATTTAACCCACGGCTACAGACCAACCCAGACTAGGACAAAAGAAACCCAAAGCAAAATTAGATTAAAAAAAAGAAGCGTAGAAAGGAAGAAAAGATTCCTTATATAACGGCTCATGCACATTCCTGGAATGGGCCCGCTTCCTAAAACAAAAAAACATCAGAAAATTTAACCCTAGAGCTAGTTTAGTTCGAGGTTAGACTCTAACCCGGGGCTAAAATCCCTCTAACCTCGACTATTACATACGGGCCCAAGAAACCAGCCGGTTAACACTCATTATTCATACACACGGCAGGGGGTGACCCAAACTGGACGGGCGTTTTTACTGCGCTGTGCCGCTCCATAATTATTATAGCATCCTTATTCAGCGGGTTCCAACCTCACAGCAACTCGTTTTCCCGAATTCAAAACACCATAGCACCGGGGGGAAAAAAGTTTTCAAATCAAGTTTCAGTTGTCACTTAGAGAGTCGAAAACGGGGGCCGTTTATCAACCAGGGCCCGTATGTAAAAGTCGAGGTTAATTTAACCCACGGCTACGGGCCTAATCCAAACTAGGAGAAAAGAAACCGAAAAGCAAAATTAAAAAAAAAAAAAAAAAAAAGAGGCGAAGAAAGGAAGAAAAAATCCTTTTATAACGGTTTAGGCACCTTGCTGGGCTGATTTAAAACAAAACACAACAGAAAATTTACACTCAGGGCTAAAAGCCCTAACCTCGACTGTCACATACGGGCCCTGAAACCGACTTGTATTAATTAAGTATAACGGCTTTAGATGAGAACAAGGGGAGCCGGGGTGGCCGAATGGTAGAGCGTTGGACTTCTAATGCTCGGGTCGTGAGTTCGTATCCCGGTTGGAGCTAAATATTTGTGCTGGCTTTTTCATCGTTGCCCCGTCTTTGATAATACCCGTACGTGGTGGAAAAGGACGTTAAACCCCCAAACATTCGCCCACCCACCCACCCACCCTAGATGAGAACAACCATAATCGAAACTTTTGAAGCGGCATAGTAACGGTAAACGATCGTCCATTTTGACTACCCCTCGTGATAAATGTGTAAATGTCTTTCTGGCTGCATGTCTTGGAGGGGAGAGGGGGGGTCGTCCGCGGTGGCTCAACCAACACAGCGTCGGACTTGAGATTGGAAGGATGTGGGGTCGAATCCAGACAGGGACACTGAGCATTTGGACATGCTTTTCTTGTACAGTGTACCTACACCTCCCGCCCCCAGCACCTCCACCTTCTTTTTTTAAAATCCCCCTCACCTCATCACACAAGCCCAGCCTGGTTGCACGTGTCCACTTGTTTCAAACTGCCGGATGGTGACAGATGACGGTTACATTTTCTGTCAATGCAATGTATTGTACACGTGGAAAGTTTGCAGAATTTCTCAGACAGAGGACAATACACACTTACTAAACTGAAATGAATAGAACTAATAATAATAATAACAATAATAATAATAATAAATGGTATTTCTAGGGCGCATTTCTTTAAATAAAACTCAATGCGCCTATCACTCACTCACACTCACGCACATTGTACAACGATGAACAGACATACACTGGTGAAACTGACTAGTTAGACAGAAAATTACTGGTGTTAGTTATTTGTGGCCTCACGCCGCTCAAGCAACAAAGACCAGCATCTCTGCTGAAAGAAACTGAAAGAAAATATGAGACACACGATCATTACCAGTACTGGATCTCCTGGTCTTTTCAACAGCGGTCCTGGTGGTGGACTCTGAAGCGAGGAGGGGGGGGGGAGTTTAACGTCCTTTTCCAATACGTATGGGTGATATCAAAGACGGGGCAACGAGAAAAAAAGGCCAGCACAAATATCTGGCCCCAGCCGGGATTTGAACTCACGACTCGAGCATTGAAAGTCCAACGCTCTACCGTTCGGTTTTCAGCCCTGGCTCCCGGGACTCCGAAGCAGGTGAGCCGTGTGCTGTAAACCTGGTCATGAAAAGGACAGCGTGTGGATTTACTGGTCAGTTGTGGAGGTTACACGCTTCGACGATTAAACGCCTGGGCAGGGTTAACACTCAGTCACCCCATATTGAAGTTCGTGAGGTGTCATGAGTGACCATAGATCAGCGATATCATCTCTGCCACAGACACATAATCAAATTCGCTTGCGCCTCTAAAGTTCATATTACTGAATGGACATTTGTGAACGTTACACGGTTCATCGATTTAACGCTCGTGCACGTTTAACGGCCCGTCACATAAAAATGAAGTTTGTGAGGCGTTGTGAGTGACCAGAGATGGGCGACATCATCTGTGCCACAGACTCGTAAATACGTGTAGTGCACTGGACAGTCACTGACACATGGTGACATCCCAGTTGGTGTAATACCCCTGCAGAATTTGTACAAACGACCAAGACGTCAACCGCTCTGTTGTTGAATATAAACGTTAAGGGGCAAATGCTACCTTTTTCGTGCTCAAGGATCATTCTGAGCTGGTTTCGTGGTATCTATCATCAGTAACGCTGGCACTGAGCCAACAAATGCATACTCGTGACGAGGCGACTACATTGAGCGCTCCAGTCGTAGAATTTGAATGTTCGACCGCTCGCAAAACAACACTGTATAGCATTAAGAGCTGTACTAATCATCAAGATAGAGTGTTCCGGACGTACAGGCGCACTCACGAGCGAAACTGTTCCATAACAAAAGCTGGTTTAGCAAAAGTGTTATTAGATCGTTCAAAACATCCCGTGCTCTCCGCTCATCCTCAGAAAAGCTACTTAAGGTCCCTCCGGTCAGCCTCAAAACATTTGGCCAACGTTCTTTCAGTTATAGTGCCCGCCGCGTTTGGAACTCCTTGCCATCTTCTCTGAGAAACATCCTTTCCCTCCTACAGTTTAAAGCACAACTCAAAACACATCTTTTCAAACTAGCTTTTAATCTTTAAGTTTAAACTCCACCGCCTGTATTGGTGTGAATAAATGTGTGCATGTGAATGTTGTGTGTGTGCGTGAGCAAAAAGCGCACTGAGTGCTTTCCTAAGCAGAACTCCGCGTTCTACAAGTGTATACACAATGTATTATTATTATTATTATTAAAACTCGATGCAAGACCAGATTACCAGGGGAGCCTAAATACACCGGAGGGGAGGAGGGGGGGAGGAGGGGGTATAATCAATATGGACGCCCTTTTCCGTTGTTACACTCCTTCAAATTTTTCGACAGTGACTGCTCTTATCTAAAGCGGTTAGTTTAAAACATAAGCATAACGATTGGCTCAGCAAAGATAGAATAAGCCCGTTCTGCCGTGGATGGTCAAAGGTCTATGGTACGTATTTTGTATGTGTGCTGTACAAGCAGCTTACAAGGTATGACCAGTATGTCCGTATGAACAAAATGGTTTTGATCAAACGGGTGGACAAGAACCATCCTCTGACCATTCTTTGACTACAGGTACGTTTTATCGAACCAGCCGGCCATTTGCCGTGTACACGCAGACAATGTACTGGCCGAAGTATTGTAAGAGCAATGGCCCTCGGACGGTAGTGGGCAGCGTAAAAATGACTTGACCTTTACGATCGTCTCTGGTCACGGTTCATCCTGGCAGTCCAGACGGTCACGCTTTGTTGCGGACGTGACAAAAGGTTTGTAGCAGGACACACAATACCATCGGGGACACAGCGACTCATCCAAAGAAAACTCGTTACTATAGTTGTGCAGGGGTCACGGTAAACCCTTCACTGTCCGGACGGTGGGAACTGTACACGCTGAAGGTTTCACCTTTTATCATGCTGTCCATGTCTCCTCTTCCATCTCCCTACCTTCTTCCGCTTCCCCGCTAAGATCAGATCAGAAGAGGGTAGGTTGGTGTGTGTTTGGGAGTTTAAGGTCCTTTTCCACCACATACGGGTGATATCAAAGACGGGGCAACGATGAAAAAACCAGCACAAATATTTGGCCCCAGCCTTTTTGTTGTGTGTTCAAATGCAGTGTGGTAATGATGAATAAATATCTACATTGTGGCGTTCTTGAAGTTCTTCATTGCGGCAGATGCAACAAGCTACATACAGTACAGTATTTTCATGAAGGCGGCGACCAGAGGGACGCGATAAAGGACACTGACAGACCAGGTCGTCACGAACACCTCTCATAAAACTTACTGGGGTCTTCCCAGCCTAGGAGGTGTCGAGGCTTACTGTCCGGAAGCCAACAACCCGGTGACCCCGGGGCTTTTGTACGGCGACCCACGTCGCACCCGGCCAGGGAGATGCATAGTGCAGGAGTTGATTGAAGACCCGGGTATCACTTTGCAGCCTGTGTGATGCCGCCCCAGCTAATCTCATCTAATACAACCCGCATCAATACCCGAATCCCGCGTCGTCCCCCCTACAAACCTGTGTCGCCCCTCAATAGAAGCTGCGCAGGTTCCAATAGAGGCTAGGGGAATCTCTATAGAAGCAAACCGAAACACTAGGGGGGGTGACGGGTGCGCCTGCATTGTGCTGGGTATCATTCATTTCAGAACTGCAGCGCGGGGTAAATTTTTTTTTTTGGGGGGGAGGGGGGGGGGCTGTAGGAAGTCTCTGCCACTTTGTGTGGGTGTCTTTATTGGTCGGGGCAACCATTGGCAGCTGCTTGATGCACGTGGCGTTGGCCGGTAAATCACACGGGCAGGCGGGACAATCGACCTTGTAGGGGCTGTGCCGGCAGATTATCTACCCCTGCAATATGAAGACACACTGGACAATGGTTTGTATGGGGGCTGTCGCGATGGCTTGTCAGGAAGCTGCAATATGAAGCCAGAAGCGTGGTAGTGGGTGACAGGACGATCAGAACCTGGCGTTTAAAAACACACTGCGGGACACAGGAACACTGCACGGGTTTTGTCGTGCATGGACTGAAGAGAGGGGAAGTCTGCCGTCAGTTGCGAATTGGTGGTCACACACCTGTTTTCAAACTGGATAAAACAAGAGCCCAGTATTAAACTCCAGTGTTCAAACGTTAGTCAACGTACCAAGCAGACTGGCAGATAGACAGGCGGACACACGCATAGATAGATAGATAGATAGATAGATAGATAGATAGATAGATAGATAGATAGATTCGTCTACGGAACTAAAGATCCGGCGATTGTACTGGCTCCTAACTTTGTCCGGAGAGACGGGGGGGGGGGGGGGGGGGGGATAGCCGAATGGTAGAGCGTTGGACTCTCAATGCTCGAGTCGTGCGAGTTCGAATCTCGGCTGGGGCCAAATATTTGTGCTGGCCTTTTTCACATTGTCCCTTCTTTGCTATCACACATACGTGGTGGAAGAGGGAGAGAGTTGGGTGAGTCAGCTGACTGAGAGTCGGTCTCGAGATCAAAGGTCACGGGTTCCAATCCCGACAGGAACACAATTTCTGCAGACCTTCTTTCATTGGTCCCACATTTGAAATCCTATTTGCGTTGGACATATGAACAGAGTTTACAACTCGTCGCGCAGTTGAGCACCTCTGGGGCTCTGTATCCCCTCAATACAGATCTATGGTACCGAGCTTTGTCGTGGTCACGACTATCAGGTCGTGGTTCAGCGAGCGTGAACTAGGATGCGAGATGGCGGTCCGGCGTCAGTAGCCACAGCATCTCCCGTAACAATGCTCTCACGCTGCGCAAGCTCCCGTCTCGTCGGCCAAGATTGTTTTGCGGGCACCGCAGGACCCCGCTCTGTCAATTAGCACGGGTGGCTGACTACCCAGCGTGCCGTGAAGACAACTGGCCGGTCCGCCATAAAAACCACGGTGCTGGACATGGTAGGGGCGGCTGGCTGCCACTGTGGATGTCCATCCATGTGAGATGAAGCGTGTCTGACGATACGGCCGGTACAAAGAGATGGACGGAGGGTGGACGTCAGGTTGCGTACTGCTGCTTTCTTCCCCCGTCTGTCGCTCCACAAATACTCCAGAGTTTTGCCTGACTCGGAACCACAAAAGGCAAGATATTTGTGACTCGGAACCACAAAAGACAAGATCTTTTTGCAGCTGGAGAGCTTGAAGAGAGCCATGACACCATGTGATCTGCTAAGAATACTCAGCAAACTCCCATTATGCCGGATCATATTGCCTTGTAATGTTACCAGGGAGTTTTGTTATAATTGCCAGTGATATTGTAGAAGGGGTTTGTGGAAGAGGTGGTTGCTGGGGGGGATCATTACCGTGTAATGAGAACGAAGCTGGATAACTTTTACGTTAGAATTACCACCTGGTGCTCATCTAATGACTCCAGGCGACAGGAAAAGTTGCTAGTGACAGGCACAAAGAGGAACGCCCTTGTCAATGAGAACCACCCATCATTAGACATGCGTACTTGAACAAAACTGATCTGATGTGAGCACAGTATAGTATCCTGTTTGTCCTCCACTTCTCCGAAGTAAAAATTAAGACAAAATATGAAGAAGGAAAAAAAACCGCTGCTCATGTTGCTTGTTCTTCCTTGTCTACAAAAAGTTTCGTTTCACCTTTTTCTTTTAGCGAATTAGTTCGTTGTATGGTTTAGATAACAGGAAAGGTGTTAGTTAGTTAGTTAGTTAGTTAGTTAGTTAGTTAGTTAGTTAGTTAGTTAGTTAGTTAGTTAGTCAGTTAGTTAGTTAGTTAGTTAGGGCTTAGAACACGGAAACAACATACACGAAAACAAAATATGTATTACATTCACTTAGGTACAAATCTTGCAGTTTCAGTTAAATGATGAGCATCATTTGTGAGTCTGATCTTAAAAATCCTAGAGGCGTATTCATGACAAAAAGAATTTTCCGGTCAGTCAGACAGAATGTGAAATGACATCAACAGGAAGCAAGTCCGCGTAAAAAATTATAATTTTTTTTTTTTAAATCGAACTTCTCACTGTCACTCCTCTTCATACCAATAAGCTCTGCTGTGCAGATTCTTTGAGGGTGTTGTTCCGGGATGTTCCCCCTGACAGCATCTTTAGCTTCTTGAAAGAGTCAAATCTGTTGTATAAAATTTAGACACCTGACGTAATATGGACTATCCTCGACCTCTATATGTTCGATGTACAAAGAAGTGAAACGTGTTCATTATTTAAACCGGATAAATTTTTTAATGTATATTTACACCTTGTTTTATTGTCTTCCTTTTTGTTTTAATCTGGCAAAGAAGGACCTTGATTAGCCGCGAAACAGTCTCTGTTGCTTGCGCGGCGTTAAGCCCTAAACAACTAACTAACTAACCAACTATTAAACTTTGCTATAGGTATTTTCTGTTCCAACCTTGCAGGCAACGAAAACGTTTTCAGCGAAAAACTCAAGAAAAACTTGGTGTCGCGGCGATTTGGCCGCTCCGTCTATCCCTAACTTCAAATACAAAATACGAAATGAAAATACAAACACAAAAAGCGCCACAAAAGAATAATGTCCAATACAGCTGCGAAAACAAAATCAGGGTGAAAGCAGATTTGTCCGTCACAAAGACCTTCCGCTTCACATTAACTCGCACCATTTCCTATTCCGATATGATCTGGAGACGGATTTGTGGACGCAAACTTCGATCGCTACCGTTTCGGAAGTGTACACTGGAGATTAAGACTTTTATCGGGCCGAGCTTTTGCAGCTGCCTTGTGCGAGGGCAGAGTAGAGGGGGAGTGTAAAAGCAAATACAGGTTCCTACTCTCTCGTAACATGGGCCCGCTCTTCGCCAGCAGGGCAAGCCTTTTACGGGAACCTTTGTTTGGATGTGACTTAACTCCCATGCAGTGTGGTCACTTTCCGATAAGTGGTTGACAGTTTAACTAGTAGGGGATACCATCGCTTAAAGCAGGTCACCAGAATTCTTGTTTGGTTTGTTTTTGCTTTTTGGTTTTGTTCCGAAAGCAGTTATTACAGAAAATTACTGGAATGATGAAACTGGAATGCTGGCAATCAAATCAACCACTTTATCAATGATTTTGTTGTTGTTTTGTTTTGTTTTGTTTTGTTTTGTTTTCTTTTCTTTCTTTCTTTTTGGTTTTGGTTTGTTTGTTTGTTTTTTGTTTTTGTTTTTTTTGGGGGGGTGCTTTGTTTCTTTTCCTTTCTCTGCCCTCTACTTTGTTTGTGGTGAAACAATTACAATGATGGCACTGTACGTTACGGTCAATATAAAGTTTGGTGAAAACAGCTGTTTAAAGTTATAGGCGTCCGGCTTATCAGCTGCATATTTCTGGTAGCCCCATTTGTCGTCCAAGCACATGGAAAATTCTATGGGTTGGGTGTTTGTGGGTGTTTGGGGGTTTAACGTCCTTTTCCACCACATAGGGTGATATCAAAGACGGGGCAACGATGAAAAAGCCAGCACAAATATTTGGCCCCAGCCGGGATCGAACTCACGACCCGAGCATTAGAAGTCCAACGCTCTACCATTCGACCACCCCGGCTCCCCGGAAAATTCTATGGATCAATTCAAAGACTAAACATAAATACCACTGTTGGAATCGAGAAGTGGTGAACTTTAAGTCACGCGTACCCGTGTCAAGTCTTGAACAGTTCAGGTGCCAGTTGGAGTAGTTCTGACAACATGCTGGAGAAGTGAGTCTGGCTGAATGATGGAGTTGTTAGTCGCTGGCCTCCGTTCTTGGGCAGCCGAGTCTGTTACCTCACCCATTGTAGGCAAGATCAAGCTCCATGAGATTGTGTTGACAGTTCAACACTCGGCATCTGTGCTCAACCAATACAACCCTCTCCCCTCCCCCCAAATTTGACTCCCCCCCCCCATCCCCCCTCATCCCCTTCTCCTCCTCCCTCACCTTTCAACGGTCACGCTGGAACACCTTTGCCACGCGTGGATCACTTTCTGTTTCCGGATCATGCTCTTGATGTCTTCTAGTCCAGGACGCGTGGCCATTCATTGTAATACCTGACTCACGCCTTAGATCATCCGTTCGCCTTCTCTGGACAAACTCTGTTCTGATGAGGTGTGTGAAGGCGGGTTACTGGGCGGTGTGTACGGTATCCAGCACCTCATTAGCACGCTGATAGGAGACGTGCTTGATGCAGATTAAAGAGATCACTGATCGCAGTAAAAGATTCACAGACACACTGCACACGCCGGGTTACGAAATTTGTCTGGAGAGTGCTTTGGACTGGCAATGCTCAGGTAGTAGACATGTGGATTCCCGCCTAATGTCGTGAGTTCGATTTGCTGATCAGTTGTCCTGATAATTTTATTTGCACAACACTTGAAACGTAATCGCGGCTACGAATCACGTGACTCTCACGTCAATGCAAGAGGAATATGTCTATTTGTAGTGTAGATTCCCTGCATACACACACACACACACACACACACACACACACACACTTGCCTCCTTCCGCGATCACTTTGCCCCTTCCAGCACCAAGCCTACCAGGTCCAAGCCACACACACACACACACACCCCACCTCCACCCCTCCTCAACCTCCCGCTCTCGCCTTAATTCTAGCAGCATCCTTGCTCGTCCTTTACAAACTAAAGACTAACAAGTGTCTCGTGCAGGAGCGTGCCACTTCCTTCATCCACGCGCCGCCGAAAATGGACCGAAGCTTGTTGACAAACAGAGGTCGTGATCCCGACACTGGATGAGGTCCACCTGACCGCTCTCTACAACCTGAAGGTGTCTCGTCTGTCCTTCTCATCCTCCACAATTTAAAGACAACACTTTCTCCGGCACAGCCTGCCCGTTCCTATTAGCAGCCTGAAAGGCGAGGCGTTTGTTCGGGACAGGGTGGACGTGGGTTTCGATAGGGTTGGGGTCCCATCTGACACTGTGCCAGTGAATGGTCGTTTTGTTCGTGAATAAATTTGCTGAGCTGCTTCAAGTCTGCGGCTGTGGTTTGTGGTTTGTTTCTTCCTTGAAACCAGGCAGCTGGCAGATTCACCTTCGCAACGCACGTGTGTGTGTGTGTGTGTGTGTGTGTGTGTGTGTGTGTGTGTGTGTGTGTGTGTGTGTGTGTGTGTGCGCGCGCGCGCGCGTGTGTGAGGGGGGAGGAATGTGACTGAGTGAGGGGGGGGGGGGCGGGGGGTGCGCGCGCGCGTGTGTGTTTAAAAGTTTTAATTTTAAGTTAAGCTATGTGTGTGTAATAGATATTATTATTAATATCAGTTTACGGATTCATTCCGATGTCCATCAAAATTCTAAGCGAGTAGTGAAGTGCAAATCGTTCTTATCAAGCTCAGTGTGAAGGGTAGGCCGTGTGTGTGTGTGTGTGTGTGTGTGTGTGTGTGTGTGTGTGTGTGTGTGTGTGTGTGTGTGTGTGTGTGTGTGTGTGTGTGTGTGTGTGTGTGAGAGAGAGAGACAACAGGCATTCAGCCACAGCCACAACACACACGCAGACAGAGCAGAAACGATTGAACTTTGGTGTGTCTTCAACTTAAATTGTTGCTTTTTTAATTTGTTTTTGTTGAAATTTTTTTTTTTGCTTGTTTGTTTCTTATTTGTTTACTGTTGTTGCTGATCGTGCTGTTGCTGTCGGTGCTTTTGCTTTTAGTAAGAGAAGGTGGGGTGGGTGGGAGGATGGACCTATAGTGTATGATCCTCTTACCTGGTCAGTCCTTCGCCAGTTCTCTCGGAAATCACCCGTCATTACCCACCCTTGATTTTGATTACATCAGAGAGTTTATATATGTTAACTGCCGTGGGAACAGAACGACAGGTTTTACTGACCCCACGCAAACAAAACATGTCACACACACACACACACACACACACACACACACACACACACACACACACAGACACACACACACACACACACACACACACACACACACACACACACACACACACACACACACACACACACACACACACACACACACACACAAAAGGCAAAACAGCTCCATTAACTTGACTCATTAGTGTAAAAACGATGTACAGCCTACAGCTGTTTACCATAATTTTCAAGAAACAAACGCCTAACAACTAGAGTCAACAACGGTTCAAGAGCCTCCTGAAACTTCCGTCCCCAGCCTGCACAATAGTGGCCTGTACTGAAGGAGATCAGCGCCTCTAGTAGAGCTGTCGCCGGCAGCTCGATGGTCATCGACAGGAACGAGGTAGGAGAGAGAGGGAGAGAGACCTAGGCAGTTGGTGTGAACTGTGCCACGGACTGCAAGAGTGTACGGGCTTGCGAGCGTGCGTGGGTGCGTGTGTCTATGCGTGTTGTGTGTGTGTGTGTGTGTGTGTGTGTGTGTGTGTGTGTGTGTGTGTGTGTGTGTGTGCGCGCGCGATCGATTGGAGGGGGAGGGGAGAGGTGCTATAGTGAGAACCATGGACGTCCAGAGTGTACGGGTTTGCGAGCGTGCGTCTATGTGTGTGTCTCTGTGTGTGTGTTGGGGGGGGGGGGGTGCGATTGATTGGAGGGGAGGGGGGAGAACCATGGACGTCCAGAGTGTACGGGCTGGTGGTTGGAAAGGGGAGGGGGACGGTGGGGGGGGGGGGGGGGGAGGCGTTCTACCGAGAATTACTTATACCACAGATTCCCACAGTGTACAGGGTTTGATGGAGTACTGACCACAAGAAGCTTCAGTTCTCCTTTGGCAGAGAATGTTAAGTACTGTACGCGTTACTGAAACACGTTACACGTTTCATTTGCGGAGCGGTAGTGGCGTAATTGCAAATAGACGAAGAATGGTCACACCTCCGTGCAGACTGGTCCTGGCCGTTGTCATTGTAGACGTGTAATTGTCATAGATGAAAGCGTAGATCAGAAACAAGCACGGTGGAAAAAAAAAACCCAAAACAAATAAATGTTTGAAGTAATTTGATGTAATGTTGCCAGCGTTGTGCAACAGATGTTTGCGAGTGTTTGTGTGTTTCCTTGGTCAATAGCTGTCGTGAACAGCTTTTCAAATATCTCATTGTTAGTATGTTACGTGTTCATTACGGTCATACGTTCGGTATTGACAGTCTTCTGAATAACGCTACTGCAATGACAATGGCAATGACAATTCCTTTATTTACTAACAATAGAAACTAGATGCAAAGGCCCATCAAAACATGCCATTCCCATTCTAGAATTGGAAAAAAAAAACACTACAGCTGCGTGTAATAGTAAAATGAACTTAGCAAGATACATTGATCAGCTTAACACGTTGACTCTTCGTCGAGCAACTACTCAGTACAACTACTACTACTGTTATTACTACTTACTACTACTACTACCGCTATTACCACTACTATTACTACTACTACTGCTGCTGCTGCTATTATTACTTACTACTTCCTACTGCTACTACTGCTACTACTACTACTGCTTCTGCTGTTGCTGCTACTACTACTACTACTACTACTACTACTACTACTCTAACTGCCACTACCCCACTACCACTATTGCTGCTGCTGCTGCTGTTACTACTACTACTACTACTACTACTTCAACTACTGCTGCTGCTACTACTACTACTACTACTACTACTGGGGAGCCGGGATAGCCGGCCGAAGCACTGGACTTTCAGTGCTCGGGTCGTGAGTTCGTTTCTCGGCTGAGGCCAAATATTTATGCTGTCTTTTTTCTCGTTGGCCCATCTTTGATATCACTCATTTGTGATTGAAACAAGACGTTAAACACACACCCATGCCCACCCCCACCTCCACCTCTACTGTTACTACTACTACTACTGCTGCTGCTGCCACTGCTGCTGCCACTATTACTACGACAAATAAAAATGGCCGAGCGTGTGTATTTCAAAGTGCGTGAGTTGGTCCTATCCTCGTATTGATCGCCCCATGACATTACAGAATGTCGCACTTCCTGCTTATACTCTACTCCTCAACCTTTGACACTTAAAGCTGTCTGGTTCACACACTTCGCACCCAATTACTACAGTTTATAGCTGTCAGTTTTCCCGTCATGCAGAAACCCCAGCAAACCTTTGAAGCAACAGCGAAAGGCGTTTAGTTCCGATTTAATTTAATCATCCTTGTGGCTGTAAACAGTCTGATATTTTGTGGTCTGCTAGCGAAGGAAATGACACAGGGGTTAAACAAAATGGACCGGAGTTCTTTTGGTGCTCGTCGCTTCTAAGTCAGGTGCACACTCATTTGCCGGTTTTCCACGGCACGCCATAGTAGCTCGCTTTTCCAACGGCCGCCTTCCAAATTCGAAACTTTACCTTTGGGATTTCCATTTGTCTGTAAGAAAGACTGGGGCGGTTTATCAACCAGAAAACGACTTGGACTAATACGATACTACAATCAAATTATGTATAATTATGCCCATACGTGATCCGTTCTCGCAAAAGGGACCGCAAGTCGCGCTAGGCCGAACGCCGCTACATGCGAAAAGAGTGCGGGGGGGGGGGGGGGGGTCAGTATGGCCGCCTTGTGAGTAGCCAAATTCAACCGCTGATATCTCTGTCAAGTTTAGTGATACAGCTCTCATTGTTAAATTGAATGAAACTGCATAACCAGAAGATTGCAGTGATGTACATATCTCACACTCCATCTTACAACCTCCATGCCACCATCGTCTCCGTCCACGTTAAACTCCCAGACACCCACCCACCATCGTCTCCGTCCATCTGCACAAAGTTCAAGGGAGCCGGGACCGTCGAGCCGTAGAGCGTTGAACTTTCTATGCTCGGGTCTTGAGTTGGAATCCCGGCTGGGGCCAAATATTTTTGCTGGCCTTATTCTCGTTGCCCCGTCATTGTGATATCACCCGTATGTGGTGGAAAAAGACGTTAAATTCTCAAACACATACCCACCCACCCTGCACTAAGTTCGGGTGACTCCATCCTGCTGTAAATCAAGAAGCCATGCGGGACTAGTCAGTCTCAGCTGTAGATCATCCCCCTTCCAGCATCGAATTGTGCTGTATAGTTTTACTGTCTTGTCTTCCTTTACCGCCTCGTCTCGGACATCCCTCTTGGCTCCGTCACACCTCACAAACAATTCTCCCAAAGGGAAGACACGGACCTCAGATCTCCCCCTCCAATTTCAAGCCCGCAAATCACGACCTTCAGATGGTTATCGTCAGCCCAGGTTTTGAAGGCGACCCCTAGGGGTCACATGATCCCTAGCAGTTACGTGGCGAAGGAGGGAGGGGCGATCCTAGTGACAATGGCGCTGTCTGCCGCTGGTCAGGCGATAAGAGTCATCCGGGAATTGTTTATGGCGTTTGTTGAGGCTTCTTTGGGAAAGTGTCTTTGACAGCAGTCTTCATATGGTCTGAGGACACGAGAACGAGATGCTGCCGGGTGTGCATATGACTGGGACAAAGCATTCGGCGTATTTGTGTGACTGTTGTGATTGTACTAGTATTCTTATGCCCCTAGAGAGGCAAGACAAAAATGAAAAGTTGAAGGTAAAATGTTGAAGGCAAGGTCTGGATGTAGGTGTAACGTTAATGCTAAAACTATGCTAAAATTATGGTATGGTATGGTATGGTATGGTATGGTATGGTATGGTCGACTTCTCCTCGGCCCACATATCCATCTCTTCTGAAATGCTCATGGCGAAGCATGGCTGGAGGACGAAGCAGTAAAAGCGTGCTGCCGCTAAGCGCCACTTAATGTGCAAACCTTCACCCAGCTATTCGCTCTGGTGCGTGCGACAGTATTTCTGTTTTCCACGCCACCGAACGATGGACGTGGGATTTTTACCTTGCATACTCGTTATTTTTGTTCGAGGAAGAACAATACATAGGACTGATAAAAAGCACATGCACCTGGGTGTAAGAGTCATGCAGATCAAACTAAAACATGTACATGCACAAAACAGTACCACAACTATCACAGTTGTCGAAACTAACGATATCGCTTTGTCCTACCTGTCCATACATCAATCAATCAAAACATCTTTATTATCCCAGTGGGAAATTTAGGTGTGGTGGACAAATAAAAAAAGAAACTACACGTCTTCTACATGCTGCTTACGGCAGTCCACTGTGGAGCGCTTCACTTAAAATTTGAAGGGGAAATGAGTGGTCAGAACTGACTTCTAATTTCTCCTCAATCGTTCCCTGTGGACAGAATTTCCCAACGTCTCCCGCTGATTATTAGGCCTGTTTGGCGGGCGCTAATGACAAGGGGAAATTTAACTGTTGTGGAAGCAGAATTGAATGAAGGTGTTGGGGTGGGGCGCCCCCGTCCCCGGGGCCGTCGGCTGATGATTAAGGCGATCTGTCTCAACACTCGCATCTGTCACATCCCGTCTGTTGTCTGTCCGGCCCATTCTCGGTCAACACCGAGTCTGTCTTCCGTTCTACGTGATCATGTTGGGGGGGGGGGGGGAAGAGTTACTAGTTCCAGTATCAGGAGAATGGTCAGCCTCGACAGGTTGACTTCTGTAACCGACTTTGTACTGACTTTCCAATGAGTACAAACTTGCTTAGGTCTGTAGTAAATGCTTGTTACTATGACAGACACTCCCAGTGGCATGCGTGCGTTTTGGGAAGAGCACAGTTTTGCGTCCACACAGAGAATGGTCCAACCTAGCAGGCTGACCGACTTGTTCAAAACTGTATGGTTTGACTGCAGCAAAGGCTCTCCTATTGTACAATACTGCTCACGGCTTGATGACAACCAGTCTCATGCATTATGAAAAGCCCCCATCCGGCTACAAGCACTCGTAGGCAACAGACAATCGTTCCCTTCCCGTTGGCCAGTATCTCATCTCAAGAAATGCTTGACAGTGTCCGTAACGAGTCACCGCGACTAGCCTCAAAAGCAAGGGAAGGTAAAAGAGATTGCGAGTATTCTCACATGTGTCCCATCAAACTAACCGGGCTGTGCATTATGTGTTTGTAGTTTATGTGCAGTCTGTATTATTGTATGTTCTCTCGCTCTGTCTGTGTGTGTGTGTGTGTGTGTGTGTGTGTGTGTGTGTGTGTGTGTGTGTGTGTGTGTGTGTGTGTGTGTGTGTGTGTGTGTGTGTGTGAGTTGGCGTGTGCTGAGCTCCTGCGGGAGGGAGGGTGTCCGATGATGATGATGATGATGATGATGATGATGCAAAATCGATGTGTATAAAACGGTTTATTTGTAGTATATTTCGCACGCCTGTTCCCTTTTTATGTGATGTTCAGAAGAGATGTTCACGGGGGGGGGGGGGGGATGAACCTAAGAAACGATTCGGTGGGGTGGGGGGGGGGGATGAACCTAAGAAACGATTCAAACGACACTTGATGTTCGATAACGAAGTAGACACACCGTGTACCTGTTTCACCTGCAGCGTGGTCGCAAGCAATGTCAAACAATATGACAGCGTAAATTATATGCATGTTATTGTGATTGAAGCAGGTGTTCTGGTGTGCTGCACGCACTTGGCTGTTTTTACTGCAAGATGCATACATGTATGTATGTAGATTATAGCTCCGAGGTAAAACTAGACGCCTCCTGATATAAAAAATAAAATACGTCTCATTTAAAAATCTCCCTGTATGCATAAAACATCAAGACACCTGATTTCGTGTTGTGAAATGTAGATGACGCTACAGAATGATTTTAAACTGGTTTGAAAAGACAAACGTGGAAAGAGAAGTTTCCACTTATTTATGTATTATATGCGATGGGCCTGGCATGCATTTCATTTCATTAATTTATCATTTACAAGAGGTGCATCTGACTTAACACTTTCAGCCCTGCCACCGTATCACCTACGGTCTCGCAGACCCTAACAATAATATGCGTGCATGTGACCGACTCTCATACGCTCTGCACAGTGGTGGATTCCCCTGTAGGATGGATCCGATACTCCTTGAGAAATAGGGTTTTGTATGCAAGAGTCCAGCTTTACATCTAGCACACTTGAAAAACCTCCCAGGCAGAGAGCGTTATCGCTATTGCGATTTCTTCAGGGCTGAAAGGGTTAATGTGGTATTCCATTGTTTTGTATGTTTGCCGTTAAGTCTAGACATCTTCGGGTAGCAAGATTAAAGACATTATTATTATTATTATTATTATTATTATTATTAAAACACATGTGTTAACCAATTAGCAAAATAGATCAAACATCACCACCACCACCACCCCCCCTCCCCCCCCCCCCCCAAAAGACAAAAAAACAAACAAACAACAACTTGTGTGATAAAAAAAAAAAAGCAGCACGAAAGAGCAAATCCGCCATAAGCGTTTTTACACACGTCAGCAGCCAAACTCACACAAACATTTTGATCGCTGAAAAACCTATATTACACAATAATTAATCATGATGGCGTTCTGTCATATACCTCTCCTCATTCTTGTGAGACCTGCATTCCAGTATCTTTCATTAAATGAGTTATAACACAATGACAAAGAAGAACAAATTCAAAACGAAATTTCGTCGATGTCCTGCACGTGCTCGGAGCGCCCTCAGGCGGCCTGTGTTGCCCGCAGAGGGAGACAAATTAATTCAAGGACTGTTTAACATGAGATGGAATCCCCGATAGCACTCGTCACGGTCGAATGAACAGCTGCCATTGCCACGAGGAAGATCCATATCTCGCTTCGCCACGCTCCAAGTCTTATCGACATGCAGATTAAATACAGCTTATGATTTATCTGCTGCCTCAGTTGTAACAAGCTGTACATGGGTTCATTCGGGCCGACCATCGGGGTTTCTCTCCGGGTACTCCGGCTTCCTCTCCCTGTCTGCTTTAGAAATGTTCAGCCCACAAAATTTGAAGATAAATCCAATTCTAAATTGCGAAACTTAAATTGCTGAGCTGACCCTTCCCACCACGTGATTGTAATGTGTTCACGTCCAGTGTGCGAGAGAATGCGTGTGATTCGCGTGAGCGTGCGTGTTGGGTCTAGCTCGCGACTCTTTGAGACAATTTGGGGGGGGGGGGATAAAGCGCCTATTCTGATGTGATTATTATTATTATTATTGTTACAGTGTATTATTATTATTATTATTATTATTCGGTGTGTCGGTGTCTATGTTCACTATAGGTGGTTTGTACGGCCGGGGGGGGGGGGGGACATCATCATCATCATCATCAACAACAACAACAACGACAACAACAACACTGCGGCTGAGGCGTCCGGGCCAACGGAGTGAGTAAGCTGCAGTGTATAATCTACACGTATGATTGGACTTGGTGACCAACAAACAAGCACGGTTATTTTTCCCAAGGTGTAGATTTTGGCGCAAGTTCTTTGAACTCAGTTTGTCTCGAGCTTTCAGTCCTGTGAACGCTGACAAGGGAATATCACTCAATCAAGATGTCACTCTCACTCAGTCAAACGTGATCGGTAAGGGCAGTGGGACATCACTCATCAGTCATCACCATCATGGCTGTGTCTATACGTCATCCCTATATGTCATCTTTCGTCAAAAGAAACAAATCTCATGAATGCCTCGAGGCGATTATCATCAGGCGCCGGTCACAACAGAGGTGACAAGAAGATAAACGAAGACCTTTTGTTGAAACGCCTATATCTTGCTTGCAGATCCGTTCGTGTCGTGCATATTTGTATGTTTGACTGGGAAGCAGTTATGAATATGCAGGTGTCACGGTTGCCCTGCAAGGGGGCGATGAGAATTCAAAAACATCGAATGTGTTTCCAGTCTTTGTTTCTTTGTATTTTTATAACACTGACGGTCAAACCTCTCTACCTCTCTCTCTCTCTCTCTCTCTCTCTCTCAGGGGAGCCGGGGTGGTCGAATGGTAGAGCGTTGGACTTCTAATGCTCGGGTCGTGAGTTCGATCCCGGTTGGGGCCTAATATTTGTGCTGGCTTTTTCATCGTTACCCCGTCTTTGATATCACCCTATGTGGTGGGAAAGGACGTTAAACCTCCAAACACCCACCCACCCACCTCTCTCTCTCTCTCTCTCTCTCTCTCTCTCAAGCTGACTATCTGACGTCAACTGCCTCTACCGTTGTAAAATAAAGTTCCATTGATTCATTGATTCTCTCTCTCTCTCTCTCTCTGAAACGATTCTAGGGGAAGAAATCGTATGTCTGTCCGCATATTCTTCTCTATTCTTCTCTTTTTCATGGCAAATACAGTATTTCTTGGGGAGCCGGGGTGGCCGAATGGTAGAGCGTTGGACTTCTAATGCTCGGGGCGCGAGTTCGTATCCCGGCTGGGGCCAAATATTTGTGCTGGCTTTTTCATCGTTGCCCCATCTTTGATATCACCCGTATGTGGTGGAAAAGGACGTCAAGTTAAACACCCACCCATCCACCCACCCACCCACCCAGTATTTCTTGACTGAAAATTGCGTTTCAGTATTCACAAAACGCAACATCGTTTGGGCAAGGCTGTTACTTTTGTAACCGCAGGCAGGGTTTCAAGTCAGTAAAAATCTACTGAAATCAGAGTTCAGAGCTCGGATGAAATGTTGCTTGAACTGTTTGACAGGCAGAATAGGGTCTTGCGTGAGAACGCAGATCACAGAAATTTACACGGATAAAGTCAGACTCACTTCAACTGGAAAGTATTCATCTCAAGGGATTGTAGGTACAGCAAGGTGTGCGTCAGGGATCCGCTGTCTGGCCTTAGGCCTTCACTGCCTACAAGTCAGGCACGTAAAGTAGGGAAGAATAGTATTGCGTTTCACACTTCGTCACTTCGAAACTACGCTTGTGCCACCCAGAGCAGGGCGAAGCATTTTCAGAACATGGAGCACCACAACTGACTGACGTGCAGCCATTCGAACTTGCAATTCTTACTTTAACGACAAAAACACCTTTGGCGATTATTCTATTTCTCCTTCAGGCCGACGGTCAGAGACTGTTTACTGCACTGCGTACCCAAATGTAACTCGTCAAGGCTTGCGCACCCGCAAACTTTAAGCGCGGTAACTACTTCAGTAGCCTCCCTTCGCGAGGCAAATTTGCACCTCAGACCGGGAAGCCACACTTTTCAAAAACAACCTTGTTATTTTTGGGGTAGTATTTCGGCACAAACTGTAATACATGTAGTAAAAAAGAGATTCAACTGATTTTTTTATTATTATTATTTAAATGCAACGCTTTGCGACACAAACGACGCCTAGACGTGTACATTTTTGTTTGACACCTTTCGATATTAGAAACTGTCTCTGAACCGGGAAAAATTGTGAAAATTATATATTTATCGACTCTGGTTTCTCTTCAATACACGAAGAAATCTTTCGCCTTTTACTAAAGATTTCCGTGGAGAGAGACGGGTTGATGAGTCTGTGGACTATTTTTCAAGCCCTTCTCGCGAAGGGTAATTAACTACAAACATGACGGAATCTCTCTCTCTCTCTCTCACACACACACACACACACACACACACACAATTACCCGCCAATTTCTTTTATGTTGTATCGGAAACATGTGCTCAAAAAAACGCATTGTGTATAACATAGGCTTTTGCCCCGTTGCTTGACTCAAATCGCGGTTAGCTGAACACAATACGGACATGAACACATTTCATCATGGAATTACCTTTCCTCTTTTTTTTTTTTCTTTTTTTTTTTTTTCTTTTTTCTAATAGCACACCGTAGTTTTTTCCGCTACATGTACATCAGGTATGGGGGAAAAACGTCTGTCAATAAATTATTACAACAACAAACAAACAAAAACAAAACAAACACACAAAAAAAACTTCCCGTGCCGGGAATCGAACCCGGGCCGCCTCATCCCCGTACCGGGGGCCGAATCGTTAACACTAGGCCCCCGCAACCACGGCCAAGTCGGGCTAACCGAGACCGAGCCGAGATAAGTAATAGCTAAGAAGGAAAAACATTAAAATACTCGGTGACAAGGAAAGTGGACAGTTGCGAACAACTTTGAGGTCCCCGTGCTATTTCACAATGTGCACAGAAGCGAGGAATTCTGTCAAATTCACCGGCACAGTGGATTTTTAGCATGGCTCGGAGATTATTATGCGTGGGAGTGATTTCCCTTGAAAACAAAAGCAGACGTTTTTTCCGGGGGAATTTCGGTCACACCTGTCAACAACATTGACTCCTCCAAAACCAGGGTACGGTATTATTTTGTTATGCTAACAACATTATACAGCTTAGCGAGGCGTTTCCAAATAATTAAGTGCTCTTGAACATTATGCAGCGCGAAATTAACGTCTGCTGTAAAGGACGTTAAACACCCAAACACCCACGTACTTTCTCTTTCGTGTAGTTTACAAATAAAGCTGATGAGCATTAGTGAGAACAGAATATTGATAAACGGTAAAGCAGCAGAGCTGGTTCTGAAACCTGTCCTGCAAAGGTAGAAGTAGAAAGAGAGAGGGAGAGAAATTTAATTATTTATTTTAATGGTCAACTGATACTATAGGAAAGACATTGCCGGCGCGGGAGAGATAAAACTTGATGCAGCTACAAAGAAACTGCCTCAACGTTCATCTTTTCTGTTATTAACGTTGCCTGAAACCAAAGACAATATGTCATACCTGTAGCGTTCTCAGAGAGCGTTGTCAGCTGTTTGTAAACCACGTGAAAGATAAAGTACAGGCGTACAGCAGAGGGGTGGGTGTTCGGATGTTTAACGTTCTTTACGGCAGACTTTAATCATTTTCGCGCTGCATAACGTTCAAGAGCACTTGATTATTTGGAAACGCCTTGCTAAGCTGTATAATGTGAGCATTACAAAATAATACCGTACCCTGGTTTTAGTTTCTTTGTAGCTGCATCAAGTTTTATATCTCCGGCGTCGGTAACGTCATTCCTTTATGTCAATTGGTGCGTCTTTGCTAATTGATTCTAAACTTCAGTCATTGCTTACTACATAGCATTTTCTACCTATCTCTAAATGTGCCTTCGTAGCTGCTGACAGTGACTTTCTTAATTATCGCCTGTCCACAGGATCATTTATACTCTTAAAAGAGTGCAATCTTTTCATCAGCTTCGCAGCAAGCAAAGATCCTCGTATATAGGATCATTGCAGCAAGTTGATTATGATAATATAATTGTTTTCTCTCTCTTTAGTATGTATATCTTTGCAGGACAGCTTTCGGAACCGATTCTGATGCTCTAGGCCTACCGATTATCAGTTTTCCGAGTCAATTCACATTAGTGGCCATCAGCTTTATTTGTAAACTACACGAAAGAGAAAGTACGTGGGTGTTTGGGTGTTTAACGTCCTTTACAGCAGACGTTAATTTCGCGCTGCATAATGTTCAAGAGCACTTAATTATTTGGAAACGCCTCGCTAAGCTGTATAATGTTGTTAGCATAACAAAATAATACCATACCCTGATTTTGGAGGAGACGATGTTGTTGACAGGTGTGACCGAAATTCCCCCGGGAAAAAAACGTCTGCTTTTGTTTTCAAGGGAAATCACTCCCACGCACAATAATCTCCGAGCCATGCTAAAAATCCACTGTGCCGGTGAATTTGACAGAATTCCTCGCTTCTGTGCACATTGTGAAATAGCACGGGGACCTCAAAGTTGTTCGCAACTGTCCACTTTCCTTGTCACCGAGTATTTTAATGTTTTTCCTTCTTAGCTATTACTTATCTCGGCTCGGTCTCGGTTAGCCCGACTTGGCCGTGGTTGCGGGGGCCTAGTGTTAACGATTCGGCCCCCGGTACGGGGATGGGGCCGCCTGGGTGAAAGCCAGGAATCCTAACCACTAGACCACACGGGAGTCTGTCTGTAATGGCCAGTCTTTTGCTTCTTAGTATGACAACCACTCAGAAGGTCGTAATCGCCCCTCTTCATGTGACTGCCCGTTGCGCAATTACCCCCCCCCCCCCCACGCACACACACACGCATCAGGAACACGGGGCATGAGGAGGGGAGCAGACGCCATCCAGGGGCATCTAGGCATTTCTCGGACCGAAGAACGTTGAGCGGTTTATTGTTGTTGTTTTCGTATCAGCATCTAGAAATCTGTCGAAGTCCCAGTTTATTGTCAATGGTTTCAATCGTGACTGCAATACAAAGGGATGAATTTTTTTTTAAAGGAGCCACGGTCACGTGAGACAGCTGCGCGGGGACCGGAGGGGGGTTGTACTGAGTGGGGGGGGGGGTCACATCTTTGTCTTTGCGCGCCAATATCCAATCTCATGGGAAATCATTGCCATTGCCGCAAAAGGTGAGTGCCACGGTCCACGAACAAGTACTAATTGATGGCCTCGGAGCCTTCGCCGCTCGGAAAAGTAATACTGCTGGTAATAACTTGACCACGTTTGTCTCGGCGAACAAGGATAATTCCTTTCGACGTGCTCATTTCCCATGCCGGCGCGGCAATATCACAATTGTCCCACCTACTAAGCTGCAAATTGAAGATTAGCCCCTCCATACAGCCGGCTACAGAAGGTGTTAAGTGGGGCACAAAGAAATGCCACCACCATACTGTAAGGCTGTTTGAAAAACCACAAGAGAACCTCAATAGTACTCGCTAAATGGTGGTAATGAAAAAGTGACCGCTTACAACAAATATCCAGTTTCCGCTTCAACTTGATGAGTTTCCTGTCAAACGGAGACATGTTCAGGTATGGTAGGGGTACTATATTGCTTGCGGCGTAACAAGTACTGTCAGTGACTCTGTGCGTAATCTGCTGGGGCCAAGTGCATGGAAAGAGATTAAGACGTCAGTCCGAGGCTAGCTTGACAAGGCTGAGATGAAAAGATTAGTACGAGATGCATAAAAGGAGACTAATGAAAGTTTATAACTGTTTCAGGGATTAAACAGGTATACACGCTCATGGTAATCCCGACGCAATAAGTCTGAGACTATAGCTTAGTCTCAGACTAGTATGGTCTCTTTTCGTACAGACCCGGCCCCTGGGGCCTTAGTCCGAGACTACCTTGACTGGGCTGATTGTCGTTTAAAGTCAGTAAGAGATGCATGAGCCATGTAAGCCCTGACTAGGGGCGAAACGTTAATGATAATCCCGACGTAAGAAGTCCGAGACTAGAACTAAGTCTCAGACTAGTTTACTCTCTCTCATGCATCGGACCCCTGACTACCACACTTAACAGTACTGTAGAAACAGCTAAGTATTGCTGAGGAATTAACTTGTTTGAGCCGTGTTAAGTATTGGCTATCGCAGACCAATATACGGAAACTGGGCTTGGTTGGCGAACGGGAATATTGACTTTGTACTGATAACCGATGACAGATGAGGCATAATGATGATAACCAATGATGACGACGACGACGAGAATGACGATGATGAAGATGAGGAGAAGGGTGACAGCAGAGAGTTTGACTCCTCAGTCTTGTGTTGAAATTTGACTGATGAGAAAAGAGAAACGATGACAATTCTTTTATCTTTTTTTTTTTTTTTGACATACATAACACAGACAACACATCACACAGAAAAGCCACGTTAAAAGAAACATCACACCACACGATTTCAGAGACTTGGCGGGTCATCAACACCAGCACCGCAAAGATCCAGATCTTCATCAACGGATGTCTCCGGCAGATCCTCCACCTGAGATGGTGCGACAGAGTGCCGAACACCGACCTGTGGACAAGGGCGAATCAACAGACAATGGACGTCCAGGTCAGGCGGCGAAAGTGGCGATGAGTCGGCCACACCCTGCGGAAGGAACCCTGCAACATCACCAGGCAGGCGCTCGTGTGGAACCCGCATGGGAAGAGGAAGAGAGGGCGCCCCAAGCAGACCTGGAGGAGGAGGGTGGGTGGGTGGGTGTTTGGGAATTTAACGTCCTTTTCCACCACGTAAGGGTGATATCAAAGACGGGGCAACGAGAAAAAAGGCCAGCACAAATATTTGGCCCCAGCCGGCGGGATTCGAACTCACGACCCGAGCATTGAGAATCCAGCGCTCTACCATTCGGCCACGACCTGGAGGAGGAGCTTGCACTGCGAGCTGCGAGACTCCGGCCTGACATGGGAGGAGGCCAAGACCTGCGCCAGGGACAGAGTGAGATGGAGGAGAGCTGTTGAGGCCCTATGCTTCTGTAGGAGCCAAAAGGACTAAACACATACGATTACAAGGTTGAGTGGGTGGGTGTTTGGGAGTTTAACGTCCTTTTCCACCACGGGGCAACGAGAAAAACTTGAGGCCAGCACAAATATCTGGCCCCAGCCGGGATTCCAACATACGATTACAAGGTCTGAACATAAGAATGGCAGAACTAGAGGAACGATGATGAGTGAGTGAGTGAGTGAGGGCTTAACGCCGCGCAAGTAACAAAGACGATTTCGAGGTTATGATGATGATGATGGATAGATGGATGGATGCACAACATAAATTCAGACGTATACTAATTATACGCTGGTATGAATCCATGTACGCTCGCGACTCCTGGGAGTGAAATGAGGAAGTCAAGACAGGCCTATGCAGCATCCAGATCGCCAGCATAAAATGTGGCACGCGAAAGAGAGATGATATCTGCACGAATCCATCAGCGCAGCACTCGCTGATAACAGCGTGCAAATGGCTTCGTATTGGGCTGTTCGCCAGGGGAAAAACATGCTTTCTTCTTCTTCTTCTTCTTTTTTTTTCTGGGGGGGGGGGAGGGGGGCGGAGCGGGGGGGGGGGCGGTAGAATGCTAGAAAAGATGTATGTAATATTGTAATGTTCACCGTTGCATTTTTTAACGAATGGAGACTGAGTTGACTGTTCGATGTGGCATGCATTCCATGTGTAATCGTGTGTGTGTGTGTGTGTGTGTGTGTGTGTGTGTGTGTGTGTGTGTGTGTGTGTGTGTGTGTGTGTGTGCATGCGTGCGTGCATGCGTGTGTGTGTGTGTTCGTGCGCGCGTGTGTGTGCCCTGAGAAGTATCTACCCTGGCTTCACATCTAAGCTTACCATTCCTTTCTTTCTTTCTTTCTTTCTTTCT
The DNA here is from genome assembly GCA_018292915.2 of Batillaria attramentaria. Lineage (NCBI taxonomy): Eukaryota > Metazoa > Mollusca > Gastropoda > Batillariidae > Batillaria > Batillaria attramentaria. The sequence goes on from JACVVK020000230.1 coordinate 141,937, forward strand.
GTGTCTTTACTTTCTTTTCCTTATACACAGCCTTGAAGACTCCTCTATCATTCCGGCTTAAAGCAGAATGACATGAGACTTCCACGTGCAAGAAATTCCATATGCAAACAGTTTATCGAACGACGTTGCGTTAAAAAATCACAGCCCGGCGATGAAGAAAGCTGCGGCATGAAAGTAAACAACAGCTGCTGTTATTAGAACGAAGTCGTGATGGCAAGTAATTACAAATCAATACAGGAACTGCAACTCTGTATGATTATTGTGCACGCCTGAAAGGCGATTTAATAAAACGCGGGATTCTGAAATAACGCCTAATGCTTAATTTGATGATTTTTTTTTTTTGTTTTTTGCCTAGAACCATTATATGAAAAATAATCACCAACTCACGCAAACAGCCATCTACGGTTCTTGATCAGGTGTGTTGCAAGTGTGTTGCAAGTGTGTTGATGTGTGTTGCAAGCGAGCGGCTCATCCCCGCTAACTGGAGATAATAACACCATCACTTGGTTACGTCATTATCCACGTCCACAGACATCACTTATTATATTATAGACATATGTGTTGTTCAAGCTCTGGTTTCGTGTAATCATTGGGGGCGTGGGCGGGGGAGGGAGGGGGAGGGGGGAGGGTGGAGCAGCCGATTTTTGTAAAGCATTGGACTGGAAATGGTCGGGTCCTGAGTTTGATTCCCTGGGAACTAAACATTTGTGCAGGCTTTTTCCTCGTCGCCCCGTCTTTGCCTGATGTGGTGGAAAAGACGTGAAACAATCAACCAACCAACCAACCAGTCCTATACTGATCTGTGTCTGCATGTCCCTGAATTACCGACGTGTGAGATGTTTCCAGCCGTTTTACTGATAGCCGGCAACTGAAGCACCTCACTGACAAACTGAGACCTACCCCCCCCCCCTCTCTCTCTCTCTCTCTCATAATTCGTGAACCGCCGTTGCAAAGGTTGCTTTAACTGATTTTTTTTTCTTCCTGCTCTCTTCTTCTTTTTCTTCTTCTTTTATTTATTTATTTGTTTTCTTTCCCACGTCTTTACACTTCACTCCAGTTTTTTCCACGTCAATCTCTCCACCATGCTCTTTGTAAACTGGTTCAGATGAGCACGTATATAAGTTTTTGCTTGTTGTGCTCTCTTTCAATGTATTACTGTTTGCTGCTTGACGGTGATCCATGAATAAAATGTTTAAACCAACTGAATTTTTATTGAGCATGTCATAAGCACGTCATAAGTTCAAACTTTTTTTTTTTTCCCCGTACTTTCACCAGTGCCACAAAATAAATCAATTTCAACCAACTGAAGCAGCCCCTCACACGGACAAAGAGTTCTTCATCAAAACACTGAGTGTGTTGAATTTGATTCTGCTGCATAATCTCTGTTGCTTGCGCGGCGTAAAGCCATAAATAACTAACTAACTGCTGCATAATCTCAACTTGAGACAGGGACTCTCTTTGTGACAGAGAGCAACATAAACTTTCTGAGCTGCATTTGTTCCTTTGATATATCTGAGTTTACAGCAATGAGCACCGGCAAATATTATGACTGCCGGCTGCCCAGCCTCTGAGACTGTGACTGACTAGAACGCTGGCAGTCACCGTGACGGTGGTGGAAACTTTCGACTACACTGCATGTTCTACGCGGGGACGAGCAACTCAGTGGGGGGAAAGGTGCGGGTACGCCGGGTAGGGAAAGGAGGGTACGTAGGGCTGGGTGGTACGGTAGGGGTAGTCGGGTAGAGGCGGCCTGGGGGCTGTTTAGTTCATGTCAGCTTTGCCAAAGCCGCTTCACACTTGAGGAACCCTCATTCAGGACGCCCGCCGCGGCACACGGCCCCTTATTTCCATTTCAAACGGTATTCAAACCTCACTCCCTAGGCCGCGCCCCCTTCCGAAGACCCCGTGCAGCGATTGGCTGGAGGGAGGCACCATGCTAAAAAGATAGCGGTCATAACTGTTTGTCATGTATGAGCCTCTTCCCATTCAGTCGCAGTGTGCCGGCCGCCCGGTTTTCCCTGTGTGTGCCCTGAGTTTGTGTGTGCACACCGCCAGGTTAGGGGTGTGGGTCCGGCCGTCCTCGTTGGGGCTCAAGTTTTCAGGCAAGGCTTTCTGCCTCAGTCGCGACTGTCACGTTTCTATACGCCGGACTGGACAAGAGTATACAGCATTGCAGCAATATCAGCTCTGACAGCTTACAAAACTGCCGAGGGCGTGAGTGTGACTGCACCCAGCCCAAGGATTGGAGTACAGGGGCATACTACACGTTTGTCACGTTACGACAGGGCTCGTGCAAAACTACTACAGTGGCCGGGCGTGCAAACAGCGTACGTTAGAGTGAGAAGCCGCCTGCGCGTACTACGTCTACGTTCATTGCAAGCCGGGGCTGTGACAGCACACCTGTTTAGGTTCAGATACGGTGCAAAGCCAAAGGTAGACTTACAGTGTCGCCTGGTCCTTGCATAAATCAGCGAAAGCCCTCATCATACTACAACTGAGAAGGGACAACCGACTGATAGGGCGATCCACTTTTCCAACACGGGACGACTACGAACAGCATAACTCGGAGCTTGTCGCGTGGACATACAAAACACAGCACGCCACGGGGCAAAGGGGCTCATCCTACTATCAAATCGTGCCGCTACTGACACCCACCCTTCTCTCACCGTTTCTCAGCCAGGATTCAGACACCCTCAGCCAGCTCTGTCGATTTGAGGAGACCGCTAACTGTGAAGCGCTATAGAGTTTTAACCCTAGGAGGCGCAAACGACTTTTGCTGTAGGATATTTGTGTTTTATTTCAAGCAGTGTCAACTGATCCGTGAAGAAGACAGAGTTAGAAGGACTGACGTAATTTTAGTTGGATTGCATCTGTGCCAGTCGCTGACACGCTTGATGTGTTAACCGGATAAGAAGAGGGAAGGAGAAAAAAAGGATTAAATAGTTCAGCAGGCTGTCTGTTTGATGCGTGGTGGTAAAGGGGACAGTTCAGCCAGGCTGGCTAGGACGTAAGGGAGACAGACAGACAGACAGTGGGAGTGAGTGAGGTGACATCCGAGTTGCGGCATTGGCCTGTGTGACTGGGTCCACTGTTGTCTGGATGTCAGACTGTGCACGGCACAAACAATGCGTGCAGCTTGTGTGGACTGAGCCAAACGCTTCGCGACTCACACGGCCAGACGGCGGGAAAGTGAAGACGGACATGGGAGGAGGGTTGAGGTAACGGCGCAGGTTGATATCCCGTTACGTCACCGAATCGACTGATACCAGACTTCATCTTTCAGAAACGCTACAAGCGAACGTCAGTGAGTCTGACACCAGTTACAAACTGTGTTGAACTTTGAGAGAAGAGGAGATTGAGATATTTTGTCCCGTAACTACCATGTAAAAAGGGCCAAGTTCAACGTCCTGTCGAACACAAGAGGATGGGGTACGGAGCCGAGTTGTATTTGCTCGTCCTTTCCATGGGATGTAGCTTGTTGCTGGCCGGCTGTGATCTGGTAAGTTTGTGCAACCGTCATGTAATGTCACTCTAGGCTAGCTGTCATTGTAGCCCCCTGCTTGTCTCGCTGTCTGTCACTGACTGATGTCAAACTGGTCACTGACACGAACCACGTGGGGCGTGCACTGAATAGCTCGTTAACAAACCATCATTGGTGTGTTGAGGTGCAGCTCTCCTTGCTAAGTATTGTCCTGTCTGTTGTTGATTTTAAGCAAATAACCTCAGTCTTTGACACTCTGATATCTACGGGTATGCATTGAAAAGCTCGTAACAAAACCGTTATTGCCGGTTTTGTTGAGATCCAGTTGTCCTGCGCAAAATATGACTCGCCTCTGTTGCTCTTGAATCGTTCATGGATAAATTCAGCAGTCAGTTGACATTTTTGTGTATGTAGCTGATGCAGCGTCCTTCGCGTTGACACTGGGTTACGTTTGCCTAGTAGTCAAGCAGTATTTCATCCAGTGTGGTTAGGGATGGAATGGATGCATTATATACTTACTGTCTAAAAACATGCGTTATGCACTCACTAACGTAAAAGTACTTCATCTTCACGGGGTGTGGCCTGGGTTCTCAGTGTATTTCTAAGCAACACTTGAACAGACGTCGAAGGCCGGTGGTAAAGCTGTTGTAATCTGTATCGTACTTTGTCACTATACTCTTGTCACAGGGACACCACGATGAACAATACACGGCCCCTATGTACATTTACATAGCACTCTACACAAGATATGAAGCTGTCATGTTATCATTCGCGGGACATCGTTCGTTTGGCTTGAATCTGGTCGTTCCCAGGTCAAGTCTACAGCTAGCACTAGCAGCTCAGGCTGGTAAATAGATGACGAGCTTGTGGGAATATATTTCAGAATGTAGTGCCATTTTTCGATCTTTTTCCGTGATGCTGCGCGCAGTAGGCCGTCCTCTTTTAACGCCATAAGCATTGTGGAATCACTGTCGTTCTGTTGTGATGCTAGTCTCGTAACTGACTCCGCTTTGTTTAGCAGCGTATTGTTTTTGAAAGAGAACGCCGTGAAACCACCGTGTGTTGCGGGCGATGGGAAACATGGTTACTTTGCAAATAGCGCAACGGTTTGTTTATACTGATTCTTTTGATTGTCCCCCATCTGTCGCCAGACACCTCAGTAAAAGGGTGTTTGTCTGTTCTTCAGTAGGTTTCCACGAACGATAAAAGAGTTTCAACCACAACCCCATTACAACTTCTTTTTCTTTTTTCTTTTTTTCTTTTTTTTTTTTTTTTTTTTTTTTGGGGGGGGGGGGAAGACGATAAACTTGTCATAAAGAAGAAGGTGGAGTATTGTCAAGTGTTGATATATGTTCGGCAAGCAAATCAACTACAGTCATTATGGAGCCTTTCATGTTGCTTATCCGGGTAAACCCCATATATCTAACTGCAAGCTTTCGGGGAGGAGTGTTGGCGGTAATTGTTTGGATCATCGCGGATAAACTGGACCATTAAGACCGACGTTGGGATCAGGACACAGGCGCCATGTTGACCCTGCCCCTCCACCCAGGCCCGCACTCAAAAGAGCTCGGATGGGGATAAAGGTATCATATGACGGTTTAACAGCCTGGTAGTTTGTGTCACTACAGACTATGTCACTGATGTCAGAAGGCCTCTGGTGTCACTGTGGAAGGTGCAGCGTCTCCTGCATGTCCTAGGTTTATACTGCCCTGTAGACCAGTTTGCATCATTTGTCCAACGTTACGTTTTTGTTTTGTTTTTGTTTTTTTCACGTATTGCAGGCACACTTAGCCGCGAATTAACCTTTGGTGCTTGCGCGGCTTAATTCCTGAAAAAAACTCACTCACTCACTCTGGTATCACTATGGTTTGGAGGACTATTCAGATTCATCTCAACCCGGCCATGTTGGGCATTGTAGGGACACAAAGGGACAGTAGTTATACGTTTGTCAATCTTCTAAATTCAAGCTGGATGCTGTCACGTATAAAGAAGAAAAGAGGTTCACAAAGAGCGTTCGACATGACAAAGACAATTTGATGCCATTTTCAGGATGTTGGTTTGGCGTCGTTATGCCTTGCCCAAGACAGAGTTTGGGGTTTCTTGTGTAGTTTCTGTCTGTCTGTTGGTGCCTCGAAATGTTCTTTAGTCAGTACTTCACTAACCAGTGTAAGGTGTCTTCCACAAGGTATTCGGTTCCTCCGTTCAAGAGAGAAGAGGAGCGAGACTGGGTTATGAGACCACTGGCGAGTACCTACAAAAATGGTCGAGAACAAAAGGTGCGGGATTCCCGAAGCAGTTGCTGCATAGGATTAATTAATCATTTCTTTCGACCAGTAGCCCCCCCCCCCTTTACACACACACACACACACACACACACACACACACACACACACACACACACACACTCTTTGTCTGGCACTGGCCCGGGTTTTAATTTTGCCGTCAGATTTTCGATTTCTTTGTCCCTTTGCGTCAAATCCCAAAGGACAAAACTGTGCCAGCCACGCACGCGAGCAATCCGGGTTGAGCTGGAACCGGCTTGTGTAAATACAACCACACGCTCATTCAGACGCCAGTCTTTTCATCCGAGTTGCATTAATTTCGATGTCGATTCAATGCATTCAGCCAAGGCACAGCCCCCCCCCCCCCCCTCTCTCTCTCTCTCTCTCTCTCTCTCTCTCTCTCTCTCTCTCTCTTGTAGCAATCCCGGCTGGGGCCAAATATTTGTGCTGGCTTTTTCGTCGTTACCCCATTTTTGATATCACTCGTATGTGTTGGAAAAGGACGTTAAACCCCCAGATACCCATCCCACTCTCTGGAAGCAACCGCAGATTTAAAACTGACCAAACTGTCGAATCCTTTCAGTTGGAAAATAAAGTTCGTTCGTTCGTTCTCTTTGTGACTTGAAGCAGGACGAATGCTGTCTGTGGAACGCGTCCTAGGATCTCGAGGTCTACGGTTGAGTTTGTTTCCTTGTGCTGTGTTGCTTACGTACCCAGTCCATGAACCTGAGGTCTGGTGTCCTAAGGTAATACAATAAAATATTTGAAGAACGTTGTATATTAATGAAACCCAGGAGCAACATACGTGCATACATATTTGATAATGTATGCATACACGTGCGGGAACAGAATCGAGTTTCTTTGTCATGTTTCGCTCATTTGCATAATAGGTTTCATTTCATATCTCGGTATGTATTAGCTAAGAGGGTCGCTGACACTTAAATACTTTCGCGTCTGATAAATGTGTGTGTTTTGATCTTGACAAGTTACACAGAACTGTGGATCTAGGCGATGCTTTGGACAGAGCACACATTTCAGCGATCCATTGTTTCCGCTGTGGATGAGGGGGTGGTGGGGGGAGGGGAGTACCCGGATGCTCACGGTTTCTTTGTCATTCTGTTTTGTCGGTAAATCCTGTGTCTGTACTCTTTTGTCTCTTTGAAAACTTTCACATCACATCAGTCCTTTTACATGTATTCCAGACCCTTGTGTTTGGAGAGTTTGGGTAACGGATAATTTTATCTTTGTCGATTCCAGCTTGCCAGTAAGCGGGAACTTGAGGATCACTGCAGGGGAACTTTCGAGTTTGCTCTCTCTCTCTCTCTCTCTCTCTCTCTCTCTCTCTCTCTCTCTCTCTCTCTCTCTCTTTCCCCCTTGTTTTGATTTGTTTTGATGCTTTAATGTAGAAAAGCAGGACAGCATGTAAGACAGGCAGCAATGCCTAAACGCTCTATCCTGGAAAAAAAATTTCATCATCATCATCATCATCATCTCTCTCTCTCTCTCTCTCTCTCTCTCTCTCTCTCTCTCTCTCTCTCAGAGTGGACACTTCGATATTACATCGTCTGTTGTCACACGGCACTTCAGACAACAATTTCAGTCACGTCCATAAGACAAGCTAAAGCTTCAAATAACCGGCTCTGATACCTCCCGAGGTGTGACTTGAAAGTTACTGTGTCATTGTGAATCACGAGAGGCAGGCATAGCTCCGTCGCCAGAATACACACATAACCAGCAGCTTAATTCAAAAGCCGCGATACCCCACCTCCGGGATGCTGATAACAGCCTTCACCACTCCCTACTAACTAGCAGAACCACAGCATGTATGATAGTGCACGAATCAGACTATGAATTCATACACGTAATTTTTCAGTATGACAAGCGAGGAGCGGCAAACGTACGTCAATTATCCATCAGTCCCTGCGTGTGTTCAGTCACCGGACATGCCGAACACTGCTAGTGTATGTGGCTTAGTTAAAGAACTGGATGTCAGTCTCGCTGGTACACAGAGCCTGTAGACGGGGCTGTCTCGTGTTCACGGTTCTACTCATCTTAACTCTTAAGAGCTCAAGCCGGACCGCCCTTTGCCCACTAGAACAAGCCACTGCACACCAATAGGAGCCACTGACTTCAAGCCACTATCATGCAAGAACAAGCCACTGCACACCAACAGGAGCCACTTCAAGCCACTATCAGGCAAGAACAAGCCACTGCACACCAATAGGAGCCACTTCAGAGTCAAGCCACTATCATGTGCGCCTTCCCCGCTAGGCCCCAGACCGCTGCAGATTGCATAATAGTGGCTGGTTTCTGTGAAGTCAAGTTAACATGGAAATGGCACGTTTAACGCTTGAAGAAGATTTTCTGTTTTAAGAGTCTCTCTTAAACAGACAATAAAGTATTTTGAATTTGAATTGAATTGAATTGACCTACAAGAGCCAAGTTCCCATCAAATCATCCTCTTTTTTTTTCCTTTACTATTTCATGCTGACTTATTAATCAGTGCAGAGTTTTATTTCTTTCGCCGCGCCTCTCAGTTTCAACATTGACAGTTTTGAAAGTACACAAGCAATTAAAGGAGATCACAGGTTACCCATGCATGTAACATGCTGTATACCAACCCTTGGTGTCAGTCAGTCTGTCAGTCAGGAACCACAGTATGTGTGTTTAACACCGGACTGACCCCTCTGCCCCCAGAAATGTTTCCATCCTTTATGAAAGTTTCTATTAAAGGCGTCTCAAAAGCAAGGCAGGCCTGATTTCCGGCAGAATAAAGCAGGCGGCAAACCTGGGTAAAGTTTAAAAGCAGTGTGTGTGTGTGTGTGTGTGTGTGTAGTCGTTACTCAATGGGCAAGTGCAGCGTTTTGGTTGGCCCTGCAAGTGCAAGGGACTACTGCGAATGACTGAATCCTAACCTCGACAGCTCAAAGTGTTGCAGTGAAATTTAAGTTTGTTAAATAGGCATAGGTTCAGGTTGAGGAGAGCCGGCGTGTGCTGGTCAGAATCGCTGATTGAAATTTTGTCGCCCTCGTCTCAGTCTCAAATCGCCGTTGATGTGGACACTATCGGGACGGGAAAACGAAAAGACAACGTTTACAGTTGAGTCAACGCCAGTGCGTAATTAAGTTACAGAAATGAAACGTTTAACTTTTGTTGCATTTGAAGTTTATTTAGCAGTGCTTAAGGCTGCTTAGGATCTACGCGGGTACCGAACAGAAGTGCACGGACACAAAACGTATCGGATAACTCAGCAGACAAAGATGAAATCTTTGAAGGCATTTGATTTAAAGTCGTCATTTGACGAAATTACTCATTACCTGTGAGCCATCACGTCGGGTTGACTGCATCCGCGTTCCCGCGATACTCATTTTTTATGCTCATTCGGGGTCACGTCGCGTGCACCGTTTGTCGGGAGTACAGGTAGAGAGGGACCCAGCAGACAGCTCCCCCCCCCCTCTCTCTCTCTCTATTCATGTTTACTCGAGCAAAACGTGCATATCTACCCTGCAATGAGCAGCCTAGCAGCCTTTCATCTGCGCTTCTTGTCCCGGTATTTAAGGAATTTTAAATGCTGGCTTTGGCTCTCAGAAAGAGCGATGGTGTGAGAGGACTTTTTCCCTCTTTTGTGAAACATACCGACACGTCTTGGCGTGGTATGACAATGACATGAGTTAGGAGGTAAATTCTAGTAAATTCTAGCCCGGATAATCTCAGTCTTAATCGTGTAGCCCAGTAACAACGGTAGAAAAGTCAATTGACTGGCAATGGGACAATTGTAAATGCATGATCCTGTGTTAGTAAATCAGTCACAGGTTGAATTCGTGCGTGAGTGGGCGTGTTTATAGTTTAACCAACAACAAAAAAACTGCTTGTCAAACGTATCAATGGGTCCGCTTCAAGGACTGTGTTTTCTTAGAACCATAACCCTGTAACAGCTGATTTCAACAGCCTCAGTGCAAGGAAACCTTTGAACCCAGGCACTGTGTGTTATGTTTGACAAATCTTTGGCTTTCGAACTATCAAAAATGTGCACGATGGAAAATTAACCATTGTACGTCCAAATGGAATGACATGCAGAGTGTCTATGTGTTTTGGAGCAAATAAATTCAATTTCTGGAAACTGTACTTTTCTGTTACTTGAAGTCTTGGGTTGTGGTCCCTGTCTGTTTGTGACCGGCTTTGATTTTATTCCTCGCGTAGGCTTAAACGGCCTAATGCTTTTCGCGTGTTAAAACAAAGCTTAACTGTCGGCGGTCAGTTTAATGGAAAAAAAAAAAACCTTATCTTTTGTGTGCTCAGTGGTGAGTCCGTTCGCGCCAGGGTAGGATAGCTCTGGCTTTCAAACTATTTCAAACTGCCTTGTTTGCCGTTCTCAGGAGGGTTGACGTGTCCGAGGGTTAAGAATCGGATCGTTGCAAGCCGCGTCTGCGCTTACCTGTCCAAATTGCGTGTTTGCAGATTAAAAGCGGCGTCGTTCCTTTAATCAGGCGAGGTGGCGGTCCGGGCGGGAGCGACTCTTCAACGTTGGAAACATTTAAATTCAATTGTTTGCCGTTCTCAGGGGGGGTCCATGTCAAAAGATTAAGAGCCACGATCCCTGGATTCGACACCTGTGTTTGTGGGCTGCGGATTGTATGTAAATTAAATTCGGCTCGTGTGTCCGTGCATGCTTAGACCCTCTGTCTATCGCGTCGACGACATCAAAGGCCGAGGGGAAGGAACCGAGTCAGATAAGGGACGCAACCTCGTCAGACATGTAGGTGTAGTGCAGGCCAGTTTCCCACATACATAAGAGCGACCTCTGCCCTGGCTGACTAGTGCAGTGTCAGGGAAGTGACTGGGTCGCATTTACTACGCTGATGTATAGCCAGAATCTTTCTGGAACAAGTTGGGAACTTGTTGGGGCTAGTCACAGGCACAGAGTACGGTTTGTCTCAGCAAATGGACAAGTGACACACACGTACACTTCCTTTCATGAAACTTTTTTGGTTTGGTTGGTTGGCTGGTTTGATGGTGTAGTGTATCTTCATACGCCGTGTTCAGCTTACAGCGGAAGAGTTCAGAGAAAAACCAAATTCAATGGGTGACTTGTGTCGAAACTTAGGAAGTTTCAATTACCTGTTAGCAAATTATTATGGTAGGGTGAATCCCACGCTTAACTTGAAATGGATACTTTGTGACAGTGCTGAAGTTTTGATATTTCCCCGTATATTCTTCGTTGGTTTCCTCGTTTGTGTTTGGTGCGTTTCCGTCGTCAGAGAGCGAGAGATGAAGAGAGAGAGAGAGAGAGCGTGACAAATCGAGATGCGCGTCAGAACAGCCGGGACCCCTACATACAGTAAGCCACGTTTTAAACAAAGGTCACTTTGTAAACCAGCCCATCCCCACCAGCCCCACCAACAAGTGTTCCGGTTAGTGTCAAAAGATCTGCTCACGACACTGAGCGTCATTAAAAAGCCACTGACTTACACTAAGCCTCCACTACCCCCAGCCTTGATCTTCAAGATCAACGTGTTTTTTCTTGATGAAATGTATATGTCAAACTGGCGTTGGCAACGACAGGTGAATTGGGAAACTGGGCTAAGCGCTTCTCAAATCCATTATAGGTAGGCTCTTCTTCTGGAAGGCGGTAGAGCGCTCAGTGTAGAGCTGGTGCTGTCTTGACTGAAGTTGGATACATCGGCACCCAGACCAATAAACACTGCCAGAGATTCAGATTGTCTGGATTTAAGCAGGGAGGGATTTGGTGGCGGTGATCCATAGCAAACGGTCGGCTGCTTGCGGACAGGTAGCTCGTGTGTAGAACTGTGTTTGTACGCACTGACAGAAAGGCAAATCTTTTTGTCCCACTTCCGTGTGTGTGTGTGTGTGTGTGTGTGTGTGTGTGTGTGTGTGTGTGTGTGTGTGTGTGTGTTGGGGGAGGGGGGAGATTTATTCAGTGCGTGGTGTGTGGCGACAGTTTGCACCACACGCGCCATACACCTGATACGTACAGCTTTGATTCACCTGATACGTGCAGACCTGATTACCAAGCAAATAGCTGGATTTCCCGTCTCCGCTCCAGTTACCATGTTGTCGGTAAATAGAATGGTGCGTCACAAACACGGCATGTCTCCAGGTCAGCTTTGGGCGATCTTCTGTCCGGCCACCGCCTCATTATGACTGCACCTGTAGTTTGTCTGGTCATGGCGTCTCCTTCAGTGTTTTCTGTTTTATAATCATTGTCACATTCAGAATTTGTTTTGATGGTTGGCTTTGGTTCCTCTCAATGAACTGGAGACTGCCTCTACTGTCACTGGTTCCTCTCAGTGAACTGGAGACTGCCTCTACCGCTGTCATTGGTTCCTTTCAGCGGTGCCAGTCCGCTGCGCGGCTTGTAAAATGCGAACACATGGTCGGACAATTTGCTTTAGACAGCAAGACAACTACAATCTTTCAGTTTATGATAGTTATCCGGAGTAAAACCGTATGACGTAAGTGTGTAGACGTAATTTACTTTGATTGCTGCATTTAGTCAGCTTTGCGGTTGTTCACGGAGGCGCAGAGGGCAGTACAAAGGGACGGACAACCTTAAGTAGGAGTAGCCGGGCTGATGGAGCGTTAGACTGTCAATGGTCGTGAGTTCGAATTCCGGATGGGAGGCAACTGTTTGTGCTGGTTTTTTTGTTGTTGTTGTTGTTGTTGTTTTTCCTCGCTGTCCTGTCTTTACTGTCACTCTTACTTATTGAAAAGGGGTGTTACACGCGTAGCACATTTGGTACCGCAAATGAGAATCCCACGTTTTGACTCTTTTGGTTAAACAGCCAACCAACTCTCCAAACAACAATTGTACCGTAAGGACAGCACAATTGTAAAGTGGTCTAATTAGTGAGGACGTCGATTTTGCAGCGTCTGTGTTTCCCTTCGCGGTGTTCCGGTAGCTCAGCGAACACTTCTTCATGTTCCTTGACCCCTGTTGACCAGTCAGTATTGGGGACCCCGGAGCTGACTTTCACCTGGGAAAACCTCGGAGTCCCCATTCAGCCTCTGACCTTTGCCTCCAGTAAATCCCTAGGGAATGCCGCCTGCAGCTCTCGCTTTGTAGGTTCTTTCTTGATGCCCCTCAGCACTTGTCTCAAAAGACAAGCTGCTGGGACAAAAAAACTTGCTCAGTCGTAGTGTTGACACCCCCCCCCCCCCACTCCTCCCCCTCCTCAGCTTTTCCTTTTTCTGAAGCTGAAACTGAAAGTGCTTGAGAGCACAGGCACTTGCTGAAGCGAGACTAGTGCTAATCCATGGGAGCTTGTCCCATGATTATCATTTCATTTTGTCAGTCATCTCTCCATGGATGATCTTGGAACAACAGAAAAAAAGCAAGGGTTGGTTTGAAGTATCTGGTTCGATTTGTATTACAGATGGTACTCCTTCAAATCTGGTTTGAGAAAGGTGACTGGCGAATATGTATTACGACTTTGAGTATACACATATATACGTTGGTGTTGATGTCACCGCAGACATCAGTATCAGATAAACAAGAGATCATGATAAAACACTTCTGTGTAGTTCTGACTTCAGTAGTTCTGACGAAGCCAATACATGCCGAACTATCATCACTACACCGGGCATATTTTGTTTCACCTAGAACACTAGGGGGAGCCGGGGTGGCCGAATGGTAGAGCGTTGGACTTCTAATGCTCGGGTCGTGAGTTCGTATCCCGGCTGGAGCCAAATATTTGTGCTGGCTTTTCCATCGTTGCCCCGTCTTTGATATCACCCGTATGTGGTGGAAAAGGACGTGAAACCCCCAAACCCCCCACCCACCCTCACCTAGAACACTAAATTTTGTACGTTTTGGTCTCACCAACACGAAATTTCTCCACATTTATTCAGGATTTTACACTGCTGGTAACCATGATGCGTACGGTACTACAGTCGTAGTCTGTTCTCCACGATAGTCCTTTTCAGGGTCCCTAACTGTCTCAGTTCTGTTAACTGTTCTCAGCATCACAGTGTCACTGAGCCCCTCCCCCTCTTTCTCTCCCAGCGGCCGGGACAATAGTAAGGCGAGGGTCAACGATAGGCGGCGCCGCCCTGTGTCAAGCTGACGTTTTGTGACCGCCGCGGGTCACGACCCACCGGACCTGCTTAACATGCAGATTCGTGATAGAGAAGACCATCCACTATCAGTAGTATCACCAAGGGCCAATTCGTTCTTGGTATCACTGACCTGCCAAACCGCATGGGTCCGTTTTTGGTATCAGTCTCAGTGAGGAGCGGGTAGATAGTCTTTTATGTGTGTAGTAGTTGTAGAAGGTCGCTCTTTCAGACGATTTGGCAACTGTTGTAGCTTTGCTAGCTGGCAGAAATAGGTCTCACTGTTTCACTGCATCCTGTGAAAATTACGAGGAAGCTATTGTAGCTTTAATGTTAGAATGTGGGTATCATTCTGCAGGGTTTCATTCCATCCCGTGCACTAGTTCGACTCTTGTGACTGACCAGTCCTTATCTGTACTCGTACATTATCATGTGTCTTTTCAGTCCACTAGCCATTTGAAAGGGCACACGCGTACTTCAGGAGTATGGAGAATCGCTAAGCCAGTGTAGGGTCTTGCATGAAAACCAGCGTCAGGTGCGTGTTAAACTTCCTTCATTAGAACTCTCGCACCGGTCAGTGGACTCCGCCTGTCTCTTCACGACAGCTTGGTGACGCCCAAGGAACCAACTACGGATCCTATAATTAACGGGATTACATTGTGTGGAGTCCGTTTAGGCTCGCACATTCTGTTCCGCTTACCCCATGCCCTATCACTTCGATCGGCAGTCGGCGTGAAGGCGAGTCCAATGAGCCCCAATTTTCAGATCAGCGGGCAAGGCCTGGCTTTGTGTCGTTACGTGACTTCCTGTGCAGCCACCACAACCACGAGCACACTTAGAAGCGTCTGGCTAGTAATTTGACGGGTTTTTAGCGGGGGTCAATTTGACAGACTGAAGAGTATTTGTGACGCTGTCCTCCTGTCGTAACGGTTGTTGAGGGCGTGCTGATTGCGTGGATGACCGCAGGTGGTGAGCGGCCGAGCTGACCTGACCGACCGCCGAACGCTGGCACTTTGCCAAGGATGAGCTGCTGTCTGGAAGAGGGACGATTACCGGACACATAACAGCAGTGCTTTCGGGGGTGCGGAAGAAGCTGTTTGTCTCGTAGCGATTCTCGCGCGGAGGTGGGCGGCGACAAGAATAGACAGCGTGTGGCAAGCAACACTGAGTCGCAGGATTACCGTCGTTTTCAGATGTCGGGTTAATGATGCGTATGAGGTTAAAACCTACTTAGAAAAGG
The DNA here is from genome assembly GCA_018292915.2 of Batillaria attramentaria. Classification (NCBI taxonomy): domain Eukaryota; kingdom Metazoa; phylum Mollusca; class Gastropoda; family Batillariidae; genus Batillaria; species Batillaria attramentaria. The sequence continues at coordinate 157,013 of JACVVK020000230.1, forward strand.
GCTTTAAAGCAGTTTTGTTTTTTTTAAAAGGGTGTTTAGATTTTCGCGAAACCTAGAACGGTTAAGTTTTAATGTCCCACAGCTAGTGAGGGCTACAAACAAACATGAGGGCCAGCTGCTCCTGCCAAGTTGAGGCTCAGGTTTAATCCGTCTTTGCTTCAGGTATAACCAGGTAACGTGGAATCGAGGACGGGCACGTCTTTCGTGTCACTCGGCCGGTCCTCTGGCCAACCGAGGGATGCTCCACGTGTCACCTTTTGACACTGGACCGCAGCAAGACCTCACATGGCCGTCAGAATCTGTGTTACACGTATCACATGGCCGTCAGAATCTCTGTTACACGTATCACATGGCCGTCAGAATCTCTGTTACACGTATCACATGGCCGTCAGAATCTCTGTTACACGTATCATATGAGCATGTCACTAATGTTCAAGAGTTTCCCTTCTTTTTTTTACGCATGTCACCAGAGAGTCTCGCTTCCTTAAAAGATAAGGGGAGCCTGGATATCCGAATGGTAGGGACTTTCAATGCTCGGGGGTTGAGTTCGAATCCCGGCCGGGGTCAAACGTTTTGTGTCTTTTTCTTGTTGCTCCGTCTTTGATATCGCCCATGCGTGGTGGAAAAGAACGTTAAACTCTCAAACACCCATCCCACCTTTAAAAGACAATTTTGTCCTCGTTGGCCCGTCTTTGATATCATCAGCATGTGAGTGGTGTGAAAATGGCGTTAAACTAAACTAACTAACCAAGTCCTTCAAAGACGAGCCTAGCGCGCTACACTGAGCAGCACGACGTGCTCGTGCTTTGTCTGCTGACACTCGTGCAGCACGTACACACAGCCAGTCGTGTCCATCACAGTCCATGAGCAAACGCTGATCGAGCTATGGCCGAAAAACGGAGACTTAACAGGTTACAGAGCGGTATTAGCTTCCGGGGCATGTAGTAAGAACTCGGCTAAATATAGCAGAAAATCTTTGCCCCTTTTAACATTTGTGTGCAGAGTAAAAAATGGCAATCTGGTGCTTTTTGTTGGCTTTGTAAACAAGTTTCATGCCAGGTAATAGTAAAATTAGGGAAAAATGAGGCTGGCTTGTGGACTTTGTATTCATGCGCGGCTGGCACAGGAGCCAGCAGACGACCGTGGAATGAGGGGGTATGTGGTCGCTGCCAACATTGCCAAAAAAAAACGGAATATTGGAATTTGTTGAAATTTACTCTACACATGAGTCTATGGCCGCCTGATTTTTGTGAATTTTTTGGTGAATTTTAAAGCATTTCTAGGGTGTCATCTGCAACGTTATGTGTAAGAGGAATATATAGCGTTTTCCTCCAAATCTGCATCTGTGTTACGTAGCCCAAGCCGTGTCCCCTGTCCACCGCGTTCACCCAGCAGAGGGCGCGGCGCGAGCCTCAGATGCAAAAAGCAAACAGGGATGAGGGAGAAACTAAAACACGGCGCGGCCAGGGGGCAACAGACTGTTGTGTAACCGACACAGACATCAGACAAACACGGCCTGCAGCGCTGATGTAATCGTGCAACACGCATACCACTGGCGGATCTCAGGAAGGGCATGGGGAGATGGGCGGGAGGGGTGCACAACGAAAAAACAAACTCTTACACTATCATTTACTCTGCTTACTCCTGCTCTGGTCGCGAGTTCGAATCCGAGCGGAGGTGAAATATTTGTACTTTTTTATACTTTGCCTCGTCTTTGATCGCACCCATGTGTGGTGGTAAAGGACGTTAAGCCTCAAACACCCACCCAACCTCTGCTAAATCCTGGTCTTCCAGCTTTGAAAATGACTCGACGCGGATGGAGTTTCAGTTCTCTCGAGTACCATTTGGATCAAGTTCCTGTGTGTAATTCCGCGTACCTTTTCACGCATTGGCAATGGTGCTTTCAAACATCACGGGTCTTCGACTGAAATATCTGCCCCCACATCCGACTAAATCATCGGAGCTTTTCGCGTGATCCGTTTTGTTATTATCGGCGTCAGTCGGGATCTGCCAGCTGGTGGCCAGGATATTAACATGCTGGTTGCCTAATATTTAGTTTATCATTTATTGGCTGTAGATTTCCTGTAGAGATTTACGCAATATATCCGCCCTTAAAACGCTAGCAGCACGCTCGTTTGCTTTGAGAACCTTTTGTTGACTTGGCTAGCTCCCCTCCCCCCCCCTCCCCCATCCCACCTCCGTCCCCTCCGTCACTCCCTTCAAAAATTGGGGAGTCGAGATAGCCGAATGGTAGAGCGTTAGACTCCCAATGCTCGGGGTAGTGAGTTCGAATCCCGGTTGGGGCCAAATATTTGTGTTGGCCTTTTTCTCGTTGCCCCGTTTTGTTGTTGTTGTTTGTTGTTGTTGTTGTTGTTGTTGTTGTTTTATATCACCCTTACGAGGTGGAGAAGGACGTTAAACTCCCAAACACACACCCACCCCACCCCTTCAAAAACTGCCTGGATCCAGTCATACAGTGTCCCATCGTCTGCGTCTCATATCGTGGACCTTTGACTTCTAGCCGCCATGTCGATCCAGTCAACACATGACGGCCTCTTGATTCTGTTATGGGCAAACACAGATTCGCGTGGGGGAAGTGCAGACTGCAGCTGCCGGGGCACACATTCGGAAACCGGGTTCAAGGAAGACGTACTTTGCCTCAGATGATTGTTTTCTAAGCTGAATTACGTCTTCTCTTTGTTAGTGTGCGTGTATTTAGCACTGACAGATTGACGTTTGGTTTTCACTTCGCGATTAGAAGCGCCACTACAGATAATCATCATCAAGTAATGCTTGCATGGTGTGGTTTGTAATGAACTTTGCAACGGCCGAAAGTTGAAGTTTTTAAACAGTAAAATGCAGGGTGTGTGTGGAGGGGGGTGAGCGAGAACAGAATCTGGTCCTTTCTTCATCTCCAACCAGGTGCCTGCTGCACCTGGTTGCAAATGAAAGGTGGAGGATTCCAATGCAGAGGTGCAGATCCCCCCCCCCCTCTCCATCCCGCCGGATGTACTGAGACGCTTTTATCGAAGATCAGTAGAAGTCCTAATGACAGTGCCTGCATGTCTCAAAAGTGACTGGCCCAGACCTACACCTGAACATCTATCTGCCAGCGACTGTTTGAAACGTCTTCGCGATCTAGGTCGAGATCGCTATCGCGCGGCAGATGGTGTCTTCAAGTGAAAATCAACACCAGAGACGCCCCTCGCGAACTTAGAACCTAACTTGCACCGCCGGCGGGCGTGCAGTTAAAGGACAAGGCAGGACAAAAACACAAATGTACAAAAATATTGATGAAAAACACCGGCTCTTCCTCCCCGACAAAAGTGGTCTCACGTTACTGCACTGCCCCCCTTGCTACTTGTCAGCTCGCGCCCCAACCCTCGGCACGAGTCAAAGAAAACGCGGAGGGAGTCTTGGCTGAGGCGATATGGGAGTCGGGCCCTATCATTAAAGGCGAGTGTCTCGGGGGGGTGAATGGGTTATTTGTGGACTGTAAGCAAAGTAAGCATGGTCTTTAGCCACGCTAATGACAGCTGGGCACCGGAGTCGCCACCTCCCCGTGAAATGGGCCGCTGATCGCTGACCGCCCGATCCAAGCTGCCCTCCGGTGGGGATTTGGTGAAGTGATCTGGTCGGCAGGGACTAGGTGTTCTTCGTGGGTTTACCATGGCCAGCTTCCTGCGGAGACTATCGTCTGAAGATACTTTGTCTCTTATTCTGCGTCCGCTGCAGATAGCACGTGCCGGCAAGGAACCCTCGAATTATAGTTGGAATCTTTGTTTGCTTAGTGGATTTATGATATTCTCCAGCCATTTTAATGGTCTTAGTTAGCGCACTTCCTGGACGTTTTCTTGGACAAAGGGGACCGAGATAGCCGGATGGTAGAGCGTTGGACTCCCAGTGCTCGGGTCGTGAGTTCAAATCCCGGCTGGGGCCACATAATTTGTGCTGGCGTTTTTCTCGTTGCCCCGCCTTTGATATCACCCATACGTGGTGGAAAATGACGCAAAACTCCCAAACACCCACCCTCTTGGACAAAATTCTTTTGTTTGCATCCGCCAGGACTCGGTGAACTACGACCGTTGATGTGTACTTGCGTCCAGGGTCTGACGGTTGTAACTTCTAGGTATTGCCATGCATTTCTCCACGACAATAAAACCGACAGATTTATGTTAGCACGGGAAAGTAATAAGGCTGTTTAATAGACCCCCAATAGCAGGCTTATCCACTCTAAAATCCATGAAAAAAGTTAAAAACCGCTTCACTTCTTGAAAACGGCAGTTCACATTGTCCGTAGGAGAGAAAAAAAAACTGTGTATGAAGAGTCTCGGATCATTTGAAAACATGATAGATTTTAGCAGAAAATCCACACCTTGAGATAAGATCGGCATTTAATGTGCGTGTCTTCATGAGAGGTATCTGCAATAAAAAGTTCAGTAACCGGCCCCTCGACGATTGCTGGGCAAGGCTTCTTGAGATATCGAGCCGTGCTCAGCTGTAGATAAGAACCCTGATTTGAGTGTCATGCAAATTAGACTTGCAAATTGAAGATTAGTTTTTTTTATTTGAGTTTTTGTGATCAGTTTACCTTCTTCACTGGATTAGGTAGGGCTGGGATGAGATAATCGTCACCGATTTACCACGCTTAGCTGCTTCTCGTGTTCTTACTGGTGGAATATACGAGTTTCCGGAGGGTGGTGTAGGCAAAACGAAACCTGACCCAGGCCGGGTTTAATCCCGTTGATAAAGTCCCAGTAGAACTCCCTAGACATGAGTGGTTGACACTTACACCACACTTCTTCTGTGAGGGTTATTGCTTTTTTTTTTTTTTTAAATGTCGAGTCTGCGTGTTTGGGACGCGATTTGCGAACGATTCTGTGCTCTGTCGGTCGGCTGAGATTGCTCTTCCTGTGTCTTGTAACGCAATCTGTTACATGTAGTGGGTAAGTTGCAGGTTTTCAGCACGCTGTCTGTGTCTGTATTTGCGCGATAGGTGAGAACCTCAGTTGAGCTCTGTCGAGGACTGGCTAAAGTGCCAGGGTTAGGACAAGTGGTGCTCTGGCGGACGTATGACTTACACTAAGGGGGGTCGTATCCCCCCCCCCCCCCCCCCACCCCGTTCCTTCAAGTTGCGGCCTGCCAACCCTAGTGTGACACTTGTTCCTCACGTCTCGTGGTTAGCGACACCTCTCCCGGCCACTTCACGCGCACTTCTTTTCTCACCAGCATTCGGGGTCACCGACTTGGAAGGAGGAGGAGGAGAGGGCGGGTGGTGGGTGCGCGTGCAAGGGGAAGGGAGGGTGTAGATGGTGGTTTAGATGGCCGAGAGATAAGAGGAAGTAAGTGTGCGGGGGATCGAATGCCGCCTCGTGGTCCATCACCTGGCCAGGTGGACACGGTGACCGCAGTGACCTGACCGAGGTCGTCCTGTACGTGGAGATCAGATCACACCAAGACGTTTCCTGTGTGCAATGGCGCGCTGTGCCCAAACCAGATTGTTATTACTGCTGGCATCAAATTCACATCGTGTCCTGCAAGCGTGTTTCATGTCTGGTGGTATGTTTCAATACGTGGACCAGAAAATTGGGCAGAGCCACGCTGTCTTCCGACACACGTATCATTGTATCGTTTTATTCCACTCCCTGTGAGACGATCGTGGAGGCCATGTCATAGATTACGCCCAGATTACTGTAGTTAATCCGTTACTGACACGGTGCAGAGTTGGATCACGCTGTACATTGTATTTACACAAAACATTTCTCATCCCCCAGCCTCCCCCCCCCCACATACACACACCTTTGCCACCACTCTTTAGCCAAACCAGCTGCTTTTCTAAGTTTCTTGCGGTGCGGATGGCTGGAGGGTGGTGTTTCAGGAAAGGTGCTACAACAGTATTGTGTAGGTACAGTGTGTGTGTGTGTGTGTGTGTGTGTGTGTGTGTGTGTGTGTGTGTGTGTGTGTGTGTGTGTGTGTGTTTTCTTTCTCTTCATCTCAATCTCCTGTAATCTGGCAAAGTCCTGAAGTTCCCGGTGACGTCAGGGGGGCGTTGGATCAGATTGTGATCAGGAGGAAACTTCACACCAGCAAATGGTTACCTGCCAAACACGAGGCTTGTCAGGCGGCGAGAAAATGTTAGGTTTTCCCGCCAGTGATTGTAACCTACACCCATGCAATTTGGCTTGTCGGAGGTGGGTGTAAAAAACAGTTAAACAAGTGCACACGCAAGCAGTCTGCCTGGAACAGAATATAGACGTCCTTTGCACTGGGCATACAAAGCTACTGCTGAAGCGTTGCGTGTTTGAGTGTTGTGTCGCATGTGTGTGATAAACCTCTTACCTGCAAGAAGCCCCCTTCCATTTTGTTTCTGCGCAAACCATTTTGTCGACGGCATTTTTTATTTCGAGCGTTTGGTGAGTGTCTGTGCTTTTTGAGCACGTAAATGAAGTGAGAGTAGGAAAATCCCCCCCCCCTTTTTTTGCGGTGTTTAAACTTTCTCAAAGAATAACCGAGCCGCCTCTTTAATTCCCTTGTTTGTTTGTTTTTTTGAGTCAGTGGAGAGGATGGCAAGTTTCCACCAAAGTCAATGAATAAACGACCAAGCTGTCTTAATTCCCCTGTTTTTGTTTTTTGTTGTTGTTTTTTTTAAGTGGGGATCAAGGAAGCCGCGATAAAGGCAAAGTAAGCCATGTTGCCTCTCGAGACGATTCCGCCGAATTCCATTCTGACCGACAGAGCGGCCAAACACTAATAATTAACCTCTGCTGTCGCTTTTAGGGGGTGAGTGAGGGAGCGAGTTTTTCGGGCTCTAAGCCGCGCAAGCACCAAAGACTACTTCGCGGATAAGTGTGTAAAAATAGTGACAGTGGACAAGAGCATACTCTTTTCCCCTTTCCGGTGACAGATGTACCACAAAAGACTTCATGGACTGGGTACGCCAAGCACGCGCTTTCTTTCCCTCTTCACTAGATTCTTCTTACTAGTTTATTTATCGCTAAACTACTTCTCGCTTGAGTTCATGCCCCAAGACACACTTTTTCCCTCCCCTGCCCTCTTTGTCGCGCATTGTCACCGATACCGTGTTTTAATTCTTTTTTGAACGACCCTCAGCCTCTTTACCTATTGTTGACCCCTTGTCTGCTCGTGCACTCCGTTTAAACGAGCTGTCATTGATATACAGGAACTGGAGACCCAAGCGGTTAATGTGGTTCGTGATCCTTGGGCACGTGTAGACAAAACATACCCCCCCCCCCCCCCCCCCACCCCCACTTCCCCTCCCTTCTTTCTTTTTGCCTTGAAAGTTCGACGGGTTGTTTTTTTTCTATTGGGGTGAAGGAGGGTCATACCAGTTTTTACCTCCCCCCAAAAGTGAACAAAGGTCGAAAGAATTGACTGCGCGTCTTCGGCCCTCCGTGTTTTCTTGTCTGGGTTTCTCTGTTTCAAAGTGTGCAGACAATATCAACTGCAAACACAGCACGGGAACAGGGACAATAGCGCACCAGCCCTAGGGTACGTCTTGGGGGTGACCTGCCCTTTTCCACGATCTTCAGCTCAGGAGAATGTTTTGCTTGACATGGAGAGGTCACTGAAAGGGGAAACGACAAAAAAGGGGAAAAAAATGAAGGGGGAAGTCTTGAGTAGGTTATAAACCGGCCACTCAGAGCGTTAATGAAAAGAGTTCTTTTCCTTTTTAGACGCGCCGAGCTGCCCCTCAACGGGAAGAAGAAAAAAAAAAGCGAGGACAAAAAAAGTGCCTCGTGTTTGTTCATTCACTCAAGACCCCTCGGAACGTGATACCTGCTAAGCTATTTAGGCCGACACTTTTTCTTGTCCTAACTCAACAATGGTCCGTATAGAGATCGGTGGCTGGCCCCCTTCTCTACCTGGAGTCGCTAACAGGTAGAGCGAAAGTGGCGAGACAGACACTGCGACATGCTCTTGAGGTTGAAAAGTACCCGCCATTGTTCGCAAGCCGGAGACTGTTCTGTTCGTCCTTTCACCCGATTAGTTCCCGATTGACTTACACGCGTGCCTGTTTACTTTCGATTATTGGAGGTGTTCAGCGGGGTAACGATACCGATCCGAGGGTTTCTTCAAGGTGAAAAAAAAATGTCTTGGCAAGTAACGTCTTGTTTTCTTCTTCTTCTTCTTCTTTGAACTGCCAGGTTTTTCGGTAGCCTCTTGATTGTCGCCTTTTTTTTTTCAAGCTTTTCCAGAGGGGGGAAAAACAACATGCCACGAGCGAAAAAACATCTGAATCTGATGCTAGCAGCCATGTTACATCTTCTCAGGAATTTACTTCTTTTACGGGAGCTTTTATATACTCTGCCTTGCGTTACTCAGCAAACAACCCAGGCAGACACTTTGCAAGAGGCTGGCACGCACGTGAAACCCGTCAAAGATTTGAAAGACAACGGCAGCTGGGGCTTTGTCACTGTCTGTTTAAGACCACGTAAAAGTGATGTATTGTATTTTCACGAGCTAATCAAAGCGGCAAGGCGAGACTGGGTGCTGGCATCCGTGAAGGGGAGAATACGTCACTGTCTGCTTGATGCTAAGGGGCTGGTGACGGATGAGGTACCGTGATGTCACGACGGACATGTTGATGTGACGTACCAAAATACTTTGATCAAAGAAGGCGTGGACACCTCGCAGACAGGAACGTGCCTCAGGGTCTCTAACAATGTCTCTAACAAAAATCAAGAAGAAAGAAAGAAAGAAAGAAAAACATTTCTACTACTTGGCTTTCGACTGTTGAACAGAGAGGTTGTGATGCACAATTACGCGACGTCGTTTGTACTTTGGCTTCGTTGGTTATAGATACACAGCCTGTGTAGTGACTTGGTACTTACGACTCCGTTGAACAACACTTACATAACAACTGTCTGTCGGCGAACAGGCTGGCTACAGCAACAGCAAATCATAATAGCTGCCTTACTGTCGGAGATCGAAATACGTAAGCACATATCAGGTACTCGTTGAAAATTCGATTAACATTTATACTGCACAGACGTTCGAATCCCGGCTGGGGCCAAATATTTGTACTGGTCTTTTTCTCGTTGCCCCGCCTTTCATATCACGCTTACGTGGTGCAAAAGGACCTTAACTCCCAAACACCCACCCACCCCTACTGCACAGACTGCATACTAGAACAATATGGGGACTGCCAGGGCAGGCACAGCAACAAAAGTATGAGGGACGATATGTGAAGGGAAACAAGGCGTACTTTGCATAACCTGCCCCGGGGCCCCACGCTACACAGCTTACCGGCCTCTCAGGACCGTCTTGTTAGACAGCTCTTGTCAGGGGGATGAGCAATGACTGAACATGGTTAGTACGTCAGACCGCCCACAACAAAGCTCTTCTTGCCAGGCAGGACGGCGTGGTGTTTTTATCCCTGTCAAAGGCAGAGCTCGAGGATGTTAATCAAGTCTAAGATTTATAGTGAAAGGAACCTGGGTGAGGGGTGTTCTTAGCAAGGAGCATATCCTGACATGCGCCAGCATCACGTGATTTACTCCCAAAATAAGTTCTCTGCATTTCAGAAATCTGAAAAAAAAACCACTGAATTCAAAGGATACGAACTGATAATCTATAAGAAAAACAAAAATGAACCATGAAATTTATTATAAACTTAGTGGATCAAAGTTCCAGTGTCGTTGAATTGATTAGCTCAGTGTTTTGTGTTTATGGACCGGCACTACCTTTCAGCTCACAAGGATTTCTGATGTTACTGCTGATAATCTATCTCCTGGCCCTACGAAACCGTAACAGGTCACCTGTGTAAGACGAGGAGAGCTACTTCAGTTGCCCTTGCAAAACTCTCGTGTAATGTCCTGCCGTTTGTGCATGTTCCAGGTGCCACTGCCAGACTTCGCCAAGCTGAGGCATTTCTACCCTGGCTACGCTCACCATGGCGGCCGCTACCACAACCACCACATCCTGGAGATGATCGGCATCTCCTCCGACGACGCCAGCCTCCTGCTGCATGACACCAGCGCCTTACGTCTCTCCTTCGCGCTCAACCGGATCGGCGGCCGGCATTCCTTGGGCCGCCAGCTCATCCGGCTGTCCAAGTTCGGGCACGACTCCGTGTCCGGGAAGGACGGTCTCGAGTACCTGTTCCACCCGATCGCCTACGGGCCGTACTTTGCCGACAAGTACGGCTACCCGAGCGTGTCCAAGCTGCACGAGCAGGACCCGATCAGCACGAAGAAGAACTTCTGGGGCCGGCAGGGCATCCTGCGCGTCATCACCTACACGCACAAGAAGAACTTGCCCAAAGGTCACGTGGCGCTGTGGGACTGTAACCACTTCCACGAGAGCAAGGACTGGATCGCGGGCAACAGCCTCATCACCGTAGAGTTCTGGGAGTCACCAGGTAAGCAGATGATACAACACCTTCGCAGATACGGTAAATGTACTAGCACTACAAGCGTACAAAAAAGGGTGATGATTCCAAGAAAGTAAATTTCTTGATGTTTAATAGAGACTTAACATGTTTCACAGCACAACCAAGAAGTACAATCTTCTGAATGGAACCGTGTCCTTGTATGCAAGGGTGGGGTGTTTGTTTAGGAGTCCTTTTCCACCACATGACGGTGACATCAAAACGGGGGCAACGAGAAAAAAACCGCCAGCATTTTTTTTTTTTTTTTGGGGGGGGGGGGGGGGGGCTGGATCCCCGCCGTACAGGAACATGAAAACGCGGACAGCCACTGAAGTGAATCCGTTTCGTTAGCCAAACGTGCGTTTGTCAGAATATAGCTTTACGGACCCGTTAACTGACTTGCTAAATCAAACTTAAGTGTCTTTGTTGGTATCGTCCTAGTACGAATGCTCATTCTGACACAACAGATACTTATCGCGCCGTAAACAACAATAACTGAATGCATTGGGCGTAATAAATCACACACTGGATACGCCAGTTTCGCGCCGTGGGGCTGAAACAAGACCCATAATGATCGAACCTTCCGTTAGGGGGCTGGTTGAGACCAGAGGAACGTTGTTGAGAACAGACTCTGATACTCTGTGATTAGTCTCTGTAGTCGGCGTCCCACGCTGGTTTTTCCCACACCTCTCCGTAACTGTTTATCGGCGTTATAGCAACGCTGTTGTCGGCGTCTGCTGAGCTAAGACAACGCGGTTCACGTTTAATCCTGTAATTATTCAGTTGAGAAGATAGTTTGGAATTGACTCATGCTTGGGTTTAGCGCTTCAAGACAAGGCGATCTTTTGAAATGGTGTAATGTTTCTGATCCCAACACATTGTTCCGTAGTAGGTGGTTATGTTATATTGTTGAGAACTGTTCTCTCTCTCTCTCTCTCTCTCTCTCTCTCTCTCTCTCTCTCTCTCTCTCTCTCTCTCTCTCTCTCTCTCTCTCTCTGAGCTTTCTCTCTCTCTCTCTCTCTTGAACTCTTGAGACTGCAGTCACGGTTCTAGTTAGCGTGGCGTACAACACCAGTGACCAATCAGTAACCCTAACTGTAACCCTCACTGGCACTTTTATATCATTAACAATTTCGCTTCTTTCTGTGTCCAGATTCAAACTGCACAAGCATGGAGACGGAAGCAAGGTACCAGGTCCACAGCCCCAGGGCTCCTTCTTCGGCCCATGTGAGAGGGGGACAACCCGGGGCGTCCCTGACGCTGTCAGACCTCCTGCAGGCCAGCCGGCCACACGCGCATCTCCGCCATAAGCATTGGGAGAGACGGTTCATCTCCAAACATCACCTCGGACATTCATAGCAGTAACCTCCCTCTGGTCTCTTCCAGTGACTTCCCTTGTGTAGAGGAGCAGGAGAGAGTTCAATGATCCTTTAAGACTGACCACGTGTGTTCTGCCCGCGGAAGTGCGTAAACCTCCGTGGGTCTGTCCAGCTTGTGCCTTGGCTGGAAGCCTAAGATGACTTTTGTTGCCACAAAATGTACCAGCTGCGATATCGGGACCGCCTTGCTGATCTCTTTCCGAGACTGATCAATGCCGGGACGGTTGAAAAACAAACTTTGGCAGGTTTGCTGTACCCGGCCTGAATACACCCCCAAACCTTGCATTAGTAGCCAGGGCCATTTGAACTGACTTGTGGCAATCCTGCTAACAGAAGCACTGTAATAACCAGTACAAGAAATACCTTGCAGATTTTCTCAAATCACAGCTTTACTTGAATCGTGCCTTCCGATTCCTACTTGGCCAAAGGGAAACGACTGTCTTCACCAAGCGACTTGTAAGTGATCCCTCTAGCTTTCACTTCAGGGAACGCCTTATGAGAAAATGCCCGCCTCATAATGTGGCGACTCAGAAGAGTTCCCACACAGGGGAGGGATGGACATGCAGTAGTCTGCCTTTGCTCGCGCGCGCAGCGTGCCACGAGCCAAGAGAAACAGGAACATTTGTGGACACTGTCTTACATCAAGGTACTCAGTAGGGCATTCAACAAGAGACACTACTAACAATACTGAAAATGGCCGGTAGTATAGGTCTAGTGAGTTGATGTACCTAAAGTAGGTCCTTCTCTTTTCAGTACTGATTTTCCTCTCGCTCGTAACAAGCGGTGGTTGGCATTCTGATCGAGTTATTCGCGGCCAGCCGGTGACACGTACACGGTTGCGCCCCCTGATGGAATTCTTTCTAATCCTGCTGGTCGGCCCTGGCCCAAGGTAGACGTTGATCAAGTGACGACATCCTGTGCCGGTCTTTCAACTGCCGCGTTGCACGGGAGAGATGCAAGCAATGCTGTCTGTACATTTGTGGTGCAAGAGTGCTTGTGTACACTACTACAGCAGCACAACCACTGAAGCCAAAGTACAACACCAAATGTAGTTTTTACTTTGGTGACACAATGAACTGCTGGACTGTGCCTTGAACCTAGAACTTGCAAAGACTTTTGGTTGTGGGAAGTGCGTTTGGTTTTTGTTTTGTTTTTTAAGTTGCTGGGGGAGGTAAATCATATGTGCAATTTCCGAGGGGGAGGGGGGCAGTGGTGGTGGTTATAGTTTGCCAAGGGTGGGACTGGTTTCCATGGAAACGCCGGGTAGTGTAGTAAAGTGGGTTTGGGGTAAAACACAAAAAGGTAAATAAAAAAAAAAAGGGGTGCTTAAGCCGGGCGCATGTCTTGTCCGTTTTTCGAGAAGGTTGATATGCAATTTCACACACTTGGCCTTGAATTGATTGTATAAACAGTATACAAACTACGCACATAACATATGTAATATTATAGGCAGCTAAGTCATGATAGCATTCTATCACACATTGTACATGTATTTGTCATTTTTGTGTGGGTTCGTGATCTTTCATCATCGTTTGGAGAAACGCTTTACTTGTTCATTCATTGTTTGTACGCACTTTCAGGCAGATTTAGGGTTTGGCAAAAATTAGTATTGTATTGATCAAACTTGACCTTTTAGTCACAGACTCCAGGGATATTTAAATAGAGATGGGCTGAAATTCCTGACAGTATTATTGTTCACAGTTTTTTTCGTGTGTGTTTTTGTTTCCATGGGTAACGTAGACCATTGAAATGAGGATGTGTGCAAGCGCATTAAGTAAGTTTGCTAGAGGTTTATTCTTTTTTTAAACAGAAAAGTAAAGGAAGAAAATAGGCGAAAAATGTACAGATTAGTGATGTAAATACCTGTCGCTACTTCTATTTATATGTCATAATTGTGTATATACAGTTTGTGCTTTCAGTTTCATGTTTGTGTTTCGAACACTTATGATCATGAATATCGTTTTGATATCATTGTTTGTTTGTTTGTTTGTTTATTTGGGGGGGATTTTGTTTTTGGAGTTGTTGTGTTGTTGGATTTTTTTTGGTTGTTGTTGTTTGTTGGTTGGTTGGTTGCTGTTTTGGGTGGGGGTTTTTTGTTGTTGTTTTTTTTGGGGGGGTGTTGTTTTGTGTTTGTTTGTTGTTGTTGTTTTTTTTTGTTTTTTTTTTTGGGGGGGGGGTTGTTGGGGTTTGTTTGTTTGTTTGTTTTGTTTGTTGTTGTTTTTTTGTTGTTTTTTTTTTTTGGGGGGGTCGTTTCTAATGTGTTCTCATGTATGCGTCGCTTTTCACTTACGCATATGATATTCGTGTAGGCAAAAACATTAACAGCCGATTAATTCCGCGGTAATTTCCATTCTGTCCAGTCAGTGGAAATGTGCAAACTAAAGCCGAAGCGGTAAATGTCGGCTAATTGGCCGATTATTGCGCGCACTCGCGGTCTACCCTTTAAAAGCTCAGACTGTGAGTAAACATATCTTGTTACAACATTTCTGGGTCCCAAATAATGTGCCCACGTTTGCCCGGTCTTTAACACATTTCTTACTGGTACGTTGACTTTGGTGTCAGGTGCCAGGCTAGGGTTAATGTTCGATGTATGTCTGAAAAATCGGGGTGGTCGGGGCACTTGAAAGGGGTGTGGAGAGAGGTGGCTTAAGCGTTTGTAAATTTGGCATTCAAGGCCTTATACAGATCAAGAATGTTTTATAAATTTATATGTATTGAAAACACGATCACAATTAGATTTGGCGCGCGCGCGCGCGCACACACACACACACACACACACACACACACACACACACGCACACACGCACACACACACACACACACACACTCGTTGCCGCGGATTATTACAGTGGAGTACTATGAATGTTCTTGTCCGCTTTTGATGTCTAATCGCCATGTCGTTTTCCCGTGCCTGACTATGCATAAGTATCGTGTGCAAATGTCGCGCTGGTTTGCAACGGTAATGTCAGCGAATTGTCGATGTATTTTGAGTCACTGCCGTAGACACGTTTTTTGATAATGCTTTTGCAGTGTTGGACCTGGGTGGTGTTGTGCTTGTGCTGCGTCAGTGTAACAGTGAAATGTTTCAAAGCAATGTGTGTGTGTGTGTGTGTGTGTGTGTGTGTGTGTGTGTGTGTGTGTGTGCGCGTGACTATGTGTCGGTGGTCGGATGCAATACTTTTTGGCAGTCAGTGTTAGACGCTGTCAGTCATCTCTGTATGTAAATGCATCAAGTTATGGTGAAGCGTTTCGGTCAGAAAACAGACCTTTCCACACAAAACTTACAGCAGAGTAGGAGTGTGTGTGTGTGTGCGTGTGTATGGGGGGGGGGGGGAGGGGAGAGAGACAGAGAGAGCGTGTGTTTGGCCGGCGTGCGTGCGTGTCATCTGCCTTTCATGTGCCTTTTTTGTATATTTATATTTACATTGATCAGCATAATGATAATACTTGCTTTACAATGTACATTTCAAGTGCCACTCTCAATTATGCTCACATTTCACGTCTCGTTGTTGTTCAGTTTGTTTGTTCGTTCTGTTATTTTGCCTCGGATTTTTTTTTCAGTTCCGATTTATCTTTGTAACATCAGCGCGGGTAGTGAAAACAACTTACAACTTATCTTGTATCAGCTTCGTGATCGCGCATACACCACACTGACAGTGAAAGGGACGAGCAGAGAAAGACTAAGCCATATGCTGTCTGCCTCGTTACATAACACAACTGAGAACCTCACAGGCTCCACCTGTGCTTGATATCAAGAGCGAAATAACTCTTTGTGATATCTCTATCACAGGTAGTCTGAGCACGTGCGTGCTACCGACATGCACTTTCATATGTCGAGTTATGGTCATTCCGCTCCGTGCAAACGCCCGGCGTTTACATCACTACCGCTCCGGCGTAGACTTAGTGTTTTATAATGCGGGAGTGCACACACTCATCACAATGCACGCGCACGCGAGGTGCTTTTTGTGCGTGTGTGTTCTGTTTTGTTTTTTGAGGAATATTCACTGTTAGTCATAGAAATCAACACACGCTGATTTTGTCCTTTGTCGCATCATACTTGTCGAGTTCGTCGTTGTGTTATATCAGCGAAGTGACTTCAGTCTTCAGTGCTGCACTGTTAATATACTGTGTACATGAGTACTGATGCACCGACTGTCTAGTTCTAGTCAATTTGTGTCACGAATTGGTAATGCCCCGATTGAGTTGTGTTTCGTACGTTTCAATAAACACGTTCACTTACGAAGTTTAGTCGTGGTTGTGTGTGTGTGTGTGTGTGTGTGTGTGTGTGTGTGTGTGTGTGTGTTGTGTGTGTGTGATAGAGGAGAGAGAGACAGACAGACACCGTGTGCGTCAGTGTAGTGTGTGTGGTGTCACACTGCAGTGTGTGTTGTGTCCGTCAGTGCGTGTGTGTGTTAAGGGTAGGACACTGAGAATGGAGAACCCTGCCACTGAGGAACCGCAACAGCCCTTGGCCGTCAGGTTTAGAGAAAATCAGAAATATTCTGCACTCTGGCAAAACCATAAAACTGACCATTTTGCTTTCATCCAGTTTGTATCTGAAAGAAACTGATACATTACAAGTTCCACGCATAGACTATGATCAGTGCCCGCCACACTAATTTTCCAACAACTTGATCCTGAACCGCGAAGATTTGACTACACTGTGTAAACGTGGAGTGCTCTGATGACTTGATGTGGACGGACGTCAGTAAAGCATCCATCACAATTCTCTATCACTGTACAAGCATGTACATGCACTGACTGACAAGACGTATACGGACGGCACTGCGGCGACTGATTTTCACTCTCTCCGTACAGCAATCACGTCGATATAACACACAAATCATTGCTACGCGTACCATGACAAGCGCATAGGGGAAACTGAGGCCGGCACGGCTCGGCGAATTGAGACGTTTGGAGGGAAGGCGCGTGGGGGAGGGGGTGGGGGTGGTGGGGTGTCAAAAACTGGGCCCGTCAGTGTGTAATAGTCGAGGTTAGGGCTTTTAGCCCTGGGTTAGAGTCTAACCTCGAACTAAACTAGCTCTTGGGTTACATTTTTTTTTTTTTTTTTAATCAAGAAGCGGGCCCATTCCAGCAAAGTGCCTAAGCTGTTATAGAAGGATTTTTTTTTTTCTTCCTTTCTTCGTTTCCTTTTAAATTTAATTTTGCTTTTGGGTTCTTTTGTCCTAGTCTGGGTCAGGCCCGTAGCCGTGGCCGGTGGGTTAAATCAGTTAACCTCGACTTTTACATACGGGCCCTGATTCGCTTTACTGGACGAAAGCCGTGGGTCTAACACTGGCGGAGTAGAAGAGAAGGTAAATTGAAAACAGATTGACACTGATCACACTAATTATTCAGTTCAGTCGATTCAATTCAATAAAATCATATTAATCCCTTCAGTAAGGGCAGTTTCATTGGGACACTGGACTGGCCGGCGTGGAAAGTTAAAAATAAGGAAGGACTAAAGGACTCGGAGCTGCCGATAGACAAAGCAAACTTATCAATATTAAAATATGAAGATAAATGACAATTCTGGCATATCACAATATCAGTATACGTGTATCACGTCATTTTATCGTTTTTCATAATCAGTAAACAAATTATCACATCAGCATAACTTGAACGGCATATTTTTATCTTCAGTACATGCATCACACTCTATTCTGACACAACACAACACAACACAACACAACACAACACAACACTGTGACAACACAACACAACATGACAACACAACACAACACAACCTCAAACTTCACTGAAGTATGAAGTCAGTATTCCGCGCGCGGGTACACTGACACAGACCACACACACACACACACACACACACACACACACACACACACACACACACACACACACGGCCTGCCCTTCAGTCACACTGAGCTCGATAAGCCGGCGGAACTGACGATTCAGTCGGTTTGCACCTCAGTCACCGGCTAGTCGCTTAGAATTTTGTTGGACATCGGAATGAATCCGTAAATTTATATGTTTTCATCAGTTATTTAGTATAACTTGAAATTTAAACTGCTTTTTTCAGTCATAAAGAAAAAAGTCAGTGTTCGGCTTGTTTTGATCCCAGCGTTAAATTTCACAGACTCTCGGACAACGGCTCAAGGGAAGAAACTGCACTGTCGGGGGGTGGGAAAAGGTTTCTAAGCGTGGTTGTGTACCCTGACAGCAGCCGTAGAGCAGACTCGGGCTCGGGCGAAAACCTGATAAAATGTCAACCAGTGTTGTTTTATGTATGTTCGTTGCAATATTTATGTCCTAATTTTCCTGTGCATTACGTTAGAATTTAGATATTCCAATGGTTAAACACTGAAATGGCTAAAACGTCTAAAACACACTGCAGAGCTCTAGCGAGATACTAGCCAATCAGAGGCCATCTCCTACAGCAACAAAGGACTGTCCAATCAACAAGGAGGTTAGAAATCAAACCGCTCGACGCGGTGTATTCGAGTCACAATGGCCGAGAAGGAAATTGTATCGATGTTATGCGCTAAAAACAAGTGGAAATCTACACGGACTGGTAAGTAACCTTAAACTGTGACTTTGCAGATTAATTGAGATATATACGTCTAATACCTCACTTTGCTTCTGAGGCTAGCGGATGCTTCGTATAGACAATGTACCGCTTGTCGTTTGGGCAGTCGATGTGGAAAATCGCACCTCTCGGTGAAGTAGGTTAGCGCAGATGTTCCGTTATGTCGGGTATGGCTCGAGTTGCAGTGGCCGTGCTTGCTTCAAAGGCACGTTTCTACTTCGAGGTCTCTTGTTGTAAGTTAACATGCTTTCTTTAATGTTATTTTAGCCGCTTTGATGGGCCTAGAAATTCAGATTCATAGGAAATTTACACGTATTAATATATGCATGGTAATTTACACACAAGGCCATTCTGTCTGGTGGCTGGTACAGTTTATCATTTTCTTTCTTCCAGTTCTAATCATTAATGCGCTTATTCATTCTGATTTTTAGTTCATTCCAACTGCATTTGAGATTAAAATCGTTCACTGCAGCTGATCTTTCTACTTTGACATTTGTAAGGGTGGAAAACCACATATGATAAGTGCGGGTTCGCATCTTCTTCAGTTCTTGCCTGTTCATTCACTTTCAATTCCAGTGTATGGTCAAATGTGTGCATGTGTTGTTTTTTGTTTTCCACAAGATTTTTCCTTTGAAAACTTAGTTCACACAATTAAACACACGGCAGCCTGCAGTGTTTCCTTTGCAGGCATTCTCATCCACGGATACATGTTGTACATATAATGTACATGTATACATGTATACAACTATGTATGTACCTGCAAGCATTTGCAGAGGGTAAAGTTTCTCGTACTGACATTCTCTTTCAGTAGTAAAGCAACAGCTGTTAGTTCAGCATTTGCACTTTTGCCCATTTCACTCTGATGTACACATTAACATGTGTACCATTTCATTTTCTTTTTACTGTTCTGTCAGCATTGAAGTGTGTGGGATGATACTTGATATGATAGGTGGCTTTTTAGTTTCTCCCCTGTCCCCTCCCAACCACTAAGACTTTCTACACTTCGGTGTTCCTTACAGCTTTCAAAACTGAGGGTTACTTTGACCGTCTCTATCAAATTCAGAGGGTCATTTTGTTATTAAAAAAAAAAAAAATCAGTGAAGTACACACTCAAAATTTCTGCGTCAGATTCTGAAATATGCATAAATGAGGCACATAGTATACCATGTGTGGGTAATAAGGAACACTGAACTTTCTTAAGGCGCGTCTTAACTATGCCCGAAGAGGTCCTCACCGATGACATCCGAATTTCTTCGCCTTGGGCATTACACATTATCTATACACACAAATTTTGCCCAGTATTTTCCTAAAGCATTACGCACAGGAAACAACAAATTCATATGTGTAACTGAAGTGCATACAACGTGTGTGTGTCGCTTGCGGCGGTTTATTTTGGCTTTGTCTGGTCCACCACCAAAGGGCCGAAGTGTGGATATGCCGGAGGCGGTCTGTTTGTGTTTGCCACTCTGACGTCTTAGTCCACGGGAGACTATCGCTCCCCTTTTCGCAGTAGCCACTAACTGAAAAAGGCCCTTTCTCTTCCTTTGTAGACACGCAGCATTAGGTGTACTGCACTGCGGCGAAGCCCTCGGGGGGGAAAACATCTCAACAAAGGCGCGCTTTGTCAGTAACCACCTGGGACAATCGCCACCTCCCTGGTCATTACGACCCTATCGTGTTGATGGTAGCTTGACTGCCCAGTCAGAGGAGCCCATTATTCGGGCAGCCCAGTGGGAGAGGTGGGGGAGCCTCGTGGGAAAGGAAGATGGTCAAACTGCAATAAACCGAGCGTAGCGATGCGAAGCAGTCTGTCACAGCTGGCCTGCCGACGAGGAAGAACGGAGTCAGAAAGCTGTGTGCAACCTGGGCCGGTGGCCGTTGTTTTCCCTAGTGTATTTTGCTGCTGACTTCTGCAGATAATGTGGCGTTCGGGCTGTTACTCTGTCTGGATGCTATCGGACTTAAAAGGTGCTATCTGCAATTTTATCGTCATTATGCGTCTCTCCAGGTCTCTCCTTATCTCCGCCTCTTCAAGCTTGGCGCTAGCTGACACTTGGGTCTGGCTTGAGAAGCGCACCTGGTCACCTGGCTGTGGCACTAATTGCTCTTTACAATTACATCCGGTGTTCTCCGTGTTAATCACAGGCTGTGTGTGGAAGAGCTTTGCCTACTGTTTGTCAGTTTGTACTGCCACTGCTGACTTTGAGATGAGAAAATAGTACTTATCGGAACATTGCATTCAGACTCACAGTTTGACCCATTCCGACAGATAGTGGACGCTGGGTCAGCAAGGTGCAAGTTGATGCTTTTCTTTTCCTCCGTGTGGTACAGGTGAGCAGAGTGACAGCAGCAGTCTCAAATGATCAAAAACAGTCAAATGTGTATTCTATCTTGTCTTGTCATATCTTGTCAGTGGGTTTTGTGTGGCATGAAAATTATAAATAGCTCTACATTTTATTTCTGTTTGTCCAGTATCCCCACTGACACTTTCAGCATCATGTTTATAATAATATAAGATGCTTCCCTCTCTGTTGCAGCATCCACCAGCACACTGCGTAGGAAGGAGATGGAGTCTGAACGAAACGTGGGTCTGCTTCACGGCCTGGCACCTGGCAAACTGTCAGAACTGTGTCTCATGCACCTCACTCGCTTGCTGGACCTTGATGGGGAGAAATTTCAGGCTTTCGCATTCAACAAAAATGTCAAGCGATGCTCTCTCATTTCACCGTTCAAGAAAAAAGGTATGTTGATGTACAGTATTACTTGCTACTCTGCTGCTCAGATGAAGACAAGAAGTGAAGAACTGAAGCAGAGCTCTTTTAATTGAAACTAAGGTCTGTTTTTTGGTAAGTCTGGGAGAATATAATGCACTGTAGCAAAAGGTTTGCAGACATCTCACTGCTCAGAACAGTGAAAATTATGTTTTTGAATGTATATATCCCGGGGGGGGGGGGGGGTACCAGAATGAGGTGCCGATAAAAATTAGTGATGTTACGTGGACCTCCATAGCATCATCTGACCATCATCATGCATAATAAAAATTGCCCCAGCTTCCGAGCCCTACGTGGATTCCACCCATGACCTGGCAGGAACACCACTGGAACTGGCAAAGAGTTGGGGCAGGAGAAAAAAAAAATGGTGATGTTATTGTGCTAAAATGTTTAGGGGAGGACATGCTACTTTGCTAGCTCACATTAGGGCTGTGTATGTTCACTTCATTACATATATTACACTTCAAGTTGTACCCATGGCTTTGTTTTGTGCTTGTTGGATTTGTTTCATGAGCATGAGGTTGTCCAGTTGTTTTGCATGATGATCAGTTGTCTTAAAATTTTCTTTTTCTGTTCTTTCTCCAGAGAAGAGAGATAGTGATGGAATATCGACAGAGAACGTTTCCCTGATTTACAGACTGATTTCGTTTCTCAGGAAACCAGAAAGTATGCATTGTTTTGGGTTTTTTGTGTGTCTTTTTTCTCTTTTCTTTGTCCTTTTACTTTTCAGACTTTTGTCTTTTTCTCTTTTCTTTGGCTTTTCTTTCATTACCCCTACATGGTGGAAAAAGGACGTTAAACTCCCAAACCCCACCCACCCACCTTAGCCTTTTTACTTTTCAAACTTCCATGCTGGTTTTATCTAAGTGAAGGAATGCTCATTTTTAAGTTATTGTGGCAACTTGCTTGAACAAGTATTGAAGTAACAGTCAGGGAGTGTGCACCTGTGAACCTATGTGACACTATAGTTAGTAACAGTACTAACACCTATTCAGCCTAAGTTCTTCCAATGAACAGAGGCGTTTTTCCTTTCCCCCCCCCCCCCCCCCACACACACACACCCTGTAACTGATGGGACTGGTTTCATAACTCAAAATCAAATGATATGTTCTTGTTTGTACCCTAGTCTTGAAGGAGGTTGGCCTGTTCAGGAAGACCGGCAACATCTGCAGGCAGCGGCAGCTGAAGGAATGGCTTGCAGCTCACCCAGAGGAATTAACAAACCCGGTCAACTTCACTGCTCATGACTGTGCTAACGTTTTAAAGAGCACGCTTGCTGAGTTACCACAGCCGCTGCTGACAGGGAGGCACTTCGAAGCATACCGTCAGGCCTCTGGTAAGTCATTATAGTGTACAGTTTGTGTGTTTTTTCTATTGTAGTTAGAGCCATTTGATGAACTCGTTCTGTTAAAGTGTTACGTAAAAAAAAAAATTATGGTTATTTTCTTCGTGTCCATTCATTGTCCAATTTTAACTCTTTTTTTGTGGTCAGTTTTCATTAAATTTCATAAGACTGTAAATGTAATTGTTAACGTGTCAGAACCTGTGATCAGATCATAACAAGAAAATACATGTATAAAAGTTTATTGTGGTTAGGTAAAGATTTAGAAATTACAGACCACCACTACTTGAGTGTGGTGTAAATTTCATAAAAAAAATAATGGGACTGGTACAGATTAAGATAGCAGCAGCAAGTTTGGTAATTTTTCGTAATAACATTTTTGCAGAATTTCCTGAGAAAGGGCTGGCAGATGCTGAACAGCGCCAGCTAAAGGTTATGCAGCTACTAATGCTGCTACTGCCCCGAGAAAACGCTGTTCTTGTCGAGCTGCTGATGTCGCTCCTTCACCAGGTGGCCTCAGAGCCCAACAACAAAATGACAGCCACTGCCCTTGCAACAATGTTTGCGCCTCATATGATGTGCTGCCGCAAGGTTAGAAATCGTTTTCAATCTATTGTATTCCTGAACTACATAAAATTACATGTATGTACATAGATGACTTTAAGTCTAACAGTCGTTACAAAATGAATACAGTGTATTGTTGTAGTTTGCAGATTCGCTGGGCATTTTTTTTTTTTTCAGTGCTATGTTAGTTTGCTTTTGATTGTTTTTGTAACTATGTAAGCAGAGTTGTTTTCAAATTACCAGTGGCAGAATAGTGTAGCAAAACTGACTATAAAGCTCTGTAACTAGTGTAACAATGCTAATTCAGTTTAAATTTATTCTGTCTGTATCTGGAGTAGCAAGGACAGGCTTTATATAAATTTCATATTATCACTGCTGTGACTTGTTAATGTTAGATTATGTGCGGTAACTTTTTTTTTTTTTTTCCCCTGATTTGTGTAGGCTGAAGCAGAGGAGCTGAGAAAAGACGCTGCTATTGCAACCAAGGCTGTGACTTTCATGATCGAGCACTCACAAGAACTTTTCAAGGTAAGTGCAACTTTTTGCAAAGCTGTATTTTATTTGAGTGATTTAGCATCACTTGTAAAAGTAATGGCCGAACAATGATACCAAACCAACATGCTTTTGGGTTATTCTCATGGGTGACGCTCTTCAATCCTGGTGACTGAAATCCATAATTTTAGAAACCTTCCCTGACTGAAGGACGCTGTTGAGCAGAACATGGATCATATATAGTACTACATGTATTAGTAACAACCCAGACATAAGTGTCACATTGATATTATACTGTTAGGGCCCCAGAAGAGGCCAAGAAATCCTGTTAAAATTACTCAAATTAATTTGTGTTTGGCTGGGTGTTTTCAACCTTGTGGAACCCGTTGCCCCAGCATCCCAGCCTGAGTTTCAGTCTTTTCAAAATTTAACTTTTAAGAGTGTCAGTGGTGTATTCTAATTTGTTCGTGAATCTGTTTTAAAAAAAAATTAAACCCATGAGCTTGACATAAAATTCTTATTTGAACTACAGTTTATGATGGGCAGCACAATGCTAGAACATGTATTATTTTAGGTACATGTACTACGTTCTTAGATCTGATAACAAATGTATAAATTTCCTTTTGTGTTCAGATCCCAGCTGACCTGTCTTTAGATGTTGCACGTTGCATACAGTCCATAAAAGAGCAGTCAGAAGATGGACAACTCACTCCACTGAAAGAGAAAAAGGTATAGACTGTCAGTCCCATCTGTATGTTCTGTTCTATGTGCACAGAGCAATAAAAGAAATACTTTTGTTGTTTCTTTAGTGTTGACACAGACCTGCCTACCCTACACATTGACCATAGAAAACTAAGTAATTTTGGGCTTACTATGCAGCTACGCATTTAACTGCCCCACTACTCAATTTTGTCTCCTAATTCTACGCAATCAAGTTAGCAGTTAGCGTTTCGTCACATCCAATCTGAACTTTTGCTCGCACCGAACCAGCTTTTTGAACGAGCCTTGTTCAAAGTTTAACGATGTATATATACCCAGTAGAAAGAAATTTGGCTAAAAAAACCAAAAACCAAAACATAGATAATATGGAAGTACACTGTAACCAGTCCAATCAAACAAGCCAAAGAATTGAATAGTTGATTTGTAATTGTAGCTTAAGCAACAAGCTGGCAAGTGGCACATTTCGGTTGGGATACGTTAGCCGGGACCACTCATTTGGCCAGGAAACTACTCATTTTGTTTTGGGCACTACTCGTGTCATGTTGGGTGGGTAGGCAGGTCTGTTGACGGAAAAGTCAGTCAGGTTCAGGTTGGACTTGTTTCACACACTGCAGTTGAATTCAGAGGAGCTTTTGGCAATAAGACGTATGATAATGAAAATGGTGGTGTCACAAATCTGGATTGTTTCTGTAGTGAAGTTTACTTTGTTTTAAGTTCATCAGTCAGTCAGTATATATATATATGTACATCTAAGTTATTATCCCAGAGGGAAATTTAGATGTGGTGGACAAACAAAACAGTAATACACATAAAATAAAATAAAAATAAAAACATAATAAACACTACAATTAAAATAGAGATTTCTATTAATTAAATATCACATAAAGCAGTCTTAGTAATAATACTATTTTTTATTAATAGTAAATATAATTTAAAATAG
The DNA here is from genome assembly GCA_018292915.2 of Batillaria attramentaria. Classification (NCBI taxonomy): domain Eukaryota; kingdom Metazoa; phylum Mollusca; class Gastropoda; family Batillariidae; genus Batillaria; species Batillaria attramentaria. Next base: position 182,158 of record JACVVK020000230.1, read on the forward strand.
CTATTTAAAATTACATATTTATCACATGTATTCAAAATCACAGGCTCCATCTATGTTTTAACTAGTTTTAAATTAATTAAAGTAGTGGTGGTGTATATACATGTGCATTCATATTAATTGCCTAACTTTATTTGGTCTGCATTCACTGTATGTGTATGTGGCTGTTGTGAGCTAATACTCTGTATATATAAAGGATAATCTTCCCCAACAGGATGAGGATGTAAGTCCTGTGCGGACAGTGATCAGCTACGCTCACAACCCCAGCAATGGAGAGTCAGGTCCACAGACAGACACACAGATGGCCCTGGCTGAGCTTTGCGCCCATGTGCAGTCCATGCCTGAGTGTGCACGCAAGAAGAAATTGCTGAAACAGGTTGGTGAATGTAACTATTTGATGTGAGCAGGTTTAACTCCCTAACCTTCTTCTGGGATAACTGTGTTGAGCAGGTTTTCTTATTATGTCAGGAAGGACCAAACACATTCGGCCATCGCCAAATGTGAAAAGATTTTATTTAGGCAAACCAATCCTGTGTTTCTCATATGGGTAGCGCAATTGGCAAATGAATTTCACAAGACAGCAACAAGAAATTCCATCTTACTGAAATTGGCACTTGCCATGTGAAGCCTAGCACAAACAGTTCCCTCGTGTTCTTGACATGGTGATATCTGCAAGATGTAGAGATGCTGCCAGAGAAAAAGGCAAGATCACACACACACTCACATACAAAATTGTTTGTGCTATTAGAAAAATATCTGCGCTCCCAGTTTTCACATGGCTACTGGGGCCACTACACCTCGGGTCCTTCCTGTTTCATTCACTGATTCAGTCTTTTATGTGTATGTACCTGGATCTCGAAAACATCCAGGTGTAGTTCTTAACGTAATAACCTGAATTGGGGGCCATGATCAGAGACAAACTGAATCGTTCATGTGAATTCATGTAATTCATGTGTCTGTAGAGTGTAGTGCATTTGGATTCTCCGTTGCTACAGACATGTTAGTACTACACGTATGACTTTATGAGAACAAACGTTTACATATTCCAGTAGAATTATGCTATTTATAGGTCTAAAGAAAATGTGTTTCGCCCCCTCCCCCCCTCCACATTATGGCAACAGTTTCTGACTTTCTTTCATCATTTCTTCACAGTTCAACCAGGTAAACCTGACACCAAAGACGAAAGGCAAGCACTCACGCAGCAAAACGCTGAGCTCTTCAATTAAGGTAGATATTGATTTCTCTCATTCTAATGTCTTTCCATATATCTGTATTTTTAAAAGGTATGAAATGTGGGAAGTCTGTTCTTTGTTTTCACTTTGTTTAGTTGGATTTTTTTTTTTTTTTTTAAATAAATGTGGATTCCTTTTTCAGGAACGTTAACCAAGGTTCATCTCTCGTGTCTGTTCAGGCTTGTGGGCAACCTCTGCTGTTACTTATCAGTAAACTATGCATTGTACAAACTAAGCGTGGGACTGAAAATGTGTGTTACAGAAACACCTGCCAATATTCAGCTGGGGCAGACGGCGAGCATCTGATGATTCAAACATTGGTTGCCAGTGAGCCAAGATGGGGGCTTGTGGTATGTGCGTGTTTGTTACTGTGAACACTAACAGGACTTCACGTGTGGAGTGTGGACTAGTTTTTGTCACTGCACAGGCCTGAAATAGTACATGTATAGCATTGACACTATGACACTACTGCATATAATGCTGGCTGAAGAATTTCATGTTTATCTTTTCCACTTCATTGCTTAGATTTGTGTTAAGTTTGTGAAAATGAAATGATTGTCACTTACAAACAAGGCGTTTTTAAAGAGTTGAGTTGTGTTAGGCCTGTTGTATGGTTCACCAGGCAATAGAAAAATTTCTTGATTTAAGGTATACTTATAAAAACTCAATGAATGTTGTCACTTGCAAACTGGGTGTTAAAAACAGTTTCTATCAGGTTTTTGTGTGTGTTTCACCAGGCAATCGACATAGAGGAGCAGTCAACGGACAAGGCCACTATCATCACATGTGGCAATGCCCTGAGTGCAGCAGACACTAATCTGTGCAAGAAGCTTAGCTACGACTGTGAGGACGATGTTGTGAGTTTTTGTTCAGTGTTGTGTCTTTTGAAGGTCGGCAATCTTGGGCTGAACACTCACACGGGTTTCCCCTTGGATGAGAGGATTGCGTATGTGACAGTTTATCAAGTACCCCGCCCATGTGGGCAGCCGCGGGATTCACAAGGATTTTTTTTTTTTTTTTTTTGCTGCCCCAACTCTTTTTGCCAGCTTCAGTGGTGTTCCTCCCAGGTCATGGGTGGAATCCACGGAGGGTTCGAAGGCCGGGGCAATTTTTTTATTATGCTTGATGATGGAGATGAGGATGATGGTAAGGTGATGCTATGGAGGTCCATGTGGTTTGGGACTGCGGGACAGGGCCGCATTCCACGCTTCCTGTCAATAAATATCCATCAAGTACCCACGCCATGTGGGCAGCCGCGGGATTCACGGGATTTTATCTCTGTTTCTAGATGCTGATAGTTACGCTAGGAGCTTACTCAGTTACTGTGGCTGAAGATAATCCCCACATAACAACAAAAGCAGTAACATTTTGTTCCAACACGCACAGTCTGTCCAAGTTCAACTGACAGCCTTTCGTGAGGCAAACGATCAGCTCATGGTCTGTAGGCATAGCTTGCAGGCTTTTTGCACATAGAAACAAGTGGCAAAATATTGTATTTTATGGTTCAGATTGTTCATAACCGGCTGTGTGTTGATAATATTATGGGATATCCTTCAAGAAGCGGGTGGAGAGTGTGTATATGATACATGTATGCGCATTGTGATTTTTGCCAAGAATGAAATAACAATGCGTCATGATCAGTTTCTCTTGTCTTGACAGCAGCCAACACCAGCGACATCCAGCAAAGGGTCCCTGGGTCAGAACGATAAATGTCGACGTCGACGTCGCCACAGCAACGAAGAAGCAGAATGCACCCCACCCAAAGTTGAGTGTATGGGCAAAGAAAACATTGCATGCCAGACTCTGAAGGAGGATAAGAAAGGTCAGGAGAGAGTGAAAGGTCAGAAGGAGAAAAAGGGAAGGTCACCCCTTCCGTCCTCAGAGAATGAGATCAGCTACCTTCAGGTGGAGATGCGGCAAAACAAGTTCCCCCTCACAACGCGTCAGATGGCACTTGTCTCCCCTGTACGACACAGAGCAAGTCTGGCTTTCAGATCACCACGGGTAAGTTTTTTTGTTGTCTTATGGTGTGTGTTGTGTGGTTGGTTGGTTTTTGTGCTTTGTTTTAGTTTTTTGGGGGGTTTTGGGTTGTTTTGTTGTTTTTTTGTTTGGTTTGGTTTGGGTGGGTCGTTTTTGTTGTTTGTTTTTGTTTGTTTGTTTGGGGGAGTTACTGTTAGTTGCTGAGAATGTTTGTGTGCTTTCATTTTACAAATATGTCCATGTTTGTTTTCTCTTCTTTGGTCCATTACCACACTCCTTCGCCCGCAACCCCCACTCCACTCAACCCCACCCCTAATCCGGTTTTAAATGTTTTAAGAGTGCTATTCTTGTTTTGTAGTATTGAATTTCCACTGCACCTATCCACAACACTTATGAATACATTGTCCTTCTCATTACAGGGATCACCAAACCTGCTTCCTGTACGTCCCAGAACTGTGATGCTCTCTCCCACATCGCTTGAAACATCACTTTGAGTGGTGGTGAAAATGTGACAAGTATTCAAGTCTCCAGCTTCAAAGATTACTGGCCAGTCTGCAAAACTGCAGCGTGACTGTTGTGTGGTCTAGCAACAATTGAAAAGTCAAGACTTCAGTTGTGGTTCTGCTGTCCCGTTCATCAAGGAATCTCTCAAGAATGCCTGCGGATTCTTTCCAGTACATTACTGTTGTGTTTCACTGCCAGCTATGTTGTGCCATGACCGGACCTGCAACAGGTACTTCTGTGATGGTGACACCTTGTGGAGATGTGCTGACAATAATGACATTTAGTTACAGACCTACAACATGTAGGATGCACCAGTGCAATGATGGCAGTTACATTACAGTCAGTGGAGTGTGTGTGGTGTGAATTCTCATGCTAATGGGGAAGTAATGCTCATTGACTCTCATACTTTCTAAGACCCCCCCCCCCCCTCCTCAAAAAAAAAAAGCTGTTGGAATGTGATTTCTGCAGTTCTGCTGCTGTTGTGCAGCAGTCGGTGTGTGGTGTGAATTCTCATGCTAATTCTCATTGACTCTCAGACTTCCTAAGCAAGACCCCCTTAAAACTGTAAAAGAAAAATTTGCAGTTGGGATGTGATCTCTGCAGTTCTGCAGCTGTTGTGCGGCAGTTTCAGAACAGCTCTGAGATACTCGGCTGAGCTTTCTGAGTGCTGGTAGTGGTTTTTCCTTGGTTGAAGCTTCAGTTAGCTGCAGCATCCATGTTCTGTTTGTATGGCTCTACCAACTCTGGGTGACTTGTAAAGTTGTACACTTTCTCTCTCTCTCTCTCTCTCTCTCTCCCTCTCCTTTTTTCCTTTTTTTTTTTTTTTTTCTTTATTTTCCTTTTAAGATAAATATAAATATTTTACAGTTCTGTGATTAAAGTTTCCTTGTTCAGCCTCCTTTCTGTCAACCAGCCCTTTCTCTCTCCTTCCAACTTGGTTTGTATGTTTGACATTACACACTGGTTGGCCAAGTTTCCAGCTCCTTCCATTCCAGTAGGAATTCATGTGACTGTCCCGGACAGAATTCAGCAAGGATTCATGACAAGAAGATGAAGAATTCATGACACATTGAGTGAATCATTGACAGTTCCAGATAGAATTCAGGAATAATTCATTGACACATTGAGATTTGTACAGGTTTCGTGCTGACACTTTCACTCCAGTACTGTCAACAAATAACATGCAGGCTGGGGAATTTGTGGTCATCTGGCAATTTTCAGCTGAATTTTCTATTCTTTCAGCCACAGAAACTGAGAAAGGAAGGGGAAAATTGCACACAGTCATGTATGGATACATGTAATGCCATATGACACATTCTAGCTTCATTTTTGAAAACTTGCGTGTCAGCACCAAGGCAGTATTTTACTTTCGGGTATCAGGAGAGGCTACTAAATATCTTTAGAAATGCTAAAATCAGTTTTCTGAAGTGAGCCATTGCTCCTGTAGTCTCCCAGCAGGGGTGCCTGTGCACCCCGATCTAGGTTTCAGTCTTTTTTTCCCCTCAACAATTCCCCAGCCTAAACATGGGTATTGTAGAATAAATTTAACAGGTGTGGCTGATCCACTCATTTCTTGAAAGACCCCAGTGAGTGTGCCGCAGCTACATGCCATGTACTTACACCAGCAATAGCAGGACATAGGAGTATTAGGACACTCCCTGAGGCAGTGTGTAGTCACTGTCATTTTGAATTCTCGTCCAGGGATAGACTATCTTTTCAACATGTTTGAAAATCTTTCTCTCTCTCTCTCTCTCTCTCTCTCTCTCGTGAGCTGAAAGGAATATTGTTATTTTCTGTTGGGCAAGCTACTGTTCACTATTTTACTCGGCTAAGTTGCATAATATATTTTTGTACAATAGATTCAGATGTAAATTCTTGTACATACAAATTCATATTCTATAGTTTGCCTCTGAGTATGAGAAAGACATTTTATGTGACAGTAAGAATAAAAAATGTACTTTGGGTCCAAACGTAACAGGCTGGTAAAAGTGGGCACATATTGTTCAGTTCATCTTCTCTTTTTAACAAGCACAATGAGTGGACTGTTAGTGTTACCAAGCTGTAGTCCACAAGATTTGCAGCATGCTTACACAAAAATGTGATGTACACTCAGTGCTGTTAAACGTCATTAGCGTTTACACACTGACCAAAAATCTCTGGTGACTGCTCATAGTTTTAGTATGAACTGTGGTACAAATTTTATAACATTCCTCTGTGTGTGTGTGTGTGTGTGTGTGTGTGTGTGTGTGTGTGTGTGTGTACAATTTGTATATGTGTGTGTGTGTGTGATCACAGAATGAAAAGTTTGAAGAGTATTGCATTTCATTCGCTGTCACATGTGTTTTATCTAAATTCTAATTGTGGCACTGATTAAATGTTTACCCCACATTTTTTTTACTTCCATACACACTGTCTTTGTCATAATATCATTGTCAGCAGTTTGAAGTTTATGCTTCAAGATATCGGATGCTTCTTAAGTGACAACATAACATTGCAGCTTTTACATGTCAGCAGTCCTTGTTACAAGTTATGCAATGATGACATCTTCAGACAGTTGTCTATGGATTATTACAGAGATTCAAATGTACTATACATGTCACTGTGTAACTGCTGCAAATAATTATGCTTACTAATGTGCTGCTTAGGGAAGAAATGTGTTCTTTTCAATTCATACAAATTATTCCCCCGTACAAATTATTCCCCCTACTCATTGTGACTTGTGGTTTTGTAGAAGAACACAAGTTGTGCTTTCCTTGTTGTTTTTGTGTTAACATAATTTAAAATAAAAGATTTATATTGAATGCATTGTTCTTTAATTTTTTGTACTCTTAGCCTTAGGTGTGTGTATGTGTGTTTGCTCTCTCTCTCTCTCTCTCTCTCTGTATGTTGTATGTTTACTCTGCATTTCATATGTTTATTAGTGTAGCAAGGACAGACAGTAAGAGAGACCTGTGCATCTGTTATCTCATCCTTGAAAAATAAAGTCTCTCTCTCTCTCTCCCCCACGGAAGCCATAATTAGCCAAATAGAGTGATGGACTTTCAGATTGGGTCGTGAGTTTGAATGCCAACTGGAGTCAAATATTTGGCCTTTCTCATTGCCCCGTCTTTGGTATCAGTATCATCCATTTGCGGTGGAAAAGGACAAACACCTCCCCCACCCCCCACCCCCTCTCTCTCTCTTCTCCCTATCTCCCCTGTATGCACTGTGTATCCGTGGCAGTCAGTTATCGTGCACACATTTCACCTTTTCTTATTTTTCTATTTGATTTTGTTTGGTTTCTGTAATCACGGCAAGTCCGACCTCTGCACACAAAGGTGTTCTACGAGCGATCATGAATACTTAGGGCACCTGCCGCACGTGCAATACACCGCAAGCATGACACTCGCACTCTCCGCCTCTGGTGCTCATCCTTTGACTGGACGCTGTTGCCGGTCGTCAGCCAATCAACATGCGCGATATCAGCAAAGTTGCTTTCAGCGTGGGCCGCGCTCACGTTGTTCACCGAGCCTACATGTTTTGGATAAGAGCTGCAAACGATATTCATTTCACTGTCACCTCAGCATTCGGCAAGAACGCGACAAGAGGCCTGCTACGTCCACACGAAGGGGGAATAAAAGGGAAAGACCGACCATGCCTCCATTAGCCACATCGACAAAAGGAATGAAGAAATCCATGAAATCGAAAGCGCCACGCGGCGTCGACAAGTCCGGCAAACGCAAGAAAAGGCGAAAGGAGAGCTTCGGAATCTACCTATACAGAGTGCTGAAGCAAATCCATACCGACATGGGCATAAGCAGCAAGGCAATGAATATCATGAACAGTTTCATCAATGACATTCTCGACCGAGTTGCGACCGAGGCGTCCCGTCTGGCAAAGTTCACTGACCGGAGAACCACCTCAAGTCGTGAGGTGCAGACGGCCGTTCGTCTCTTGCTGCCCGGAGAGTTGGCCAAACACGCCGTGTCGGAGGGGACGAAGGCTGTCTCCAAGTACACCATCGACAAGTGAACGCCTGTTGTTGCCACCTCTGAAAAATATTGAAGTATTTTTGTCCCCCAAATTTCCTACCGGAGTTTTTTGAAACTCCTAGTCGGACAAGGAATCAAGATTCGTACTCGGCTCCCACCTCAAAATTTCCTTGGTAATCAGACATGTTTTTGAGAGATATTAACATGACCAGTGCCCAGGGCCTCGGCATTGCAAAAGTACCTCTGTCCTTGGCTGAAGTTACGTTTTTTTCCCAGTCATCTGTGTCATACTCATAGTGCGTAACGTCGAGCCGGTTGTTGCTGCCTCTTTTACGTCGACCCCCCCCCCCCCCCCCACCTATTTCTAAATTTGCGCATCATTATTTCAGTGCATGTACTGGCGAACCAGGTCAGACTTGTACAAGTAAATTCAGGGTTGCACATTTAAGTCGGTTCCAGGACATTGACCTATAAAAATTTCAAATGTCCTATTTTTCCCACCTCAAGCGGACATTTGTCCTATTAAAATTTTTATTGCCACTAAGTGGCCAGGATACGGTGTCCTATCACTTTGCTGTTTCCAGGACACTTTGTCCTATAGAAGCTGTGGAAAATGTGCAACCCTGAGTAATTCTCGCCTCTTCATTTCAAGCACAATTTCTGCTGGGCAAGCTACTGTTCACTATTGACACAGCTAAGCTGCATAATTATATATTCGTACAACAGATTCAAATGTAAATACTTTTTACATGTGTACGAATTCACATTCTATATTTTGCCTATAAGTATGACAGACATTTTATCTGACATTAGTAAGAATTAAAAATGTACAATTTATCTCAGGAACGTGTACGTCGTGAATCTTTCATATTTTATATCTGTGGTCAAGTATCATCGCTGTAACTGAAGATACAGCCACTGACATTTGAGGCCAGTGTCATATCATTTTCACAGACTTGGTCTTAGTTGATGCGTAAGTCAGCAATAAAAGTTGTCTAATGGTATGAACACTGAAAAGCTTGAACCTCTTTAGGACTTTGGCTTTTATGACTCGGGAGCACAGCGTACAAAGTCCATTGCAGATCGGATATGTTCATTTACTGTCGTTGGACTGTACGAATACCGAATCGTTATTGAAACCAACTTGTATTTGCTGTTTTGACAGCTTTCTGTGCCAAGACGTCGGAGTTGCAGACCTACCACAAAGTGACGCTCTGCACACAAGGACCAACCATCTGCATCTTCACTGCACACTAGTCACGGTTGACTTGGCTGATTTGTGCTTATGTGCATGTTTGTAGTGCTCCTGAGCCTGACAACTTGACGTTCCACATGTGAAACTCGGAGCAGTTTTCCTGACTGAGACACTTAAAAATTGTATGTGTTGGTACGCCTAAACAGAACATTTCACTTTTTATTTGAGACAGGTGTCCCTGTGAATTTTAGTCGGTATGTGATCAGAAATCTAGTCTAAGGTCAATGATATTTAATTACTTCTCAATTTGGAAATAGTTTTTAAATGCACGCTTTTATGTCTTTACTTCATAAATGATCGGTGTTTGATTTTGAAAGGAGGCAAAAACCAGTGTGGACAGATCTTTGTTTTATATATATTGTAATAAACAGTAATTTTTCAAGCCTCTTTGTGTTGTGTGTGTTTGATTTGTGTGTAGTATAATGAACGTGCACACAATAGGGCAATCGACCATGACCAGAAGTATCCACATTGTTCTTTAAAATCCCTAAGTTTAGAACATGTTGACCAACTGCGCACATTACTAGTTTCAACAGAAGTATATATTGTAGTGCATGCCATGTCCACAACCACATGGACAAATCGCAGCATGAAATGCGTCTGGTATCTGTGACAAACCTGAGATTGTTTTTCTCAGTTCTTTCATGTTGCACAAAAATTCATATCTCCCCCCCCCCCCCCTTTTTTTTTCTAACTGCATTACATCGGGGATGGATTTTTAAACCCAACATACAGTATACGCCGGTTATAAGAAACTCGAGGGGGGTGAATTTTTTGGTTTCTTATATCCGAGTTTTCTTATATCTGAAAGTCGGATATAAGAAAGTATTTTGAAAAATATTTCTTATAACCGAGTTCAGTAAAAAAAAAGGTTTAAAACATTTCTTTTTTCTCAGTTCGTGTATGTTTTGCATTAAATTAAGAAATATCTGGTTTCTCTTAAAGACCTGCACAGAATATATATGTGTAGAGTTAATATACACCAGTGCGCTTGTGTCCTTCAATGTCAGATTTTTTTTGTTTGAACATGAAAATACTGTTTTTGCTTCCCAACTGTAGCGCTGGCAGTCATGTGGTAAGAAAAAACAAAACAAAAAGAAAAAAAAACAACCAAACCAACCAACCAACCAAACAAACAAACAAACAAAAAAGAACTAAGGGGAGAGAGAGAGAGAGAATTCCCTTGTATTTATAGAATATATTAAAAGTGCATTATGTATCAACTTATGATCTATAAACACTCGTCCCATTAGAGTATGATATGCGATGCTTTCCGTGTCTAATTTGGCTGAAAAAAAGCTGCAGATTAGCTTTTTTTTCTGTTGGGAGGGGGAAGGGGGATGGAGGAAAGATGGACCACGTATATTGTCAAGAAAGGAATTGATCAACAGTTAGTCTAATACTGATAGTTTTATTCTCCTTAACGCGAGCCCTGTAGACAGAGACAGACATACAGAGAGAGAGAGAGAGACTGAGCTCCCAATCAGGGAAAAAAAACAAAATAATAATAAAAAACAACATATAACAATAGAACAACAAAAATGCATCTCGTATTTTTTCTTCTTGCCAACATTCAATTTGCACGGAACACAATGGTAAAGAACCAATTCAAGAAAAGAAAATCATGCGCCATCATGTGCCTGTCCTAAGTGACGTCAGACCTGACCTGTTTTCTTAGAATGAGTGAAATTTTCTTGGAAATGTACTTTCGGTTTCTTACAATGAGTGAAATTTTCTTGGAAATGTACTTTCGGTTTCTTATATCCGAGCTTTTGTATCAAGCGGGACAAGAAATTTGCTTTCCTAAAACCGAGTTTTCTTATAAGCGAGTTTCTTGTATCCGAGTTTTTGTAATACATAATAAAGAAGAGTTTGGCCAGGGGAAAAAAATTCGTTGGCAATAACCGAGTTTTCTTATATCCGAGTTGCTTATATCCGGCGTCCACTGTAAAAGTAAAAACTGAATCTTGTGCATTTTTCAGTACCATAAAATGGTAAACGGGCGCACTTGTGAAATCCATGGCCGGCGCAAGAAATTTTCTCAGTCTGTAGTTGAAAATCAAAGTGAGGCCTTAGGGGAAAATCTTTTATACTTGATTTGAAAACGATGGCATCTGACATAATAAACTGCACATGATTTTCAAGAACCACCCATCTTCTTCATCAGCAAAGTGCTGCAATAGCTAAAACATTTGTAACCAGAAAGGCACGACTGACACTTTGTCCAATCGTGTTTCTTGTTGGTCATTCACTTCTGTATTTGCATCTTTATACACACACGGTATTGCTCGAAACTGAATGTATTTCAATATTCTCCTAAGTCTCCACCACTGCGTCAGCTGACCTGTCAGTCTCACCTTGAAAAGCAGCTGAGCTCCTAAACCTGATGATACCGGGCCGCCAGAACTGTTGCCTTGCCCCAAGCATAATTTTCACGAACACACCAGAATCTTGAGTGCAGACATCTGTGCATGGTAAAGGCGACATGGGACTGGGAAAGGGAGGAGCTAAGCATCAATAAAAGGTTCTTTGTGACTAACAATGTAACATCCATGGCATCACAAAACCAGCCATCTGCCAGCTGGCCAGCCGTGGGTGTGTCAAGAGATTCTTGGGGGTCATCTATGAGGAGGTTGCGATGAATGACTGAACTGCTCTTTTGTGACAACAAATCCGACACTTCCTTCACTTATGTCTCTAGAGACAATCACGGAATCACATACACACATCCATCACATTTTCATTCTTACAACATGCACAAGCAAAAACATAAAATGAACCCCACCACCAACAACAACAACAAAAAACCCAGGGCATAAAACGGTCATGAAGAATGAAAATCTTCAGTTTATTTTTGTTACATTTTTCCCTGCACATTTTCCAAAGAAATGAAACTGTTCACAGGACTGCAAGCTGACTTTGCAATACCATTTCCTAACACTTGCAACATACCCATACATCTTTGGAGAGCATGTCACTACCAACAGAGGTAAGTTATTTTCCAGTGCTCTGAAACTGTTAGCCCTCACATTCAAATGGCACAGTCGGCTCCAGTGAGGCAAGCAAGCCTCGGAATGCACTGATGTACAAATATCATTTTTACTCATCTGTCCACCAGTTCAGTCTTGTAGCAATTGTCCATATAAAACCAGACATCATGAGTCGGTTGGAAACCCAAATACATGAACAACCCCTGAGTCACGGTCTCTGTCTCTGTCACTGCGGTCATCACATGCGTAGGCCAGCAGATGGCGCTTGGGGTGCCAGGCAACTGTGAAGGTGGGTGTGTCGCAAGGAATCTCATGGATTTTCTCACCTGCACACAGAAAAATTGAGACTGATACTACTGGCAGATCTATCAGAACATAATGTGGGAAACAAAGGAAAAGGGTAAACTGTACACAAATCTACATGTATAATAACATATACGGCACACACACAAACACCTTCTACAGTTTACAATTATCACTGTCCAAAACACAGCAAGGTGCACCTCACTCCCTTTCTGTTGTGAGTGATAAAGCGGGCAACAGCTACAAGCTCTAACCATCATCTGACAAAAGGGCCTAAGTCCAGAGAATCTGATAGGCCTAAGCAGAAACACAGTAAAGCCTTTTTAGGCGGACACCTAAACAACCAGGACACTCTACAAGACAGGCACCCAAACGTATCCCCGTCCACTTTCCCTACATAACTGCCCTGCAAAATGCATACACAGACAGCCTAAACCAGAGTCTAGCAAGCCAGCACCTGTATAAAGCAGACACTGATGTCACGGTTTGGTCAGCTCCACACCAGTGACCGCGGTTCACCCCAAATACTTCTTTGTCTGCACTGATTGTCTGCAGGTGGGTGCTTGTTCCAAAGTATGTGTATTGTCAGCCATTGACACCTCTAATTTGTCACTTGCAGTGGCCCATACCTGTCTGCTGCCAGCTGGGCAAGATGATGTGAGATTGCTGTTAATAATGCTAGACAGTCCAGTGACAAAAGGAAGTGTGACCGAGTGTGGCTTATTTTTTTTCACTTTGTTTGTCTTCATAACCAGAGAACATGAAAGCAAACCTTCTAACATAAGAGGTGACTGGACTAAAACAACGTTGATGCAAAGCTGATTGCGCATTTCAGTGTTCAGTCTGTACTTTCCACTGAGACTGAAGTGAATCTCCCCACTTCTCTCTGGGGTGGTGGTGGTAGCGGTGATGTATGTGTGTGTGTGTGTGTGTGTGTGTGTGTGTGTGTGTGTGTGTGTGTGTGTGTGTGTGTGTGTGTGTGAGTGTGAGTGAGTGGTGCAGCGGATCGCTGGCTGAAAATCTTGAGTACTTCACTACTTTGACATGCAACTGTGTGTGTTAGTTATATAGGGCTTAACGCCGCGCAAGCAATGAAGACTAATTCGCGGCTAAACCAAGTCCCATCTTGCCAGGTCTTTTAAATCATACAATATGCTCAGCTTAAAACATATATATTCTGAATATATATGTGACCATCCACGAGAAAACCTGGCGTAAGACGCACACCGCTGTTTCAAGCTAGAGGCTAACAAAGGTCAGCGGGTGCTATCTGATCAGTATTGAGATTTTGCCAAAATCAGGTAGTTCTGCCCTTAAATTATGATGTCTTAAAAGGAGTTTTTTGGCACTGTAAAGAGCAAGGCTGTTTCTTTAAGATGGCTCCAAAAACAAAAAATTGAAAATTTTGCACTTAAGCCGGGTTTTGTCATGGAAGGTCACATATATTAAAACTTTGTGAAGCTGAAAGGAGATCCATGCAAGAGTAATTTCTTTCAAGTCTGTGAAATACTCAGGGAGTAAAACTATATCACAGAATTTGAGGTACAACTGTTTGACATGCGACTGAGTCAGTGTGCTTGCAGGTCATGGAAATGTTGAACTTTCTAGCATTCCCATTCTTGTATCAGCAGACACAACTGAAGGGAAACAGGGCAATTTTGTGCTATTCAAAAAAATGAACAAGTACTGTGTATGCCTACTAGACCTGTCTGATCACATGCACGACCAATTTTTTCAAAGTTTCAAAGGTAAGGCAGAATTTCTGTCTTGACATTGCTCCTGTGTAAGAGGGACACCTGACCAAGGGAACAATTTGACTCAGCCCCTTGGGTGTCCACCTTTCACAGGTTTTTTACTGAACCACAAATTAATTTTAAGTCAGTCCACTTCCACCCCATCCTCTTCCATTCTCCAACAGTCCAGGAGTAAGTATTACATCTAGTGGCTACTAATAAAACTCAGCTAAGAGTAAGAGCCTAAATCTTTCAAAACCAACCTGTTGCAACTTCAGCTATGTCAATAACAAGATCCTCGGACGCTGATGCCAACATTTTGCCATCATAACTGAAGCTCAGAGTCCGAACAGGCCAGTCTAACCTGAAATCAGACACAATTTGTTTTGAGCGATCTGACACATTTCAAGGCTATCCATATATACATAAATTGCAATATGAGCAGCCAGTTGAGTTTCACCAGTAATTCACTCACTTCTAAAAACAACAACATTTCTTTGTCCATGGTAATTAGAGATCCGCTGTTGTAAAGTGAATTCATCTTACAAAGTTTAACTTAATCATGAACGTAAAGTCTCAGCACACATTGCTCTGTATACCTGGCAAATGTGCGTACGCAGACCAGATCATAGAGGTCCCACAAGCTGACGAGGGCATCTGCACTTCCAGTGGCGAAGTAGTGGCCAGCTGGGTCAAACTCAATGCAGATGCAGTTGGCCGGGTGTGCATTCAACACATGCTGAAGTTTGAGGTCTGGATAACTGCGGAAAGCAAGAAAGAAGAAAGGGCCTATAAATAAACAGATCTCACAGTGCATACCATGTGTATTCATCACACCAGACTCAAGATCGGAAGGCCAATGGTTCAAATCCACACAGCCAACATTTGTACAGGCTTTCTTTCTTGTGCCCCTGTCTGTGAAATGACCCTCGCAGTGGGCAAGAGATGCTGAACATCAAAACACCCAAAAACCCAACTGTATCACAATCAATGTTTCTTTACTACCTGTCCACTAATGCTCATCCCAAGCAGTTAGCGCACACGAATGCAAGTTACATGAGTAGCAATTTGTCATTCTGTGTGAAACCCCTGCACTTATAAATGTTCGTGTTGCATGATGCAGGAACAGGTACCATACCTTAAAATGTGTATGCTGCCATGGCCTGACGTGAGGAAAAACAGGTCACCATCATTATTCCAAGAGATCTCATTGACTTCAAATTTGAATTGTTCCTCTGCTCGTGATCTGTGTGTGCGTGCATCGATGAAGGTCACTAGGTCGTCTTTGTTGCCCACAGCAATTGTGCTCCCATCTGGCGACCAGCAGATGTTGATGTTTTCACCTGAAAATATCAAATTGAATTTTCAAGCAGACAGCACATTGAAAACCCTGCAGGGTTTTTCAGTTTTTACAGAACCAAAGAGAAACACAACTTCCTTCCACTTCACTTTAGAGTTCATCTTCCTTATTTTCTTTTTCCAAGACTGCTAACACATGAGTTCTGTTTCACAACGAAGACCAGTGTTTATTTAAAATATGTAGTAGCAGTAATCTGAATACACAATATGAAATTCAATCAGTGAAACTGAAACAATATGGTTGCCATATGTTCTGTACAAGTTTTACATCTAGCTTGTGAATACAACAAGCAGTCAATAGAAATTAGTCTTAGCTTTACCCTTCGTGTTGATGACAGCAGCAGCTTTGCTTGTGCGTGAGTCCCAAATTCGGACAGTCTTGTCACCACTGGCTGTTGCAAGGTGGTCTGGATTGCTTGGATGCCAACAGAGTTGATCGACACTGTCTCCATGACCACGGAAAACGTGCTCCTTGTTCTGATGACAAAAAAATGTGTTCAAACCACAACTACAAGGCAATATCACTGCCGGGCTTGTCAAAATTCAGCATACTGGGTTCTGAACAATTGGCCAAAACAATGTTTTTGATAAGTCATTTGTTTTACCCTAAAAAGTCACAGTCTCATATGAGGTATGTGTTTACAGCATACTATTACTCTACTTCAAGCAATGCAGTTTCGCTTTATTTAGGCGCCTTTGCTTCATCAAAGCGTTGTATCAACTTACTAATCGTTCCCTTTCCAGCGTGTAGATACACACAGTTTTGTCGAACGACCCTGATGCTAGTCTTCTGCCATCACAGCTCCATGCCACCGAGTGAACTTTTGCCGTGTGTACTTGAATATCACGCGTTCTGCCGTTTGTCTGAAAATGTTTCTGCATTTGCTCAGTGTGCGTGTTCGCCATCTTGCCGGTTGCAGTAACTTCCCCTGATTTCTACCGATTCGGTCCTTGATGGCTCAGGGGGTCTTTCTGGTACATCTTTCAGATACACTAGCTATAACTACATATTACTGGTACGGTCGTGGTCCACAGTAAAGTAAACGATGGCAAACAAACAACAACAACAACAACAAAAAACATACAAAAAAGATATATTTTGTCGGGGCATCTTTCTGCTTCACATTTTGGGCACCGACCGTGCTCCCGCCACCGCCGGCCGGACCGGCCCCGCTCACTGACGACTCAGACGGTCCGACATAGCCCCGTCACTGTTCAGTGGAACTGATCAGTGCCAGTGAACAGGTTGGAAAATGTCCTTATAATATTTCTGGTCACCTAAATAAACCATGGCCGGCCGGTTAAAAGAAAAGCCGGGAAGGGTGCGGATCAATTCAAGTTCAGTTGAATCAAGTCAGTCTCAGTCGGTACCGACGGCGGGTCAGTTTCCCCGGCGGCCGGCGACGGTCAGTCGGCAGTGTCAAGTCGGACGGTTCCGTCAGTGGCGGATCACAAATAATTACTGATGCCACTATCATCATCGAAAACAGGTTCTGCGGCCGCTTACTGATCCGCTGATCAGTTTTCAGTAACGGAAATCACTGTCAGTCAGTTTTGGTCGAAACTGATGGGGCCGGCTGAGTTTTCGGCAGGTGGCGGTCACGGTCGAGATGGATGCAGTCAGAGTTTGCCAGGGATGACGGTCTTGCCCAAACTGAGACTGATGGGCCGGTGTGAAACTGAGTTCTAAAATTCGTGACGTCGGTTCAGTTGGCTACATACCAGAGATGCAAATCTGGAGGAAAACGCTATATATTCCTCTTACACATACCGCTGCAGATGACACCCTAGAAATGCTTTAAAATTCACCAAAAAAATTCACAAAAATCAGGCAGCCATAGACTCATGCGTAGAGGAAATTTAAACAAATTCCAATGTTCCGTTTTTTTGGCAATGTTGGCAGCGACCACATACCCCCTTATTCCACGGTCGTCTGCTGGCTCGGGGGGGGGGGGGGGGGGGTGACAGGGACGCACACAACTTGACTGGCAATGATTCAACTCACGTATGAGGGATTCGGTGGACAGCATATTCGCAGGCTCTGGCGAGCCACCGCGTGCTCAGTCCCCCCCCCCCCCCCCCCGGCAGCGTATTAGTAAGTATTACGTAGGCCTACTGAAGTGGGATCAGCCAAAACGCCAGCTACTAATTGCAACCGTCACACCTGGCAGACCTGTCCTCCAAAGCCTGTGACATGACTTCCAAATACGGCGCCTGTTTGTTCAGGTGCGCTGAACTGGCTGAGTCAGTGTAACAAACAGCAGCAGAAGATACTGAAACTGACAATCATTCGTTGACCCACTGACTGACACAATTGATTTCCCGGTCATCGGCACATTGTCAGTGTATATTAATGTCAAACACTGACCGTCATTTAAAGTCAACACTCAGTGCCAGAGGTTTGGCAAGACTGGGATAATTATCTGTCGACTCGGACAGGACCATTCAATAACTGAAATACATATTAAGTTTTCGCGTCTAAACTGAAGTTTCATCATGTCGCGGCTTTCGGTCCAAACATAGTTATGTTATACTCTTAGGTAATGAGCCGTAAACTAGTTTTCAATTCAGCGACCCCCTACACCACATACGAGGGGTTCACCAGACTGAGTAGCGTCCCTGGTGCCGTAAAACGGGAACGAGTACACGTAACGCCACTAAACTCCATCACTTGTTCTTAACACATATCTCTCCACTAGTCAAAGTACTAGTCATGCAGAGTTGCAATCGCCTCATTTATACGAGAAGATAGTAATTATGATAACTTGAATCAGGTGGGGCCAATAATTATTTGTGCTGGCCTTTTTCTCGTTGCCCCGTCTTTGCTATCACCCGTACGTGGTGGAGAACTGAGGACGTTAAACTCCCAAACACCCACACACCAACCCGCTTTGCCGTCTGCCGGACTAGTGACCAAACATGAAGAGGATTTTCCTTGAGCCGATCACTTGCTGGTTGTCGGTTCTGTTCTTTAGTTAGAACTGAAATGGGGGTAAATAGTCCGCCTTATAAAGTTGTTCATCATTGATTCACGTGTCCCGGCCTGGCAGTGATGACTCCGTAGTATTCACTCAGTCAGTGACGGGTGGCGACTGTGAACTAGGCTCTGAAATAAAGACTACACATGACTGAATTATGCTTGGTCTTCAAGTCGTACATCAGTGTGTGTCAGTTGGTATTGTTACACTGAGCCAGCCGGTTGCCGGTTTGTCATCGTCAAGTTACAAGACTGATCTCATCAGACAGTAATACTGAGTTGTCCGGCACTGAGCCGGGTACTGAAATTACGACTTGCCGGCCGGCGTGCATTGACCAGTCATAGTACTGACTGACTGAATACCTGGGGTACTCAGTAACCGTCCGCCGGCCCGGCGCCCATGTCAGTCTCCGTGCCGGACTCGGTAACTGACGGACTCGAGTCAGTTGACGTACCGCAGCGGAACGTGCGTGTGTGTGTGTGTGTGTGTGTGTGTGTGTGAGTCTGGCCAGCCGGTCAGTGTGTGTGTGTCAGTGTCCGACCGGTGGCCGTCAGTCACGGTGTCAGTGTGTCAGCCCGCAGTGCCGGCCCGGCGGTGCCGCGGTGCCGGCGAGTCACCCCGGCCGTCACTGACCGTGACGACGGAGCCGGTGTCAGCCGGTGGGGTGTGTGTGTGTGTGTGCGGTGTCAGTCCAGGGGCACCGGAAGATGTTGGGGGGAGGGGGGGGGGCAGAATCTCAGAGGGGGGAAAGGCCAGAGCCAGTGATAGCGGGGGGGGGGGGGGGTTCAGATGCGCAGACAAAAAAAAAACCTTTACGAACTGGCAGGGAGCCACTGAAAGGAAGGACGTTGCCCGAAGAAAGTGAAAAGCGGGGGGGGGGGGGGGGGGGGCGAAAGTGATTATCAGACGACTTTCTGCCAAGTCGTTTTGATATTTCATGCAACGGCTACACTGAGTTCTCTGTTGGGTGGGATGAGGGAGAGAGCAGGAAGACGGGTAGGGGGGGGGTAGGGGAAGGGGGGCAAGACCGTGCCATGGCTTTGCCCCCCTCTTGCCATAGTCACCTGATTTTCCAGGGGGGGGGGGGAAAAGATACTCCCCCCCCCCCACTGACAGTGTGCACGGTGTCAGTCAGTGTGTGTGTGTGTGTGTGTGTGAGTGCGGCCGGTGGACCGTCCGGCCGGCATCAGCCTGTCGCGCGGCCGGTGCCGAGAACTGGCGGCGGAGCCCGGCTTCAGTTCACTGGCTGACCGGCGCGTCCGTCTGCCGTGACTGACCGTGCCGCGCGGCAGTGATTAGGGGTCAGTACTGATTGATTATGGTCGGCGATGTAACTCAGTATTTTAGTGACTGATTAGGCATTCTCCTTCACGACTGAATGGTCGCAAAAGGCTGGCAACGTGTGCCAAGGAGGCGTTCTGTCACCGGCCGCTTAGTCAGTCACTAGTGCCGCCGTACGACGGTCACGGCGGTCGGAAATACAGTCAGATGACAGAGTCCGAGTCCGAGTCCAGTCACGAGAGTGAAGCTGGCAGCCACCCGCTAGCAGCCCGGCGGTGGCCGCCGCGTCCGGACTGAATCAGTCACGGAAAACAAGGCGGCTATACCCCGGTCAGCGAATTATATTTTTGATACGCACGAACCTTTGATTATAATCAAGAACATGCGTCAATCTCGGGGCTGTTCATATTTTTAGTCAGTTTCAGCCAGGTAGCTAGCCACATGCCATAACCACTGAGACATCGAGGACACCCGTCTCGATCTAGTTGATTGCGTGAGGACAGCTCTGATTGGCTGGAATGAAAAGCATGGAAGCGAGGTTGTTAGCACACGTTTATCAGCTGTGACTGCATTCCGCGGAAACATCCAGTTCGATCAACCTCACAGCCTGTTGGCGGCCGTTTGAATACACACCAAAACTGCAAGAAGCCGCACAGACTTCCGCCTCTATGGCCAGTGAGTATCTGTTGTTATTCTACTTTCTCTTCGATAGCGCGTTGTGTTGTGGAAAAGACTGAGGGTGGCGACGCTTTGCGTTTCAGTGTCTCCGGCTTTTGAGAGCCACTTAGTCACAGTGCCTGTCAGTTGTACTAAGGTTCCGTTTAGTCAGTGTGTGTTTTTGCGGTGGGGACCAGTTTCACTTCACTTAAGAAAACGCACGATCAGGCTTGTGTGTGTGTGTGTGTGTGTGTGTGTGTGACGGTGTGCGGTGTGTGTGTGTGTGTGTGTGGTGTGTGCAGAGAGAGATAGAGAGAGAGGGTAAGACTGGCGGGCCAGTGTTGAAACGATAATATTTACAGCCATTTTACGTTATCGCTTTTTGTGTCACCCCCCTAAGGTAAGTGACTGCCTTTTACGGCGTAGTTGGCTGACCGGTCAAACGCAGTTGTAACTGAGTGCACAGTGTACTCTTCACTTGAGTCAGGCGGAACTGAGTTGAAACAAGATGAACATAGGAAGAAAAACAAAATGCAGTATTGCAACATTATATATTAAAACCCTTTTGTATAGATTAGATCAATATATCTGAAACTGGTGACGGGGTGAAGTGAAGTTAGCCAGCAGGGCGACTAGGATTTGGGCTGCTGCCCCTGGGAAAGTATGCACGTGAATTTGACTCGTAATGGCAAAGAAAATTCCCAACAGTGAACACTGGCTGAATTTCCTGCCCACCAGGGATTCAAACCTGCACCTCAGGATCTCGTGCCTTAAACACCAGGCCATATCCCCTTTACCAGTGCCATCAGCAGTAGATTTGGCACTAATGATTATACAGGAGTATATTTTGTTATCTGCATGCATGGTTTGGTCAAAACTGTTACTAGTGTATTAAGAAATAATAAATTAATATGGTGCCCAAACTAGCATACTTGATGTGGTCATTAACAGACTAAGACAGTTTCGTAATCATACTGTACTGCTAAATGATGTTTTGCAAGTACATTAATACAGAGATTTCGCTAGAGTCTAGCTGTGTGGTGTGGGGTTGGAGCATGACATTAATGTATGCAGCACCGAGAACAGTCCCAACAGACTGAATGAACAAATTGCCCCAAGAGCAGGGCTACTTTCAGGCCAGAGACCTGGACCCCAGGTCCTGCAGTAAACGGTTTATTGACAGGGACAGTCAAGGGTTGTGGCTGGGACTTCTTTGGTACATACTTGTATTCCTGGTCATGACTTTGACTGTCACTATAATGTCGGTGAACTTTGGAAAGGTAAAGTATTCCTGATCATGACTTTGACTGTCACTATAATGTCAGTGAACTGTGGAAAGGTAAACCAGTCACACCTGTATGGTCAGCCATTAATGCATCGACACTTCTCCTATGGTTACTTTGATGTTCATGGCTGTGGGCAGTTGCAGGTGTTACCGGTAGCAGGTAGCCTGTTGTGATGGTAGTTTATTAGTGTACCACAACCACAAAAGCCGTTCACATTTAACCTAGATACAAAAGCCATTCACGATTTTCTTGGTAGTTTATTGAACCCTTTGAAATGGGCACAAATGTGAGATATTATTCCTTCATGTAGCCTCAGTTAAAAGTGTCAGTGGCGCACTACCTTTCCGTTCTGTCAGACTGCAACTCTCTGGACCAAAACAGGGATTCTGATGAAAAAAAAAAAATGCAACCTGAACCACTGGCACTAGTGCCAGCTATCTTTTTTTTTATCAGTTTGATGAAAATTGTAGTGTAGAGCAGCCTACCTTATAATGAGCAACTCCCTAAGTCCCTAAGTAGCAGGTAGCCTGTTGTGACGGTAGTTTATTTACCACAACCACAAAAGCCATTCACAGTTAACCTCTACAAAAGCCATTCACGATTATCTAGGTAGTTTATTGAACCCTTTGAAATAAGGTAGTTCTGATGAAACAGATGAACAGGGATTCTGATGAAAAAAAAATGCAACCACTGGCACTAGTGCCAGCTATTCTTTTTTGTTTGTTTTGTTTTTATCGGTTTGATGAAAATTGTAGTGTAGAGCAGCCTACCTTATGATGAGCCCTAAGTGCCCCCCCCCCCCCAAAAAAAAAAAAAAAAAAAAAAAACAAACCCAAAAAAACAACAAAAAAACAACAACAAAAAAACAACAACAACAAAACAAACAAACAAACAAAAAACAACAACAAAAAAACAACAACAACAAAACAAACAAACAAACAAAAAACCAAGCAAAGAAAAACAAGAAAGAAGTGAACACAGACGCTGTAACCATTACACCAGGCTAGAGGGTTCCCCAGGGGCGTTTGTTTAGAGCTCGCTTATCTGTATTTCTTTTGTGTCCCGGAATTGATCGAGTGCTACATGGCAGGTGTGTGTTGCCTAAGAACGCTGGTCGGCACTACGGTTGTGTGACAGTTCAGCAGACATAAATTAGCAGCGACGACAACGTTGAAAGCGTCTTAAAGGTCCAGTTTTTATCGACTCACAGTTCGTTCTGAACTATTTTGGTAGTGTCCAGCGTCATACACCAAAACACATGCAGAAATTACATGCACATTCAGCTTGCGTTCAGCCGGCTGATCGAAGTAAAAACGTAGGAACCAGTGACTGTGGTTACCACATCCGCCTTTTCAAGTTCCTCGTTTACACGGCCATCAAACGCCAGTGTGTTGCTTTCGGAACTCTGCTGACCAATCTCAGACTACTTCGAGCGTACACGCGCAGTCACAAGCGAAACTGTTCGAAAACACGAACTCTGTCTCTATAAAACCTAGTAATGATAGCAGTAACACCTTCATTGGTATCTTCCGTCTGTTCTTGAGCATGAAGGTTTCCGCCATTCGTAGTTCTTGTAAGCAGCACAAGCCGATCTCTTACTCTGAGCTTGGAAAAAGGTTACTCGTGTTCCTTTGAAAGTAGAAAAATACCCTCATAGGGGGCTCCTTTAATAGGAGCAGTATCCCAGGAGGTTTACCTTGGCCGTGATACAGTTTATGAGGAAACGAACCCCCATTTCAGCCAAACCTTCAGTGCTGCTGGTCACGATGGCAAATATTTGGATTTAGTCTTCGAATGGAAGAGTGCAGTGCAAACAGATTTGCAAACGGAACCATACATATTTTTTCATCCACTTTTGGCGGTCTTTACGACGTGGTGCTTGCTAATGCAGCTTTGATAATGGTCAGGGCGCTGTGTGGTTTGGCTAGACAAACATGGTCCCCGGAGGATTTTTGAGCCTCGGTCACTGTATGATCAGGGCGACACTTATTAAACACGGCGTGATTACGTACAGATAAACGCTTCTAAGTGTGCTGTGCGTGTACTTTTTGTGAGCTGCCACGAAAGAATTAATCATTTCTTCCTGGCATTTGATCATTTTTTATGATTAAAACAGAACTTGATTGGTTTAGTCCCCCTCCCGTCCCACCACCTCTTCAGTTAAAAAGGAACTAGTCCCACGGAATTACTGAATTACGCCCTGCAGTCGATAACAAGTCCGGTGATATTGCAGTTCATTTTCATAACATATATAGTTACCGTAATTTCTATTTAACCACCAGTATTATAAGCTCAGTTTACTTAGTTGGTAATTAGTGGTGAATCAATTTTATGCATTGTGTCCTTTCTTATCACTTTTAGTTTGCTCGTCTTATATTAGTTATACATCGTGAAGCTGCCTTTAAATATTAACCCTTTATTTAAATTTTACATGCCCCTGAACAAAAAACAAATTTGTTCTTAATGGACACAATAAAGTCGTTTGAATTGAATTGAATTGAACACCAATGCCACCTGTGTTCCAATCCCCGAGCACTGTTGCAAAGCGGCTTATGAGCAAAAGTGTAATCGAACCTAACCGGTCTCCACCCGAGGGTTAAACATTCCAAGATCACGTTTCACTCTCGTAGCAAGTTAGTATTCGTGAGAATCAAGGCCGCTCCTAAGTCCCCGTTGTTCTCTACTGCGTCAACAGAGCTGACCGTTCTTAGAGTTCGTGTTATGAGCGTGCTCTGGATACTCGGTACAGCTTTCAGTTACAACAGGAATTTGTCACCTGTTATGCGGTCTTTCATCCAGATATCCGGTTTCCAGTACCCCAAACCGCCTAGCAATGTCATTTGTTTTGGTTACAACGAACTAAACAATCACTCGCATGTCAGTACAGAGTGGGAGTGTTTAAATGTCGTGCGTTGTGTTTTCTGCATTGGTGACAGACAGTGTTTGTGATGTGTGCCTTGTCTGTTGTTGTCCGACCTTTATCAGTTATTAATTCTGATCCAACCACGTTCCACTTGTCTGCGTCAGGACGCACAGTGCGGAGACCCACCCCAGAGAACTGATCGATGAGAAGTTAATTTCTCGGCCAGGCTAGCTTGTGGCTAATATTGTCAGGTGTCAAAAGTTTCAAGCTGGGGGAAGGGGGGAGGGGGGGGGGGGTCACAGAGAGACTAACTCGGAAAGCGCCTTGCATGGTTATAAAGCCTGTCAGTGGACTGTCACTTCACAGGCCGAGTAGCGGGGAGAGGGAATTGTCTTACGTTGATGGCCATCGTCAGCTCGCTATAAACATCAGTGTTACAGGGACTCAAGCGCTGCGATCAATAGGCTCGGAGCATTGGTTAGCCCTAGGTCTTGCTTCCTCATCGTAAACCTGTCCCGGGCAGGTCGTTTGGGGGGGGGGGGGGGGGTGGTTTGTTGGGCTTCTTTGGGTATTAGCGCTCCTGATGACATTTTTCCTTTGGCACTTTTTTTTTTTGGCCCCTGGCGGTGTTCATGCAGACGCTGAGCTTGTTTGCCCACTTTCCCGCTTCTCCCTCCACCGTTCTTGTCAGTATTCTTTTAATTCTGACAGCGAAATAAAAATCACAACCGAAAAAGCGCACTGCCAGTATGAGAACACTGTCAATAGTGTCACTGACAGCGAAATAAAAATCACAACCGAAAAAGCGCACTGCCAGTATGAGAGCACTGTCAATAGTGTCAGTTCAGTTCAAACTGTCGTAACACACTCGCACACGCACACACAAAACATGACTTTGCCGTAGTGTCACACCATGCATTCTTTATTATCGTTTGGCAGCTACTTTTTCCTTCCCATATCGAGTCAAATCCATGTGCAGACTCGTTTGCGGTGCCTGTCTCGCCTTCGTGTACACACGCACGCACATACATCAAGTGTGCACACTAAAAATCCCACGTTCATCTTTCGAAGAAGAGTAGGCTGTGGCCGGTGGCGTGGTAAACAGAAAAATACTGTCGCACGCACCAGAGTGAATAGCAGGGTGGAGGTTTGCACATAAAGTAGCGCTTAAACGGCAGCAGGCTTTCACTGCTTCGTCCTCCAGCCCTGCGGCGCCGTGAGCATTTCAGCAGAGATGGATACGTGCGCCGAGGAGAAGTCTACCATACCATACCATACCATACTATGTTAAGGGTTCAATGCCAGAATGTACAATCTATACAGATAGAAGAGAAGAGAGATAGTACGTTCTCGCAGGGAACCCTTGAATATAGTACACTGTCATGTCCTCCATAATTTTATTTGATTGGCCGGCTTATGGGCTTCCAAGCCTTTTTAATGTGGGCGATTTGGGGCAGTAATCAACCATCAAACGAGGTACGTGTGTATTGAACAGCACCCGCAAGATTTACTACAAATCAAGTTTTCGGATCTGGCTCAGTTGTATACTTTAGGGGTTGACGATTTCAAGTCAAGAGATGTACCTAGCAGAGTATAAACCGAATTTGTTCCTTTTGTTGCAGATTTTACCAGACCTCCCCCGCCTATCGTCGGGAAAGTAACACACTACTCAGTAGAGCTGTACTGGGATGAAGCACTTAAACAGGCACACTCGGAGGCCGTGAAGGGGGAAGGGCCAGTCCGCATTACTGTGCAAGAACAGGATCAAGACCAGAGGACCTGGGGAAATGTCTACACGTAAGGATAATTTTTGGTCTTTTGTTGTTGTTTTATTTTTGTGTTGTTCTTTTGTTTCATTTTTTTTCAATTTCTGGAGATCCTGGGTTCAGCTGAGATTCCTACAAAATAGACATGTAGAACAGTACAGGAACGAAGCGAAAAAATCCACCTCAGCCGAGAGTAAACCATACAGCAAAAAGTATGTGCTGGTTCGGCTAAGGTCCAAGGCTGAGAAGATACATGTGTCATGGTTTGTTCGAAGTTTTCTCTCCTTTTTTTTTTTTTTTTTTCAGTTGTTCTTTTTTCCCCAGAGCCACGTCAAGTCCATTTTTGTTATTAAAAAAAAAGAAAAAAAAAGAAGAGCTGAGTGCTTGATAGAGAAAAAGCTTACGTCAGGGCTGGATGTACATGTATGACAAATTCAGTGGAATGGTGTGTATGACAAATTCAGTTGAATGGTGTGTATGACAAATTCAGTGGAATGGTGTACCTTTTGCTGTATGATTACACACACAGCTGTAAGGTCAAGCTTGATTTGTATGGTGACAGGGGCGGACAAAGAAGAACCATAGCAGCCTGAAATCGTGGAAGAACATCAATTTCTTCTGGTGCCATGAGCTTATCGATCATTTATTATGGTTATAAAAGCACAAACACCCCCTTTCACTGACTGGTTAGATTGCCCGAGTTTGCTTGAAAAGAGTGAATAGGATGCATTGAACTAGATGAGATTAACTATGGTGATTGCGTGTTCTTCACAGAAAGGCGTTTTGGGATTGGTAATTGTAGGAATCCATTCGTGGGCACGTCTGCGCATTAGCGTACACTTTTTACCTGACAGTTTGCTCAGAGAGGTGCTAAAACTGTTGATATTGTTATTGTATGTACCCCTTTCCCGAGAGCTTTGATGTATGGGTGTTTGGCGTGATTCGCAATTCTCATTGTTGGTCGGTGTGAAGCCATAGAACTGCATTATATCACCCAATACACCCTTGACGTCAAACCCGAGAGCTCGCATGTTACTGGAGAGTGAACCCCGTGTTCAAGAATCTCTCTCTCTCTGTCTCTCTCTCTGTGACAAACTTGTTTACGTTCTTTTTTTTAATGTATGTATGTATGTATGTATATTCTCGTAGACTAGAAAGGACAGCTTGTAAGATATGCAGCACTGCCTGCAAGTCACTATCCTGAAATAAACGGTTTTGCAACAAAAACATCACAACAGGTGCCTATGACTCCTTGAGAATGAACACCAGAGAAATCATTTCTTTTCAAAACTAAAGTTCTGTATATTAATTCATTTTATTTATTTATTTATTATTATTATTATTTTATTTATTCATTTATTTATTTTTATTTTATTTATTTATTTATTTATTTTTTTTTTTTTTTTTTTGGGGGGGGGGGGGGTATGTTATATCTGTGATTTCCTGTATTTCTCCGGATCTAAGGGCAAGAGAAGTGTGCTGAGTGCTAAGTATAGCCACATTAATTCGCAGGTTTTGGGTACAGCTCAGATTAGTGTACAGCTCTAGATATTGCACCTGTACATGTATAGAAAATGCATTTGCATTAGTGACTACTCAACGTACTAAATATAAAGTCTTGCTACGTAAAAAGTGAGCGCCACTCGCTTGGGAGGGGTCTCAAGGATTCCGATTCGGGTCACAGTCGATTAGAGAGCTATATACCTTACGCGACTCGCTTGACTGGTCCCCGCAGTGATTCCCTAATCCCTGGCAGACAGTTTGGTTCAGTAACCGCCAATAGCTTCCTGACGTAAATGTATTGATTTGCCTCCAGGATCGGTCAGGCGTGGGTTGTTTGTGTTCTCAGCCAGGGGTTTAACTTTTAGCACTCTCACTCAAGAGACGACAGATGTCAGTGTTATTTTCCGGTGACCTTGGCGCTCCTAATTTTGGACGCCAAGTCAGTGGTTATTTAAACATTTTCATCGTGTTAAAGTTTTTGTTTTTGTTTCTTTCTGTTGCTGTAGTGACGTATGATTACTTGAAGGAGATATATATAAAACACTGTATCAGCTTTTTATGCTTTTTGGGGAGCAGTCAAATTTAGGCACACAACACATTGTGAAGTTCTGCAAATATAAAATGCACACCTGGATTGGAAATGAAAATTACTATGCAAACAAAACTGCCCGATGGTCCTTTCTGTGAAGGAGCTAAAAGAAACGAATACTTCGGACTTGCATGAGTGTGAGGTGTAGTCTGATATGTGAAGTGATTGTTGCTGAGCTTCCGTTGCAGTAAATACTTGGGAATCCTCAGGTTGCGGTAGAAGGCTCTAAATCAGTTCGACCTTTCAGGTTACTGTTCAGTGGCATTCCCCAGTGGAGTGTTTTTATTTTGATCTATATGTATTTTTACCAACGTTGCACTTGAACACCATCGTATTAGTGCACGTATAAACAGGTCACGCGCATTATCATTCAATTCAATTCAATTCAATTCAATTCAATATAACTTTATTGTCTGTCGATGGCAGAAAATTTTCTTCTGGCTCACACACACACACACACACACACACACACACACACACACACACACACACACACACACACACACACACACACACACATTAATTTATCTAGACATATAAATCCATACATATTAAACACAGATCCTAAAGTAATGTGTGATGTCCAAGTCTAATACTATGCTACTAAACTAAGAAATCTAAACTAAAAGATGGCAAGGGCATAGCGGACATGACACAGCTGAGGAGTAAGCACAGATGAAAATCTCAACAAATAAAATCTATACATACTGGGGACGGGCAGTAAACACAGTCATGAGTTTAAAATAGATACTGCTGAGGGAATGAAAGATTTCTTAAACAAATTTTTCCTCGCTCTCGGTACTCTGTAGCGGCGCCCAGACGGGAGTTCTTGGAACTGATCATGGAGGGGTGGGTGGGGTCGTTGATAATTGTAGTGGCCTTCCTCCTGACAGCCTTTATATAAAGATCATCTAGAGAGTACTGACCCAGGCCAACTATCTTTCCTGCCAATCTGACTATACGAGACAGCCTTGCTTTGTTCTTCATGCTGAGACTGCCGTACCAGACTACGATGTTAAATGCCAGTACACTTTCAGTTAAACTTCTATATATACAGTTTCTAAAATTTCAGGACAAACATTAAAAGCTCTCAGTTTTCTAAGGAGGTACAGACGCTGGTTGGCCTTCTTCACGATAAAATCAGTGTTCATAGTTCGAGTGTCAGATGGAAAAAAAAGGGGAGCCGTTTCCTGACTAATTTATTGATCGTTCCAGGTGCTGCGTTGGGCACATTTATGGCGTCATGTTTGCTTAATGTTATTACAGTCTTACCCCACTGGTTCCATTCAGAACTGCAGCGATAAATTACAGCCTGTAACTTACACCCAGTTACAGTCTGGATTCGTTACACAATTGGCTGGTAAGCTGGTAGCTGTGCTCTATCACGGCCGAAACCCGGCAGAAGGGGCCCCCCATTTCCAGCCGGCATTACCTGGAGCTTTACTGCCCAACGTCCGGGTTTTAGTGTAAAATATGCAAAATCCATTAGAGAGCGCCTTTGGAGCTGAGGGCAAAGGGCCACTTTTGATGCGCAAGAATGATTGGTGTTACACGTTAATGCCAGACTCATTCGTCATCTGGATCCCCTGTGTGTGTGTGTGTGTGTGTGTGTGTGTGAAAGGATTTGAATATACTTCAGTGATAAGTCTCCTCGAGAAATTTGTCATGGGAAAACGAGTGGCTGTGAGGTTTCACATTTTTGGTGCACTGAATAAACCGCACAGGCTGCCACAGAAATGTTGAGTGTGTGTGTGCGTGCATGAGAGAGAGAGAGAGAGGGAGAGAGAGAGAGCTAGGCTTGTGATGTCGGTATTAGAAGCTGTTGTATAGGCCGGTTATAACATTTATACTAGTAACAACCTTTTTTTTTCCATGGGGCAAAAAGATGAATGGCTTTATAATAAATTCATCTTAGACTTTCTGAACCAGTCAAAGTGAGTCTAATACGCTTATTTGACACGCATGATTGTATAAAGTAGGATTTTACGCAAGGCAAGCTAGTTCTCAGACTGCAGTGCACTGAACCATAAAAACTTGTAACAGAGATGTTCATTTAGAAATATTAGCAGCACTGCACACTTCTTCATATTCATGCACTATAACCATTTGTTTTCATTTGCTGTTCCAACAGGGGTGTAGGCAAACGATGCGAAGTGAGGGGGCTTGAGGAAAAGACAGAGTACCGCTTCCGGATGAGGTTTCAACAGGCTGAGAGCACAAGTGAATGGAGTCCCATGACAGCTGTTTCAACAACAAGTAAGTTTCACCTTTTCAGGACTATAATAATAATAATTATTTATATATAGCGCTTAATCTACAGTACATGTAAGGTAGTTCGAAGCGCTCAGAGTACAGGTAAAGAGACAGATAGACGTGAAGGTTCAGGGCCAGGGCAACTGCATGTATGGTGCTTAATAAGGAGATGGAGAAAGACGGAGGGAGGTTAGACGGAGCTTTGAGATGAAAACAGGTAGGTTTTTAGATTTGTTTTGAAGGTTTCGAGGGAGGTTGACTGGCGGAGCGAAAGAGGCAGAGAATTCCAGGCTTTTGGACCAGCGTAGGAGAAGGCTCAAGAGCCAACAGAAGAAAGTTTAGTGCGTGGGATTCTGAATATCAGGGTATCGGATGAAGACCGGAGGGAACGTGACGGAGTGTACTGTAGAGTTCCAACAAATCAGACAGGTAGGATGGGGCGGAGTTATGGATGCACTTGTAGCAGAGGGTGCAGATCTTGTATTTAATTCTTTGAGAGAGTGGAAGCCAGTGCAGAGAGCAGAGTGCATGAGAGATGTGGTCGGACTTTTTCAAGCGAAGGACAAGGCGAGCAGCAATGTTCTGGATGCGCTGAAGCGGGAGAATGGATGAAGCAGGGAGACCAGCCAGCAGAGAGTTACAGTAGTCAAGACGGGACAGAATGAGTGAAGTGACCAGTTTGGCTGTTGCATCGGTGGAGAGGTACTTGCGGACAGAGGAAATTCGGCGGAGTTGGAAATGGCAGGACTGTGAGATCTGGGCAATGTGCTTTTTCATGGTCAGGGTGCTGTCAAGTGTTACCCCAAGATTTTTGGCAGAGTCAGAGAAGGGAATGGAGAGGGTGTCCTCTAGCTGAAGGGAGGACTGGCTGTAATTAGCACCTTGTGGTCAGACTCTTTGTATGGTGAGACCGTGAAAGTGTTTGCTTGGGTGCGCATTTGTGCATGTGTGTGTGTGTGTGTAAGAGAGAGGGGGTTGGGGGGGGGGGTCACACACTGCCATGTATATATGTATGTAATTACTCTTACATGTGGTGTGCTTTGTAAACTCGGTGAAGAAAATCAATTCCTACCGTTCCTTTGCAGGGGAACCCTTGAATGGACAGAACCTACACAGAACAATTATACAGGAAAGTCTTGCAGACCCTAGAGCAAGTGTTACAGAGCGGGTGAGTTGACATAAGCTAATGACCACACCTTGACAGTCGCATACAAAGTTGGGGAGGTCAGGGACAGCTGTTGTTAGGGTCACTTTTCTCATGTAAAATATGAACTTTGAATAGATCAGAGCGAAAGCATTTCTCCCCTACATTTTCAAGTCAGCCTTTTTACTACTTCACCAGTATGACACATTTGTATCATTTGAAAACAGAGATTATATTTCTAATTAGAACAGTAAATGATTTTCCATGATGCCCAAAATGAATTGACTGATAGGTGAATGATCATATCTGTACATGTATGTATTACATAATAATATGTGTATCGGCTGCTTGTTTATGGTACAGTGTATGTCAGTATTACTATTAGGTCCAATTTCATGATTGATGTCAACAGAGAGGTATCAGTGGACGTGCCGGATTCCCTTGGTTTTACAGGGCTGATGCAGGCCGCAAAGAGGGGCTTTTTACAGTAAGTGAATGGACATGGTACCCTCTCATCTGGTTCTAGATGACATTTCACGCAGATGGGAAATACTTCAGCGTTTTATTTGCTGTTGTTATTTTCTGTGGTTCTGGTAGATGTCTAAGAATACCTAATTGTGTATATATAGACCAGTTATTGATACGTTTTAATGTTCATCTTGACTAACCTGGCAGCGGTCTGGCAAAAGCGTGATGCATAAAAGCAGAAACTGAATGGCTGTAATGGAACTTGACACTTGAAGGTTAATGTGAACGTTCCAGTTCAGCTGGAACGGAACTCCACATACATGTATATCTTAATTTGCAGTAATGATTAGTTGCCCCCTGCTTGTGAGAGGATGATTAGTGTTGGGGTCAAGTTACTCAGTCAGTGGGTTATTTCTGTCAGCTGCAAACCTGTACTTACCTCCCTAGGCTTGAAATTGGTCCTTTACTTTGCTTCGCTATCAGTGACACTTGATAGTGATACTAAACACTGATAAGTAGCCATTTAATTGAAGCTTTTAGGGTACCAGAAAATAGTGCACACGCAATTTTCAGGTGGGTAAGTCGATGATATACACTCATTCAGGTTGAAATGATAATTTCATGAGTTCTGTATAGTATACATCACAAACAATGCTGTAGGAGAGCTTAGCTTTGTGTTTGATACAGTGCAGGAGTGATGCTGGCACAGCCTTCAGATTTTTGTTTGTGTGTGTGTGTGTGTGTGTGTGTGTTTCATTGTTGGCTAGTCTAGGGATTATGATCTAATCTTCTGTCAGACTTGTCACTTGTTTTTTACATTTTTCTCTCTGTTTCTGTCTGATAGGGGTATGGAAATGTTGCTGGAGCATGGAGCAGAAGTGGATTACAAAAATGAATCTGGCAAAACAGCGTAAGTATGAAATCAGTCTGATATGAGCACACACCCCTTGTGTGCAATGCAGTCAGTGAATAAAACAAACATCAGATCACCAGCTTTGACAGTGATGATCATTATGGTACTTTATCCTCAGTGTTCTGTTTAATTTACTGCGTTTAATTTACGGTCTGTTGACCTACCTTTGAAAGTTATCTTTGGGGAGAACAAAAGAAACCTTGAGATGAGTGGACACCTAAATTTACACAGGGTCTTAGTATGACTCATTTTAAGTAGACCCGTGACCCATCTTAAGATGGTTTGTGCAGATGACTGACACGCTTTTCTTTTCTTTTTTAATCAATTTTAGTAAGCTGTAGGAACTGAAACTAGTGAAAGTGACTTGTACTGAGAGGTGTGTTGCATATTAAAGTGATGTACCCCCTGATGGTTCTGTTTTCTGATAAAGTTTGCTGGCACCTCAAGTGTGTGTGTGTGGGGGGGGGGATTGCATATTCGGTGATGAAAGAAAGACGCCTTCTGACTTTTATCGTTAACTAGCAGCTATCATTGTGTGGACACACTTTGACGTGCATTCATGCATTCTTGAAAAGTTTGTCTGTTGACAGAAAGGCTTAAACATTTCTTCTGTGTATAATCTGTTAAAATGTTACCGTACACACATGGGGATGAGTTTCTCTATACAATGTGTTTTTTTAGCTTTTCCTGAAGTGACTTGTGTTTCTGCTGTAAGTGTCAAGATAAGTGAATGAGTGACACCTGTTTAGATAAGGCTAGGTTGATCCTGCGCACAGAGCTGTATGCACTATGAGCCAGTGGTCGAGAAAAGAAGGCAGTAGAGAGGGAAAAATTTTAGACAGCTCTGTGGTGTATGTATGTTCAACTTTTAAGTGCCCGGTACTTAATGTTGGAGGGAATCAGCTGTTCTGTTACAACACACACACACACACACACGCACACGCGCGCACACACACACACACACACACACACACACACACACACACACACACACACACTGCAATGATGTCATGCTTACGTGTATGCTATACTGGTGTAGCACAAACTACCCATAGCTATATTTTGGAATCCAGCCTTTCTGCAAGCCTACTTCATACACCCCAAGTTAACCTGTAACTGCATGCATATTATTCGCCAGAAAGATGCTAACTGCATGCATATTATTCGCCAGAATAACGTGGTAACGCGCTTGTCAGGAACATCACCTGTTGAAGTACAAATTTCGAGGCAGCTGATATCAGCACTGTACACTGCTGCACAAGTGTCATGTACTGTTGCAGTATGTCTGTGGGAACCTTGATTTTCCATGTAACACGAATGCATGCAGTGGGCCTTTGATTATTATGTTGCTATACAATATGTACATTTGTAAATATGTACTTCTTTCTGTCAGGCTGATGATGGTGTGTGCGGCAGGCAAGTTGGAGCCTGTGAAGGTGCTGCGAAAGCATGGTGCCCGCTACGATTTGTTTGACAATGGTGGCTGCGCTCCCATTCACTGGGCAGTGGACGGGAACAACGTGAAGCTGATTGAATGGATGGCAGAGGATGGAGCAGATTTGAACCTTACAGATAAAGGCCATGGCCGCTGGACCCCGCTTATCAGATGTGGTGTGTTGTCTTATCTGTACTATGTGTTGCTCCTGGATTGCCTATCTCTTTTATTTTCTCTTTTATTTTCCAGCAAAATGTTTTGTCAAAATTATCTTGGAAATAATGATCAGTGGAAATTTGTTAGTGTTAGTTACACACTTTAAAAAAAATCTCCAACGTGCCTTGCAGTGACTGTTAAATTTAGGAATAACCCCTTTCCTAATTGCTGTTGCTTTTTATTCGTTGATGAAACAATAAATGCTCTTCTTTCTTGAATTTTCAGTACATCTAATCTTATTAATACTCTTTCAGCCAACCTGCATGGAAACAGAGACTTGGCTTTGGCACTGATGATGTGCGGTGCTGACATCCACTCTACAGACTGCAGCGGCTCCACTGCCCTGCATCATGCTGTCATGCGGAAACACTTTGAACTCACACAGCTTCTCCTGCAGAGACGTGCAGATCCCCTGCTGCAGAATAAAGTAAGAATGGAATTTTTTTCAACTGTTACAACTGTCCTTTACATTCTGCACACGTTTAGTCAGTCTAGACTGTACTGTTATCTGAGAATATGTTTCAAGATTTTCTTTTGGATTTAACTTACCTGGTTTCTTTTGTTTCAGGAGGACCACTCTGCATACTTGATAGCCATGAGCTCTGATGACAGACGGGTGAGTTTTTAGCTTATTTTGTCGATGAGCTCTTGCACCGATTAAATATTAATTAGGTACGTGAGCTCTAGTCTTGTTTAGTCTTGCCTTGCAACTTTCCAGGAAACAGGAAGATGTGAAACTTCCACTGAGAGAGTCCACAGATTTGGGTCACCCATTCAGATGTGTAGTCGCATTAGTTCTTTTGCTTTCAAGAAGGTTGCTACTGATATCATGTTTAAGAAAATGTTTTAGGAATGCGTACCTGTAAGGCCACACTTTAAATCCTAGAGTTTTGCAGAGTAGTTTTGTATTTTTTATTCACTTCTTTTGTACCTGCGCAGTTCAAATAACCTTTCTGTTTCTCTGGTCTGTTTGCTTCTTACATATTTCTTGATGTATCCGGTATTGTATTTGTTTTAGCGGATTGCTGCGTTGATGGAGCCGTATGTTGAGAAAGCCAAGAACCAGCAGAAGTCGGAGAGGCGAGCTCGAGACCTTCAAAACGCTGCCGGACAGTCAGAGACACCTATGGTCAGTAAGGTGTCAGGGGAACCTTACGGTCACTCTGTACCTCAGGTGCGCAAAGTGGATCAGGCTGTCTAGCCATTTCCATCATTCTGTTTCACGAAGCTGGGAACCCTTTTGTCCCAGATGTGTTCAAACTGAAAAGTTGAATGTTTGCAGAGTAAAGCCACCTTTTACTAGATAATATGTGCGCCTGTTGCGTTGCTCAGCACTAGCATTTGTGAATTCTTTCGAGGCTTTGACAGAGACTCCGCTCACAGACGCTAAATTCTTCTCCTGAAGTAGTCTTTCAGGATGAATTCCTGAATGGTTAGTCAAAAGGAGACCCTTTTCTTCTGATCCTTGTTGACTGATGAGTTTGATGATAAATGTCCCAACAATTGTCAGATTTTATTATTTCAGTGCCTATTTAGTGTGTTTTTTTGTTTTTGTTTTTTTTTAGTGTTTTTAAACTTAAGGAAAGTATGTAGAGAAAGAGGCATGTGCTACCTCACAGTTGTATTTTTTTCATTTAGTGGTAATTTTGCCAGTAAGTGTGTACATATATTGTATACGTTTGTGATTGAACCACTTTCTCTGGAGTGTCCCAGACTGAAAGCAGCACTGCCAGCGATTCATAGATCAAACCAAACTGTCCATCATTTTTTTTTCTTCTGTATTGATTTTGCACATGTATCTCATCCTCCATCGTCAATTTCTTCTTCTCTTTTTTTTTTGCTGCTGAGAAAACTGAAAAAAAAGTGATTATAGGTATGTTTTGAAACCAAATCATCCCTTTTTAACAAAAAATGATTTTGTACATGTTTTTTGTCCTCCATTATCACATTTATTTCCCCCATTGGTTTGAACTGAAAAAGGAATATGTATATATATATGTATTTTGTTTTGAACTATGTGTATGCAGGAGTGTCTGTTCGTTCGTCCATATCATAGAGCTTAAATGTTAGCATCACTGAGGTCCTTTTTGGATCCTACACCAAATGAAGTGTAGTTTTTATTTGTTTCTGTGTTTGTTTATAAAGTGCTTGTATTTGCCCTGTTGCCGTTTTCTTGAGCAGGTTACATTAATCAAAAACATTGTTTTGCATTGTCCTTTTTTAAAAAGTACATATCAGTTACATTTTACAGTGTGGATCCATTCCATTTCATTGATCCATGATGCCATGTACTGTTACAGCTTTGTGAATACTGCTGACTGGTACATATATATCTAATGTACCTCTGTGTAGGCATTATATTCTATGCAACTAAGAACAAAGATTGACAAGAAAATGTGTTTTTATCTTGTATTTTCAGTTAGTAGTTTGCTGAGTTCTGCAAGCAGAAAGATAGAGGTTTTACGTTTATTCTTCTAGACAGAGCCTTTTCCTCAGTTTGTTGATGTACCTGCACTGTGATACATATTACAATTTTCAGTGGGGCTTTATATTTGTATTTTAACGTTAAACATTCCATGTTACCGTAATCCATCCTTATTAAAATAATCCATTTTTACACAACTGTCTACATTTAAGCAAAAAAGAAAACGGAATAGTGTGTTTCAGGTCTCCTTACCTCCACAGAAGGGTGAAAGTCATGATGCCTCTCCCCTCCACCCCCCTTTTTTTGGGAGGGGGGGTTGGGTTGGTTGAAATTTCCTTGTCATTTTCCTATTGTATTAATCTTGTTAATTTTTTTCAAAAGATTATTTTTAATTTGAAGAGGGGAAGGGGCTCAAAGAGTAGTGTCGGTCAGAAAACTTCAAACAAACTTTTCTTTGTTTCTCAGTTGAAGCACATACAGTTCAGCCTCATTGAATCTTTTGATAGTTTATTGCAAAGCACGAAGCAGTTGACTCGGTGTGATAGATCTTGGTTCACACAACATTCAAGTGACATTAGTTCTGGGGCATGTTAACTTGTGCAATATTGTCAGGTCTTGCAGAGATGGTATCCCGAAACTGACCTTTTTTTTCGTCTTTCTTTTTTTTTCTTTTTTCTTTTTTTTCATCAGTTGCCTGTTCTTTTTCTTCTTCTTCTTTTTCTTGAAAGACTGTTAACACATGATCCTTAATTATTACAAACTCTTTTTTTTTTGTTCTGTCATCCAACCACCTTTTGCTCTTGAGTTTGACATTGTTTCGAAAGAATATTCGTGTAACTGCATGCTTCTTTGTATCCATGAACAGAGACATACACATCACAGCCATGTAGTACATGTAGCATATGGTGTGTCCATGAGCATCAGACAGGGGTGCCAGAGTTGCGATTCAGATCGGATTTCCGATTTGAAATTTCACCTCAATCCCGATTTCCGATTTGGTAGAAAATCGTACGTTTTTTTGGTTTTTTTTTTTTTGGGGGGGGGGGGGGGGGGGGGGGTTCCGATTTGCAGGGTGGCATATTTCCGATTCAGATCGGATTTCCGATTTCGAGACCGTCTTCGGCGGAGTACAAGTTGCAATGGCCTCCTCTTGAAGTAGAAACACTTTTAACCGCAAAATCGTGAAAAAGGAAGAGGTGGTGCGTACAGGCGGCTACGTAGTTTGCGGTAGCTAGATATGCTTGCCGTGTGCCGAGTTTGCGGTAAGCTGTCTTGTCCCTCCCCCGCCTCCCCTTGTCAATTTTTTCAGCGTCCCCTCCCCCCCCCACCCCCCCCGGTTGTCAATTTTTTTGAGGGCCAATCCAGTTTCAGGAATGCTGCGGTAAGCTGTCTTGCCGTCCCCCCCCCCCCCCCACGCTTGTCAATTTCTTCTGGCTTTCCTTGCATTCTGAGTTGTGGCTTTTCAGATTTGGCAAAACATCTTGAAGTGGTTTCAGATGTGTAGGTCCCGAGTTTCTAGCACCCCTGATCAGATATGTTCCTTCCACACATGTACTCATAGACATGATCTAGAAACTGTATCAGAACGTGCATTAGTTTGATTCCTTCATAAATTGCAGGATATACTTTTATGCATAGATGATGGTGGTAACCAATCGTGTAAGAAGCATGTTCAACAGACACGCACACTTAATTGGGGAAAAAAATGGCGCCTAACTTAAATTTTCTTCTACGTGTATATGTTGTTATGCATTGTTATTAATATCCAATACTAAGAATGACGAAAGATCACTTACACTCTTTTCTGATAGTCATGATTTTCAAAAAGGGGACAGCATAGTTGTTAACTGGATTGCATTTGAAGAGATGAGTACCTGCCATTTTTACATTGGAACGTTTTTCAAAATTTTGATGTGTCAATGCGTAGATCCCATGTTTCCCAAGCCTGTTGTTAATTACAATCATATAATTATGTCCACCCATTCAAGTATTTGATTTTTCCAGCTAGCTGTCTGAGCAGCTGGGTGTTTTGTGCTTTTAAGGCTTTAATAGGTTGCACCTGTGATACTTTATAGTACAGAACATTTCCATACATTCCGTCCACATCCGTAAGTCCATGAATTGAAAACGTCCATGTACTTATGTTTTGAAATTATACCTTAATAACTATATTTAAAACATAAGCATATGCTTTTTTCCTTTTGTCTGAGGTATATAGAAGGAAACCAAGACTTGAATAAATTAAATGTTCAAAATTTGACATATTTTCTCTTCCATTGGGGTCCTGTGACTGTGAGGTCTTGTGTTTGTGTGCTCTGCGTGAGTGTGTGTGTGAGCTAGATGAGTGAGAGAGTTTTTAAGTTAAAGTTTTTTGCATTACAGCCGCCTTGTGCTGTCCTGTGATTGTGTGCTCCGAGTCTGTTACTGCATGACTGTGCGTATATATGTACGTGTGTGTGTGTGTATGTGCTGAATCTAAGAACTTTTAAGTTTGTGAAAGCTTTTCTGTATGCAATGCACTGAACAAGAGAGGGTTTTGTGTGTGTGTGTGTGCCACGGTGTGTGTGTGTGTGTGCAAAACGGTCACCCAAAAAATCACTAAATACTACCATGCAAACAACATGACAAAATGGTCGGTTCAGATTTACGCCGTTCACAGAACTAGATCTTGCTCAAAGGCACCACTGGTGTATCTGCGAACTGTCCTTTATTCTCGTTCGGAGCCGCTTTGGTTCGGGTGTGTGGGTAGATTTATTTCGTTATATTGCCCAAGCGGAATTTTGTGAAACTCGTAAGTTAGGCTGCATTACTTCCCTTGATTCACGTGTGCTTGTCTGGTCACAGTGAAAGTAAGTATTTCAACACTACGTGCGCAGCTATAAAGTATATAATTTCCACAAACCAATGAGCAGTTTCTGCAGACTAAAACTACTTATAGTATAGACCTCGGACTCATTACATTGCTTTTATAGTCTGCACGCAGTCCATGCTGTCACACTATTACAGGCGTGGAGTGGGCTCCTCGGGTCAGCCTTATGTTCCCCGCGGTCTATTAATTTAAATGTTTCCGGCTCTGTGTTCCTTATGTGTTATTACCTGCTTAGGGTTAGGTTAGGGTTAGGGTTGTTTGAACATAGACCTGGGGGACCGTAGACCTGGGAAAACAGGTTTTTTGGTGTTTTTTTTTTTTTTTTTTGGGGGGGGGGGGGGGGGCTCCCGCTTTTACCTTGTGCGTTGTTACTGTAACTAAGGACGACCGGTTTCTTTCGGAATTTTCACCATTATTTTACTATTCCCTCTTGTAGTTGTACCCTGGCAGTTCATCGGCATCATGGAGACCACTTCCACTGTAGAGGGACAGGAAGGTACAGGTAACGGCACAGAAGTACAGAGATCAACACCAGTGGCTGGTGCAGCTTGCAGCCAGGACCAGAAAGTTTCACAGCTTGCTGACAACAAACTGTTGGCTAAGAAGCCAGGAGTAGCTGCAATTAAGCCTGAGTAATATTACTTTTACATTGTTCATTTTTTAAATCCCTTTTGCAGTCTTAATTTGACTTACAGAAACTGAGAAGAAGAAACAAATGGAAAACAAGAGCTAGTAGTTCTGCGAGCCTGATTAACCTAGCTTATACTCAAGTCACAAAAAATGGTGTAAGATTTACACAAGAAGTTGCAGCATTAAAGCCACATTACATGGAAGACTTAAATGGTATTCTTATATATATGTCTCTCGTTGCAGCATAAGTGGGTCATTTCTTTTGAACTGTCTTTTTTCAAACGTTGAGAAAGTTGCAGATTTCAATTCATAATACTAATTAATATTGGATTATAGAAACAATAATTTGTAGTGTGGATATGGTTTCAGGTTTCTGGTACATGATTACACACCACAGCTAGCAAATGAGTACGTGTCAGCAGAAAGCAAGGAGAAACTAAAACAGAAAACTGAGGACTCCGCAGATTT
The DNA here is from genome assembly GCA_018292915.2 of Batillaria attramentaria. Classification (NCBI taxonomy): domain Eukaryota; kingdom Metazoa; phylum Mollusca; class Gastropoda; family Batillariidae; genus Batillaria; species Batillaria attramentaria. The sequence goes on from JACVVK020000230.1 coordinate 223,226, forward strand.
CAGCGCTGGCTCTGGTGTCAAGAGGAAGCACGATGAGACTGAGGGAGACGATGCTGCTGGTGGAGACACTTCCGAGAAGAAAAGCAAGAGGAAGCTGCTGAAAGGCAGAAATAAACAGCGTCCAGTATTCAAAACAAAAGACGCTGACAAAGCATGCCCTGCTATACTGCAAGAGCAAGAGTGTAAGTTTGGAGACAAGTGCAAGTTCAGTCATGACGTGGCTGCCTTTCTGCAGAACAAGCCTAAGGACCTGGGTGAAGAGTGCCACAATTTCAAAACCTTTGGACGATGCCCTTATGGGTTTGCCTGTCGTTTTGCAACGCACCATTTGTCGTCAGAGCACAAAAACTTGACAAACCAGGAACTGTTTGACAAAATGGCAGCTCAGCCACAAGTGCGTAACACTTTGACTAAAGATTTGCAGCACCTGTTGTGGAAGAAAAAATATGATTTTTCTAGAGCGTTCCAGGTTGTGGATGACTATTATAGTCAAATTAGAGGTGAGGACGGACAGTCCGGGAAGGGTGACAGTCGGGATCATAGAAAATATGGCATCAGCTCTGATTCCACGCAGAAGGAAGTAGACCCCATCACAGATGAAGGTGAAATCCGTTTGCATCCACGAGAGAAAAAACTGGTACGTACATAGAAAAGACACATTCTCCTTTATGTGTATGTGAACTTTGTATTGTAAATGGAATACTTGATTATATACACAATATTGCATGATTAGATACATGGACAGTTCTTAATCTGAGATGAACAGAAACATACAGTGTATTCTGTTTTTTTTAATATGTCTCGGTTTTTGTGGTAAAGCTTTTGGCTATTTCATGATTGAAGTTTTGGATATATTTCTGGGTTTTTCTTTGGGTTTTGTTGTTGTTTTTTTTTTGTTTTTGTTTTTTTTGGGGGGGGGGGGGTGCGTGTGTTTAGTGTCATTCAACCCCCTTGATGCTTTCACAGTGCCCAGTACATAACTTTATGACTTTTTTGTTTTGTTTCTGCTTTTATCTGTCAGATTTGAAGATTCAGCTCATGGCTTTCAGTTTTTAAGTTTGCTTGTATTTTGCAGGTGGATTTCTCCAACAAGCTGTACCTTGCACCGCTAACTACGGTGAGATGTAATGTCTTTATCAGTATTCTCAGCAGTGTATATGTGTGTTTTCATCTGTATTCTCAGCAGTTTCATATGGAAGGAATTTTTTTAAGTGCCCTGAGATAGTAATACTAGTAATAGATAATACATGTAGTGTTGATGTTAGTTTAAACCTGCAGTGCAGGAGCAGTCATTTTTGCTTTTGTCAAATACATAACCAGTTGTTGTTTTTTTTAAATCATTCATCATTCATGTATGTTCTATACTCAGGTGGGAAATTTGCCCTTCCGGCGCCTGTGCAAGAAGTACGGGGCAGATATCACGTGCGGGGAGATGGCCATGGCTTCCAATTTGCTGCAAGGGCAGCAGAGCGAGTGGGCCTTACTCAAACGTCATCACACAGAAGATATTTTTGGCGTGCAGGTAGATTTTGGTGATTTTAATCCCACTTAAAACATGAAAATAGTGAGGCAAACGATGCGGCCCGTACTATTGTTTGTGCTGCCCACCAGCCCTCTGACCACATTGTGAACACTTTCTCCTCTCCCGTGCTGGAGAGCGTGGGCAAATGGGGGGTAACTGGAAAGCGCCCTGTTGTGAAAGATAACCATAGAAATCTTTGGTGTCAAGATAAAGTCAGATAAGAAGAAAATGAATTTGGGGAAAACTCAGCATGTCATCAGGTTGAACTAGCCAGAAGACTGGTGATGTTACAAAAAATTGTTTCATGAATTTTGTGTTTATTCTTTGTTTGCCTTTTCAGATCTGCGGTGCATTCCCAGACATGATGACACGCTGTGGACAACTGCTGCAAGAGCAGACAGAGATCGACTTCATTGACATCAACTCTGGCTGTCCGATCGACCTCATCTACAAGAGGGTGTGTTGCTTGTTTTAGTTCCAGGGCCAGGGGAGCATTTGTGGGCAGAAATATTGCAAAGAACTGCACCCACACACAATCACTGTAATCACACATTCGCACAAACACCACACTACCAGGCTTGGGAACTCTCCTTGGATCTACAGTTTTCCTGGGAAGGGCATCTTGGTTCCGTGGTTGAAAAAAAGATTTTCTGAGGAAAAGAAAATCTGAGGGGAAAAAACTCTAAGCGGTGAAAGTTTCGTTTAGTGGCACATTGGCATATGTTTCAATCCTCCCCCCCCCCCCCTCCACACACACACACCTGAATGATTCCTTCTTTCACTCCACATGTATAGGACTATGAGAATCTAGCTTATTTTGAACTTCAGGTGTATTAGTAATGTGTATTAGTAAGAGGCCATGTCTGTAATTTTACTTTGTAACTGTAACTAATGCAAGCAGCAGTCTGTACTTCAACGCTAGCTAGTGTACCTCAGCCTTGCTCTTTTTCTCATACCTTCTTATCCCTCCCACTCCCCCGGCACTACCAATGCACTACCAACATTCTGTGCATGGAGTTTTTTCAGCATGCTACATGTATAAGACATCACCATCATCGTCATACCTGTCATTTTAGGGAGAAGGCTGCGCTTTGATGGGCAAGATTACGAAATATGAGAACATCGTCCGCTGCATGAACTCTGTCATTGATGTACCGCTTACCGTCAAGATGCGCACAGGGATCATGGATGGGAAGAACACTGCCCACACACTGATACCCAGGCTGAGAGATGCAGGAGCAGCTCTTGTGACAGTGGGTTGAACTTAGTTACTGGCATGATCTGCAGAGTTGTATCGTAATCTGCGGAGTTTGTAGAGTTATTTCATCATCTGCTCAGTCTTGGTGTCCATAAATAATCCTGATTTAGGACCATGAGTATGTCGACAAACTTATTTTCTTGTAAATTAGATTATACTATTATGTTTTATTTACTTTATTTCATAAACCATCCATGGCGTTAAGCCCTAACTAACTAACTAACTCGTAAACCATCCACCCAAAGGTGAGAGGATGCTAAGAGCAGCACTCAACCACTGGCCGATTTAACCAGTCTGTTATAGAAACAAAGTAATAAGAATAATAATAATATTATAGTAGAGTGCGGAGTTCTGCTTCGAAAAGCACTCAATGCGCTTTTTGCTCACGCACACGCACAACATTCACACACACACATTCATGCACATCAATACAGGCGGTGGAGTTTAAACTTAAAGATTAAAAGCTAGTTTGAAAAGATGTGTTTTGAGTTGTGCTTTAAACTGTAGGAGGGAAGGGATGTTTCTCAGAGAAGATGGCAAGGAGTTCCAGACGTGGGGGGCACTATAACTGAAAGAGCGTTGGCCAAATGTTTTGAGGCTGACCCTGGGGACCTTAAGTAGCTTTCCTGAGGATGAGCGAAGAGTGCGGGATGTTTCGTACGTGGTGAGCTTATCAGAAAGGTACCTTGTGTTGTGTGCTGCCTTTTATGCCTTTTAACCCTTTCAGGTACACTGCACTGTTTCCTGACAGGCTACGAGTCTTCTCGTAACAGCCATGCAGCAGCCAGCTGCGGGCTATGAGTATACTCGTAATGACAACTAGCAGTCCAAATCGTGTCCTGATCCCGCTTTAAGGCATCCAAAACCAGGTTTATGGTGTTGTCTCTCTTCCTATGAGACCACTTCCTGTGTTTGAGTCTTTGATGGTGGTTTTCCCTCGAATTTTTAACGACAAATGGCACGAAAGCGACACCTCAAGTGCGCCTAAGTTTTACACGAACTTGCGCTCAATAGCTATAGTGCTAGTGACCCAGAGTGAGACTCCGATGATGTTGATTTTGTGCAATAAAGTGACGAATCTTCGCCTGAAAGTGACGAATCTTCGCCTGAAAGTGAAGTAGAAGCCTCCTATGTGGCTTGTCCGAGCCATGCCGGTCACGGTAGGGCCAGAACTCGAAATAATCGAGGAAGAAGTTTGCCACCGAGCCGTAACCATGGCAACCTCAGCAAGAAATTACAGTAAGCTTCAGTAGGGTCTTACCTATTCAAACACCAAGTTTTATGAAAATTGCTCCACAAATAAAAATGTTATGCCCTTTCAAATAACACTACTCAAAATTCTGTGTTTTCATCACGGCAGCCCCAGGCAGCAGGGGTACACTGCACTGTGGCTGTGTTAGGCAGAAAAGGGTTAATGATTTAATGGGATCAGTTACTTTACTGGTGTAGTCACTCAGACTGGAAACTGAATCCATTTTTATGAAGTGTATTTCTTCCAGCTTCATGGGCGGTCCCGAGAACAGCGCTACACAAGGTTGGCGGATTGGGATTACATCAAACAGTGTGCTGAGGTCGCTTCTCCCATGCCTGTGTTTGGTAGGTATTTTCTGCTGTGAGCACATTCAGAGTTTTTCTGGAGGTGATCTTCTGTGGATGTTGCAAAGAGTGTGCTGCATCTCAGAATTAACATGTAGCCCACATGTCCGTAGCACATGTAACCCGCACTCATGGTATTCGCTCTGATGTGTTTCTGCTGTGCAGTGGCACGGCATGGTACGTCCACGATGTCATTCGAAAGAAAAAGGGGTGATTTCAAGGTGAAAGATATTGACGGTATGGTCTTTTTCCACCAAATGACATCTGGATTTACTGTGTTTTTGCCCTTACTCGGCAGCCGTGTCAAACAAATCGACGGTTCCCTGCCATCGATGCAGAGAGAAAGAGATGTTTGGGCAGGGAACCCGGAAATACTCCGACAGACAATTCCACATGTATTGGTGCACTGTGATTGGCTGCACTGACTTGTCAATCAGAATCTGACTGCATGTCGGTTCTTGAAAACACATTACGTATCTCACTGTAAAATCATACTCATGCACTCGTAATGCTACCAATGAATTTTGACCATCAGCTGGAGATTCTGCTGGTACTTTTATAATGTGTGTGAGTGACACTCTTCAGTCTTGGTGACAGAAACGCATTTTTTGGAAACCTACCCTGACTGAAATTCTGTTTTGTTTTTTTAGCAAAACATGGGTCAAATAGTAGCAACTCAGAGAGAAGTGCCACATTCATATTTTACATTTAGAGAGCTAGGAGAGGTCACCAAATACTTTTAAAACTGATAAAATTTGTTTGGCTGGGTCTGTTTCACCCTTACAGAACCCAGTCCCACTGCATCTCACCCTGGGTTTCAGTCTTTTTCAAATTTAAGAGTGAGGCCCATGAATGTTCTTGTACATGTAGGTTATTTTTTCAAGTCTTCTTTCTGCGAACAGGTAATGGTGACATCCTGTCTTTTGAAGACTACAACCTGCACAAGGAAGCCAGTGGTGTGTCTGGCATCATGATTGCCAGAGGTGCACTGATCAAACCATGGATCTTCACAGAAATCAAGGAACAGCGGCACTGGGACATCTCAGCCAATGAACGCTTCGACATGCTCCGTGACTACTGCAACTTTGGGCTGGAGTACTGGGGCTCGGACACCAAGGGGGTGGAGAATACACGCAGGTTCCTTCTGGAGTGGCTGTCCTTCCTATACAGGTGTGCTGTTATTTGTTATTGTCATCATTTTGCAGCAATCACTTGGAAAAATAATCCTCTGTCCCGTGTGTTTTTGTACGCACAAAACTCTTGAACTGACGCACAAATTTGAGACCAGCACATCACAGGGAACGCACGTTTCACGTTTCCTTGCTTTGCCGATTCGCTATGGCTAACACATTACAAATTCACATCAATACTTGCTACAATTCAGATACATCTAACCTGTTTGAATTCTTTTGTGATCAACAACAACAAATGGTTTTGATGTTCAGACGTTTTATGCTGGAAGACCATGGACCCTCAGTATTTACAAAAGGACCCTAAAAAATATGGAGAGAGGGTCCCAAGGGGAAACACTGTCTGTCTACGATTTAGTGGGCTTGTTCATCAGTTTTCTCAGTTGCTCTTGCTTAAGCCCATGATAAAGTCTTTGATCTGCACTTCTGCAGACCTGTGTGTTCGTGATTTTATTTTAGTGAAACAACTAGTCAGGTCAAAATACCAGTGCAACTTTCAGATGATAAGTTTCCATGGTTGTGCTGCAGATCTCTCGGTGTAAAACATACACAGGAAGGTTCACATGTTGATAATGCACAAAACATTGACAAAATTGTGGTTGTTATGGTTGGTTGCTTTTTTTTTTTATAGTTCTTACAGTCTCAGTATACTCCTAGATCATTCACCAATTTTCTAATTATTTATTTCAGGTACATACCTGTGGGAGTGCTGGAGAGACCCCCTCAGAAGATCAACGAGCGACCGCCCCACTACCATGGTCGCAATGACCTGGAAACCTTGATGGCCAGTCCCAGCTGTGGTGACTGGGTCAAGATCAGGTTAGATAAATGTCTTGATTTGTACAGCTCTTAATATGATACAATGTTGTTTACACTTTGCGCGAGTGTTCAAACATTCAAATTCAATGACTGTTACACTGCTGGAGCGCTCAGTGTAATCGCCATGTCAAGTACTCATCTGTTGGCTCAGTGCCAGCATTATAGATGCTGTCACTGTCCAGATGTCTAAGTAGTGTGATGATGTGGTGGAGTCATGGATGTATCCGAACTCCTGTCAGGTTTCTACGGGTTTTTTGTCTCTGTACTCTGTCTTTTAAGATAATTATAAGAAATTTCTTCGACTGGAACAAATGATGAAGACTTAGAATAATTATGCAGACATTATAGGAAGAGAATTAGGCAAACATTGTTTTTGTTCTTGAAAATTTGTCAGTGATCCCTTGTCACATAATTGTGCTGGTGAAAGTAGTAGTAATATTTTGACGTTGTAGGGAGTAGATCCTGATTGTGATGTTCTATGTGATCTGTACTTGCCCTTGGACTTTGACAATGCTTCATAGTGTACAAAGAAATGTTTTTTTGTGTGTGTGAAATTGCAGTGAAATGTTGCTGGGTCCAGTGCCAGAACAGTTCACCTTCCTGCCTAAACACAAAGCAAATGCCTACCAGTGAATGCAGTTGATGAACTACCAGCACAAACCATGATGGACTTAACAATGCAGTTAAAATAATGTTCCAAGATCTGACTGGTGTGCTTAACTGGCATCTTGGTGTACAAACACAGTGTAGAACTTGGCTGTCTGTAAATCTGTTCAGAACTGTTCCAGCCAAGAGAGAGAAGAAAATGGAATAAACTTTAATGATTCACATTTAGAGTGAGACTGTTGTTTTTCTTGATGTGTCCTTAGAAACAAGAAAACATACACGTGATTAAAGGGTACATGTATATAAATAATGATGTCACCGGCCCCCGTAGTGTAGTGGTTAGCACTTCGGACTATGGACTGGGAGACCCCGGTTCGAGTCCCAGCCGAGGCAAGCGGGATTTTTCCTACCTAGGTCGGCTCCTACCCAGAGCCACACAGCCAAGCTTCACCCACTTCACGGGTGCGACTTTGGGGGTGCTTCCCTTGGTATGACACATCTTATGATGTGGATGATTACACGGCCGGCACCGCAGTTGCCATAGTTCCCGGGCCTGGTTAATGCCGGGATAGTTATGACAGGAAGCGTGGAATGCGGCCCCGTCCCGCAGTTTTAAACCACACGGACCTCCATTGCATCATCTGTACCATCATCCTCATCTCCATCATCATGCATAATAAAAATTGCCCCAACTTCCGAGCCCTCCGTGGATTCCACCCATTACCAGGAACACCACTGGATCCGGCAAATAGTTGCAGAAAAAAAATAAATAAATAATGATGTCATGGTCAAGGCTGCAGTTAGTTTAGTTAGGTTTTTCAGAGAAAATCTGCAGCGGCATGTGCAAATCAAAAAAGTGCGGTACACCAAAGTAATTTGTCACAACTTTATTTCAAATAAACCAAAACTCAAATGTGCATGCATGCAAATGGTACGTGGCACTGCTGCCATGTTGCAACAATAAGGCACTAAGCATGCTTACAAACCTAAAGAGTGTTTGCCTTTTTGTTCATTTGTAAACGCTAAGGTCCTATTGCGCAGAAACCAGACTCGACAAGAGATGAGTACAGAACTATATTATCCGTGTTCTGTTTTTTTGTGTTTTTTTTTTTTCACTTCATCTCGTGTGGAAACAAACCAACCAGTACATACACACACATCAACTACTTATTCCTACTGTCAATCTTGTACAAGCATAATCCAGTTTTACTCAGAATATTGTATAGTCTCCTACATGGCACACATCTGTAACATCCAACTAAAAAAAAAACTAAAAAAACCCAAACCAAACACAACCTTTTAGAACGGCACAGATGTTTGAAAAGTAACAATGATACAGAACAAACAAGACAGCCAGCTAGCCTGGTGCATAGAACTGTTGAGCGCTTCAAGTAATGAAGAAAGCAACCCGCTAGGCCAGAATTAAAAGTTTCAAACAACGAATGAGGCAACCACCTAGGCTGGTGTTTAGAATGTAACTAGAGAGGCAGAAGCCTCCATGGCTCCCTTGTGACACAGGTCAAGGTCATTCACAAAAGTATGTTTGTAGAGCTCTTATCACTATCCAGTATCATGCTAAGTGATGTGTCTGGCGCTCTGAGTTCCTGGCAATATTACAATTTTCCCCAAAACAGTTTGTACAGCCTTGACCTTTGGTCAAAGTCATTCAAAAGAGATCTCATCAATGTCTATCATCATGCCAAGTTTGATGCCTCTAGCATTTGTAGTTCCTCCGAAAACAGTAATGTTAAAATTCACAACAGACAGCTTTAATGACCTTGACCTTGAGTCAAGGTCATTCAGAAAGGTAGGTCTCATTGCTGTCTATCATCACGCCTCATTTGGTGCCTCTACTGTTTGTGTTTTGAAGAAAATGCCAAGGTTAAAGTTTCCACACAAAAAAAACGCTTGCATGACCTTGACCTTGACTAAAAGTCACTGAACACAGGTATGTCTGTAAAGGTGCTGCCAATGTCAATCATCGCACATAGTTTGATGCTTCTGATTCTTCTAGATACTGATAAAATGCAAATGTAAAATTTCCGAACACTGTTTCAATGACCTTGACCTTCAGTCAAGGTCATTTAAGATGGTATGTGTGCATAGGTCTTATCACTGTCTATCAGCATGCCAGGTTTGGCACCTCTGCTGTTCATTGTTTCTGAGAAAATGCCAATGTTAAGGTTTCACAAAACTATCTTGTACGGCCTTGACCTTGACAGAAGGTCACTGACTACATGTATATCTGTAAAGTTCTTATCAATGTCTATCATCATGCAAAGTTTAAAACCTCTGGCATTTGTACATTACGAGAAAATGCCAATGTAAAATTTTCAAACAGAGCTTTAGTGACCTTGACCTTGGGTCAAGGTCATTCAAAATGATATGTTTTGAAAAGTCTTGTGCTAGTCTATCAGCATGCCAAGTTTGGTGCCTCTACTGTTTGTAGATTCTGAGAAAATGACAACGTTAAAGTTTTCTGGACACACACACACACACACACACACACACACACACACACACAGACAGACAGACAGACAGACAGACGACGGAGGGTTAATACATAGACTCCCATTGTTACACAAGGGAGCCAAAAACTTTGAGTAACAATAAACAAGGCAACCAGCTAGATGCACAGAACTGTAAACGCTTCAAGAATGAAAAGGCAACCAGCTAGGCTGATGCACAAAACTGTAAATACTTCAAATAACAAGGCAACCTGCTACGCTGGCACATAAAAATTTATTTCATGCAGCACTCTAATTTCTAAACAGATACTGAACAAACAAGGAAACCGGCAAAACTGGTGCACAAAACTATAAACGCTGGAGCACGGAACCGCAAACGCTTCCACTGCTTATAAGTAACATTAAACCTCCACCAGCAACACCAAGAAGGGATGACTGACGGTGAAAAACTAACCACTTGGTTTAAGAAAGAGTATGTTCACATACACACACTGAAAAACTGGCACTAGACGACCTGCCAATCCTTACAGTTGTGCAACTTGGAAAGTAATGCATTCAATATCCGACGGCAATTATAAAATGACTGTGGAGAATGCAGTACATATTTTGAGTCTTTCAGTATACTGGAACTTGAACCAGAATGTGCCTGAGCTGACAGAGGAAACATAACTCCTCACTTTGTAAAAGAGCTTGTTCACACACACATACACACACACACACACACTGAGCCATGACTTCCAAACAGTTGGTGCACGCGGAACAGGTTCAGACTTCATAACAAGATTTGTTTCTTAGTAAATGCAATAAATATTTGTGCAAAATAAACTCACACATGCTACTGGAACGTTTTCAGATAAAGTAAGTTTATGGGTACAAACAAAAAACACCATTCATGACTACACGTGTTTAAGTACAATGTAATCTATCTATAATGCAATATGGAGTTCTGAGTATTCACCAGCCCCAAAACGGCAATCACTATCACTTTCAAATATACCAAGAAATCGGAGGTGATTACACATCAAGACATGGTTACAGTGCAGTGAAGACCATTAGCCCTGTTTGTCTTGTTTGTCCAGCTCTTTATGCCAGAAGTGATTCAGTACGAAGATGAACATGTGATTCCCGCAAATATTTCAAGCTGCACCACTTTATAAGAAAACTGGTCACGAAAACGCCTCCAGTCTCTTTCGTTTCATCAGGATGAGAAGTATTGCACTGCTTAGACAAAGCTGTTATGTAATGACCCTGGAAGTCACGAGCACTCTCCCTCCATAGTGTGAACAAACAATACAATCCACTATACCCATGGTATGTTTTAATCCGACACCCACCATCTGTCCATACCACTGTATCAAGACAGGCAAATAATGTGTAAACTGACACGCACTACTGCACAAAAATATTTCTGTGACACCAATGACCAGCCCCCCCTCCTCTCCCCTACTCCTCTATACACACACATTCACACACTGATTTCAGTTTGTGACTATCGCTAGTGGAGATCACAAGACACCATCCCTCCCTCTTCAAACAAGCATGCACGACCACACACACCCGCACACTTTCAGTTTATAACTATCACACGTGGAGATCACAAGAGCAGCATGTATGAATAGTCTCAAGGAATGCGACAAGCTGCCATCAGTTCCTTTTCTGCCAAGCTCAGCAGCTCCTTGATTCTCACAGTCTTGGCCACAGATCCTTCCCCTCACACCACAGTAAACCACTAACGGACAAACTCCAGAGCCCTCTAGCAGCGGGCCACCTTGAGGATCTCGATGTATCGCTCGAGGCGCTCCCGAACACCAAAGTGCTCGTTGAGGCCCACCATGGTCAGGTTGGCTCCTTTGTATGTTTCCATTATTTTTAGGTTCTTGAAGGCACTCACCGCATTCTTCAGTGTCAGCACAGCACAACTCTCCGCTGAAAAAGATAAAGAAAAACTAAAAGATGTACAGCTGATCTGATATAAGCACCAAAGGGACTACAACTACAGACAGCTGAACTTTTCAGGATCAAATATTTATCCAGCAGCTGAGAATACCTCCTTAAAAATTTTGCTACTAAGCAAATACTTACTGTACATGACAAGCTTATTCCTTGCTCTCTCTTGTGCAAACATCCCCAGCTTTTTCATGAAATCATCCTCTGCACAGCAACCAAAGCACAGATTAAAAAAAGTTGCATCAGTCATTCAGCAGAAAGGTATCGATATGACACACCACTACTGTTAAAAAGTGTTCTTTTGATTTATGATTGATAGAATATACCTACAGTCTGCACACTCTCTCTTTCACACACACACACACACACACACACACACACACACACACACACAATCTCTGAGTAAAAACCATCAGTGTCCAACGTGCCCACTGAAAAGACACATTCCTTTCATGATTACCAAGAGATATGTGGTCTGTCATCTCTTCAGCAGGATTAGTGTACACACAGAACAGTTGAACTGTAAATCACCAACCCACCTGGCATCTCAACTGTGAGAGTCTCAGCAATGTAGCAGGCAGTGATGAGGTACGACTCCAGAACAGGGGCAAGCAGTGCATGGAGGAACTGAATTTTTTCTCGCACATCTACAAGTCCCACGTTGACCTGAAAAATTTCAAGAACAGCACTTCGTTTTAGTCGTTTTGAGTGAGTGACCGTGTGTCGGCAACAAAAGAACAAGTATCAATACCGCCCCCCCCCCCCCCTCCCTTCCATTTCAATATGGAGGAACCCTGTCCCTGCACTATCTCTGATGCTCCTGTCAGGAGCTTACTACTGATCATGAACTGTTTACATGTCTCTGGTGATGTTTGACACACAGCGAACTGCACACAGCGGATACATGGTGAAACTGTTCAAAAATGGTTAATTCTCAATGATGTATGCACTTACTCGCAGCATGCGCTCAACATAGCGTCCTCCCATACCCTCCTCCTCATCTTCCTCATCATATGCCAGACTCTTGGACAGACGCTCGACCCACTGGCGTTCCGCCAGATCCGTTGTTCTGTCATACTGTCAAAGACACAGATTATTATAGAGGTTAAAACTCAACATCACACCATGTTCACTACTATCTCGGACATTGCTGTTTTCTCTTCTAAAAGCCAGTTTTGTTATATCTGGGATGGCTAATTCATTTGTTGTTCAAAAATGATGTTTATGATAAGAACATTACGGAAAACTATCCACCCAGTTACAGGCAATACTGTAAAGAATGTTGGGAGCATACACATGAGTATGGCAACTGCGAACAACCCTACCTCTGATTCCTCCATGAAGAGTATCTCCATGGAAATGAAGTCCTCCACTTTGTCCACCAATGCATCAGCCAGACGCATGCAGGGCTAAATACACACACACACACACACACACACACACACACACACAATCACTACATGAAATGTCATTTCATACTCCTGGTCACACTGACTTTGAAAATTACCGGGCTATTTTCATTTACAAGTGAACTTCACCAAATACAAATCCTTGGGAGTGCACAGCATTGGGCTATGAAGGAAAAAAAATTAATACACCTGCAGCAGTCTATTGTTTAATTGACATTCTGGATATATGATTCTGACTGTATTGAAAACAAAACCCACAGTAACTGAGCTGATAGTGAAAACAGGCAGGGGGTGGGGGGGGGGAGTGGGGAGTCTATGACTTACTGGCACGAGAATGAACTCAGCATGCAGCAGGTCACAGATATGACGCGCAGTTTCCATAACAACATCTCTCCTGACACTTGGTGTCTGGTCTATTTGCTGTTTTGGTGTCCATGTGCTTGGGGAGAGACCTGCTTCCAGCACAACCGCCGACACTACAAAAGAGTTGTGAATATATTAGGTTTCAGGTGAAAGCCACCACCAAAAGTGTTTTCCACTAGTTTTTCGTTCAAATGAAAGTCTGAACATGCAGACAACATCTTTATCTGCACATGTATTTGAAATGTCCAAAATTCTCAAAGTGTTGAATACATTTTTGAAAGATGGACACAAGACCTAAACTTGAAAGAAAAAAAAGAAAGAAAGAAAGAAAGAACCAGGGCTTAAAATGGGTCCATGATCCAATAGGAGGAAAAGTGTAGCATTTAGTAATGCCACAAGTGTCTGCAAAGCAGATGCGTTACACTAGGGGGTGTCCGGGGGTATGCTCCCTCAGAATTGTTCTTGAAAAATAGACAAATCTGTGCAATTTGATGCATTTTAGCATGGTTTTAAGTGCCTTAGAGGAGAAAACGCTTTTTTTTTTTTTTTTTTTTTTTTTGGGGGGGGGGGGGGATGTTTTAGAACTAGACTACCGGTAAACTCTATACCATTTGGTGCGTTTTGGCATGAGTTTAAGTGCTTCTGAGGAACATACACACTTTTTTTTTTTTTTTTAGGGAGGAAAAGTTTTAGCCAAAGGTGGAAATCCACCAAAAGGTGGAACATTTTTAGCCCTGAACAATGGAGGAGTAGGACGATCTGTAGCAGCCCATACCCATGATGCTCTCCAGTACAAAGATGTTTGTGATACTGCTGGCGTAGTAACTCAGTTCAAACACTGCTGGCAAGGCCAGGTTGGGTGTCAGGAACAGATCCTGATCATCGGTCAGGCTGTACATAAAAATCATACATGACATCACCATATCTTATTAACACAGATATTTCTTTTCAGTCAATACACAGCTTGCAACAGCCCTATTGAAATGTTTTGCTGATGGTAAAGGTGGACGAGCATGGAGTCTGTGTAAGTTCACAAACCTGCGAGCTACTAGGTTCTCCCCCAGAAGACCCTGTGCGTAGACGATAACATCCTCAGGTTTACCGCAGAATCCAACGTCCTGACCATGAATCTTCAGCTGCTCCTTCAACCACTCGACAGAAACTGCTATGTATGGCAGGGTAGCTCCCTGAAAATCCAAGATTTGATGAGATAGCATATCATAATGTCCTCAGTTAAACATTAACTAACTAATAAATATGCATGGACAATAAACAGAGCATTTCTGGGGAGACAAATTACCAAACTGAAGAAAAACAAGATCTGATAAGCAAGCAGTCACAGTACGTCATGAATTTCCTAAAAGACTGCATAGCAATTAGCATTACAAATACATATTTAACAGATTTACTGTCAAAATTTACAGAGAACACAAACAATGACATGCTAAAAGAAAAGGCGAGACTACTCTGGGTGAATATCCAAGGGAATGTACAAACAAATAATAATAATAATAATAATAAATTGTTCTTGTATGGCGCAGAAAGTCTGCCCAAGAGCCGGAGCACTCAGTGCGCGCTACACACACACACACACACACACAGACCGACGGACACACACACACACACACACACACACAAACGGCGGACGTAAAAACTAAAAACTGTAAAAAGTGTGACTGACTCCCATCCTGACCCGGCAAATTAAATTTAATCAAATAATGCAGGAACAGTATGAGGTGCAGCCCAAAGGCACAAAGTCCCTAGAATGTCTACACTAACAATGTTGGCGCAGTAAAGAACAGCAGCAGCAACACTAACCTGACGGAACTTGGTCAACAGCAGAAAAGCCAGGATGTTGGAACACATTGGTGCCTGAGTCTTTGTACATGCTGTAGAACAAAAGACACAAGTAGATCATGGTTTGAAAAAGCAGAAGTGTCTCCACAAGCTTCTAAAATTTACACCAAATCTCCATCAGAAACGTACACAGACTGTATAATGTAATGTTTATATTTCTGCCATCGCCTGAAACCATCATTATTTTGTAGACAAGGAGTGAACAAATAGAAACAAAAATAAGAAGAAAGAAAGAAAAAAAACAAACATTCTGTAAACTTCTTTGGAACCCCCCCCCCCCCCCAATCACCACTTTAAACATAAAACTGAAGCAAAAATTTACTTCTTGTGCTGACTCTGTCACTCTACACAGATTTTCTCAAAGTATCCAAAGAAATTCTCAACAAAGGAATGATACATATCCAAATATATATATACACACTATCAAATCCAAACAAGGCAGCCAGTCCACGATTACAATAACAAACATACACATACACAAATCATAACACTGTCTGGGCTTGACATATCCAGAGGTGCCAATTGCTGAAAGTGTTTTGTCAGTACATGTACTATTTCACACGAATGTCAGTATTTTTCAGCACTTATCAGTATGCTGCCATACAAAGAAAACAGTTCATGTATAAACAGAAAGTGTTTATCGCTTATAGTTTCAGATCTACTGTGCGGTGTGCACACACACAACACACACACGCTTTAAGCCATCCAAGTCAGAACTAAAAGGTAGTGCACTCACACTTATTCTGTCATTTACGGTTCATGCACAGCTGTACTTCCTAATGATCCTTTTGAAATATTTGAAATTTGTCTCATCAGTAGTTTTAGCAACTGAACCATATTTCCGTATTTAATCGAGTTATGCAGAAAATAATACGGCCAATCCGTACTAGTTGGCACCTCTGCGTATCTATGAACAGAATAAAAGCATTAAATTACTCACTATGGACAGTGTGTTCTGCCAGTGCTCTCACCAGCATGCGGTTGCCGTCCTGCCCTTCGGTGAACAAACTTGACAAGGACCCCCCAGACTGTGAGAGATTCATGGATGACATGAACGAGTCTGACCCACCGTGAGCAGAAATGTAGCTCAGGTCTGGAGTCGGGTATGTGTCACACGATTTCAGAAACTCCTGGAAAAGAGGATTATCCACAATGACATGTATATGAACTATAATGTCAAGAGTCATCACAAGTTTTCATCACTGTACATGTACTAAGATTACTCTCTTTCATGTGACTGAAACTGATGTTTGTAGAAGTACTGATTCTATAGTTGTAAGACGGCAGTCAACCTCCAACCCAGCAAAACCAATTTTGAAACGATGGATCTAGAAGTTGAACCTTTGAACAAGTTTGCTGTAAAACGTAAAGAAGGTCTGAGAAATGAATCTGTTCCAAGCAGGTCCACCATTTTTGTTTGGCATGGAC
Source organism: Batillaria attramentaria (assembly GCA_018292915.2). Classification (NCBI taxonomy): domain Eukaryota; kingdom Metazoa; phylum Mollusca; class Gastropoda; family Batillariidae; genus Batillaria; species Batillaria attramentaria. The sequence goes on from JACVVK020000230.1 coordinate 239,689, forward strand.
AGTCTGGGCCCAAGCACCGCAGGCGCACCATTCTCCTACAGGTTAGCACCTTCTCCATAGTACTTAAATTTTAAAACAAAATCTGCTTCCATGTACCGAACCACAGACAAAACAGACAAACAAAGTGACCGAAAAACTACTGTGTGCTGACTTACGTGTAAAGAGAATGGCTGAGCGAAGTCCACGCGCACACTACCAAAGTCTCCGAAAATGACCCTGAGTATGGATCGCATGGCTCCTCCAAATGATTCAGCCTTCTTCCTCCCTCCCTGTAGCATGGAACAAACCACTATTCATCACTAATGGTTCTAGCCTCAATAACCTGGGCTTAAAATGGTCCATGATCCAAAAGGATCACAGCTCAGATCAGGAGAAGGAAGTGGCGATGGGTTGGGCACACCTTGTGGAAGAGCCAGACTAATACTAGTGAGTAATGTGATGTCACCCGACAGGCACTTGACTGGAACCCACAAGGAAAGCGAAAAAGGGGGCGCCCAAAGCAGACCTCCAGGACGAGCTGAAAGCCGCCGGCCAAACTTGGGAGGCTGCAAAAACAGCAGCCAGAGATCGCAGGAAGTGGAGAAGAACTGTCGAGGCCCTATGCTCCACAAGGAGTAAAGAGGAATGATGATGATGATGATCCAAAAGGAGGAAAAGTCTGTAGCATTTAGAGACAAAGCCAAGAGTGCACATCTGTGTTATGCTAAGGGTGTTCAGTGGCATGCTTCCCCAAATTTTTTTTATTTAAATTAGACTAAAATCTGAGCAATTTGGTGCTTTTTTCAACAATTTTGAGTGCTTCAGAGGTGGAAACCCCTCTCTGGAGGAAAATTCTTAGGATCTGACTAAAATCTGCGCAATCTGGTGCATTGTTTGTATGATTTTAAGCGCTTCAGAGGAGGAAACACACTATTGGGAGGGAGGACAATTTTTAGCCAAAGGTGGAAGAGTGCCCTGAATAACTGATGTTTCACCCTCCCAGCCAATGGACTAGGAATTATTGTTAATCCTACACATACCTATACATATCGGTTCAGTACCGTATTTCACACTGATTGCCACATTGCCAGATTGCCACATTAGCCTTCCGTCATTTTGACCAGTCACTTCCCCAGTACCTTTCTGATAAGCTCACCATGTACGAAACATCCCACACTCTCCGCTCAACCTCAGAAAAGCTACTTAAGGTCCCCCGGGTCAGCCTCAAAACATTTGGCCAACGTTCTTTCAGTTATAGTGCCCCCCACATCTGGAACTCCTTGCCATCTTCTCTGAGAAACATCCCTTCCCTCCTACAGTTTAAAGCAGAACTCAAAACACATCTTTTCAAACTAACTTTTAATCTTGGAGTTTAAACTCCACCGCCTGTATTGATGTGTATAAATGTGTGTGTGTGACTGTGAATGCTGTGTGTGTGCGCGAGCAAAAAGCGCATTGAGTGCTTTTCGAAGCAGAACTCTGCGCTCTACAAGTGTAAATATATTATTATTATTATTACCAATAAGTTATGCCAGAACCCATTCCCCTACACGAGTCTGCAAATTAGAGGAGACTGGCATCTCTATTTATATAATAAACACATCATCTGTAAGCACTTTAAAAACAAACACAAAAAAAACCCCGCAAGCTTGAGATAGGATCACAGATCCTAATGAAAAGCAAGATGTAGTAGCAGGTGTGAGATCCAAAATGTGTTAACAATCATGTTTTCAGTGCCAGTGGTGTCATGTGCCTCTTTGTAGACAAGTGAGGCTGGTGAACTTTTGCCTTGTTTGAAATTGAAATGCTTCTGGGGACTGGATCAAGCCTGTGTTAACTTCTAAAATAGTAACGAAATGAAGATCTCACCATTTGTTCTGTGCAGAAGTTGCCCTCCAGCAGTTTGTCGTAGCTGATGCTCATGGGTACGATGTATGCATCAGGGATGATCCCTGCGCAAGGAAACAGTCCCATATGTTACCAGTCTCTCTCCTTCTCTCTTTTATTTTTGCTTGATACATATATGTAATCCACTGTATGTAATCACAGTCGCATTTTGTTGTTTTTGTTGTGATTGCTTTCTTTCATTTAGCCAGTGATCATTTTATGTCCGCGCCTTGCGCCATTGGCGCATAAATAAAAAAAATGACCCATGAAAATCTTAAGCTGTGCGCCGATCGGCGCATCGTTGTAACTTAAGTTTCGACACAGAGTGCTGTGCGCTCACAGTCTGAAGACTCCCCAACAAAATTCGTCTGCTACCCAGCGACAGCTATTGTTACGTAAAATCTCACTGGATGAGACTACACAATCAGGTGGTCTGGTCTGCCCAATCAGAAGCAATCGTTCGCCTACCCCAGAGCCTCGTTTTGGAGCGCTTTTCATACACCAAAAGTTGTGTGCGCGTCGCCGTTTTCATCTGTTCGGTTCCGTTTTAGAATGACCCATAAAATTTGGAAATGGCCCAATAAGTTGGTCACAGTGGGCCATTTCACCCATAGATTTTCTACAAAAAATGATCACTGTTTAGCTTATTTATTATGTGTGTAGTAGTAGCAGTAGTTGGCAGTAGTAGTAGTTGAAGTGGTTTAGCAAGGCTAAGATGTAAGAAAGGTCTGCACACCCAATCTTTTATCCTTGTAAAATAAAGTTTTGTTTGTTCGTTCGTTCCTAGATCAGTGTCAAGTCATGAAACCTGATATTCACCAAACAGTGTGATATACTATAAACAAAATACCTTCTGCACAGGCTTCTACAACGATGGACAGCAGGCCACCCTTGGGAATGATGGCACGACCTGTGCGAGTCCGACCACCTTCAATGAAAACCTCCAGACTTTCCCCCTTCTTCAGAAGTTCCAGAATGTACTGCAATTGCACAGCATAGTAATGTGAGTAACTTACTTATTTAACACAGAAATGGGTAAGACTGCTGCCTAACAACAACGCAAGCCACGTCGCCACTGTGTTCATCACATAACTGACACTGACTTTGCCAAATGGCATGTTATTTATCATCATGCCCTTTCGGTGACAGCAATTCTACTGTCTGTGACAGTACTTATTGCTTATGATCTTATCTAATATCAATATAACAACAACAACAAAAATACAGAAACTTGTTTTTATTGTTAAAATTAGATCTTTTTATGTTTTATATCACAGTCTTTGCAAAGATATGAACAGGAAGGAAAAATAGAGATGTGCAAAACTTTCCAAGGATTAAGCCGTCTTTGAACAGTATGAATCAGCCAAAAAAACCCTACTGTATGGAGTATGGCTCTGTACAGGACATCTTTCTGGTTGCCTCCGTTGTCCAGTCTGCGTCGAATGAAGAATCCACCCAGACTCCGCATGAGAAGACTGAACGGCAAAAAAACCCCAAAAACCCACAAATAACTTGTTTCTTTGTTTACAATGGCAGCTCATATGACAGCAAATGATAGCAGCAACATGATGACTTGATCTCTCTGAGCTCATCCCTTCATATACTCCATCCCGCGCTCTTCATCTCATTCCCGCTTGTCCGTCCCTGGGTTTCACGACACCACTACCCAGAAGCACTTGGAGCTTGCTCCTTCAAGTGCTCTGCCCCTGCTTTGTGGCACCTCCACTGACTCTTTCAGGAGCTACCTAAGACCCATCTTTTCTCAAACTTGTGATGCAGACAGCCCCCCCCCCCCCCCCCCCCCCGATTTCACTTTAAAACGTTCCCTTCCCACTCCCCCCACTCTATGAGCGTGCTGCGCATGTTTTTTTGTTTTGTTTTGTCAGTGCGTGGTAAGACATCATCATCATTACCATCACCTGAACCATCAGCAAGACATTCATTGCAGTCAAGCAAACTTGGGGGGGGGGGGGGGGGAGCTTTAGGGACAGACCTGTACAAACTACTGCTCACCAATCAGTCACTAGTTTATGAAACAAAGCCACAAAGCCTAATTCATAACTGGTCCTAAGCATAAGTATGTATGCACAGCAATCCTGTACAAAGCCTTGTCCATATTCAACAATGCAATGGGGTACCTTGTTTCTTGCCTTGGAAAATATCCAGTTAGATTTACTATCATATACTATCATACATCAAATACAGACCTGAAGAAAGGAATATCCATGTTTTCCCCAGCAGCGACGTGAGGAGCACGGATGTCAAAGTTCCACAGAAGAAAGGTGATAAGCACATAGTCCAAGTGACTGCGGTGAAGAGGCAGGTAAATCATGGGCATCCTCCGCTGAAAACGTGGAAACAAACAAAACATCCTGCATTTGGACCATCACTGAACAGACTGATTTATCTACCGCTGCATTTGTCTTACATCACTGTGTGCACTTATCTGTACAAGTGTGAACATGGTGGAACAAAAGAAGCAGCCCTTGGAAATGCAGGAGAAACATCTCCTTTGGACATTACTTGCAAAACGTCTAGTGATACAGCTAATTGCCCCCCTCCCCGAGCTGACCATACAAAACAGGGGGAGCTGGGATAACTGGTACAGCGTTCAGGCTGGGGAACTGCTGAGGGGGGGAAAAAAAAGACTGAAAACTTAGCAGTGGTGCAGAGGCGGCTCCCTGCTGGGGCAACCATGGGGAAATACCCTACTTAAGAAAACAAATTATAGCATTTTCAAAGGCATTTAGTAGCCTCTGCTGGCACCCAAAAGTAAAATACTGCATATGGTACTCACATGTACATCTTCCAAAAAAAAAGTTAGACTGCTCCATATGGCATTACATGTGACATGATATATACGAGTACGAGTAAGACTCTGTGTGCAACTTTTCTCCCCCTTCCTGTTCTTTGGCTGAAACTTAGATTTTTTTTATGTTGGTGTGTGCACGAGAGAAGGTTATATATGCGAAGCTTGAGAGTGCAGTGTAACACCACAGAAGTGCTGTAATGAACTCCATACGGTTACAACTTTTCTATGCGCTCACGAGTCTTTTGTGAGTGAAAGAGACTTTTACACAGTCTATAGGAACTTACTCCATGAGGAGTGTTCGCCTGTGTGTCGTCATAATCCTCGGTAAGACAACGGGCTCCCCAAACACTTCACCCACGTAACATTTTGGCACCTCCGATGGGACACGAACCCGCAATCCCCGGCTTAGGTAGTCGATGCTTTATCCATTAAGCCAAAAATTGCCAAATAACTGAAAATTCCCCAGCCTGAGTGTTGGACTTTCCTTTCAATGCTCAGGTTGTGAGCTCAAATCCCAGCAGGAAGCGGAAGCCAAACATTTTGTTCTGGTTATTTCTTCATACTCCTGACTCTGCTATCACCCTTCGGAAAAGGATGTCAAACGCAACTAACCAACTACACAACACAGATCACATGAGCAGTGCACTGCATCCTTACCTCTGCTGCTTTCTTGAGTACTGCAACTTGACCTTTGTGCACGACGACACTCCGCAGCATGAGCGAGAGAAACTTGAGCAGAAACCAGCCTGTGAATCTGCACGCAGTAAGAAGGTGAACAAGGATACACACTAGTGCACGAACACATGTGAGCAGATGTAAGGAATTTGAGTTCCCCATTGCAGAACATTAAACAAGTAAGCATGTCCTTCCCTCAGTTTGACTCTCATTCTGGACACAACAAAAGATAATGACCTCTTTGTTTAACCTGGAAGAGGGCGATCAGTGTGAATTAGTAGATATAAAGAATTTGCATTGCAGAACATTAACCCTTTGTACGTCGATCGTGCCGCCATCACCGGCCTGGCCCTATAGCGTCGGTCACGCCAAACAGTGCGCCACACCCACACACTCTACGTTTCTTAACCAGCCATGTGCTCGGCTATATATATAGTAGCCCTTCCCACAATCCTGTTCGCGAGTTTTCGATCTCGCCACTTCCTTCTGTGATCGCGTGCGTTAACCGAACAGAAAGTGGACTTTTTTGCAAGTTTCGAAGGTTGGGTGAGCTGAAAGAAGTAGCTTTGATGAAAATGGCGGACAGTCATTCTGACAGTGAACCACCAGGATACTTTCAGATCGAATTTGAGGAAAATGAGGTGAGTTCTGGTGATGAACTTGGAAACATGACCGGTGGAGAAGTAAGACGACCTGATTGATTTGTTTGTCACCGAGACAAACAGATATGCAAACTTCAAGATCCAGACTAATGGGGCATCCAGCAGAATGGCGGATTGGAACCACACTACCAGGGATGAATTCAAAGTGCTTTTAACCCTGACACTATTAATAGGGCCTGTGAAGAACCAAGGGTTGACCAGTACCGGACATCTGATGAAGCAACCAGCACACCTTTCTGGTCCAAGCATATGAGTTACAACAGGTACTGGAGGAGGCGGTAGGCCAGCTACAGTTCAACACCACCACCATCTCCACAACCACCACCACCACCACCAATTCTTGTTGAAATAACTGTCTGACTTTCTAGAAATACAGAGGAATCAATTCTGAACAACTTTTCTGTATATTGTGTTTTTGTGGCACTTCAAACTCAAGAGCTGTGAGCCTTTTTGTGAGGTAGGTGCAGTGAATTTTTCTTTTGTTAAGATTCTTCTGACGTGCAAGGGCCGGACAGGCCTTCCAATGTGTGACGTACAAAGGGTTAAGCAAGTAAGCATGTCATTCCCTCAGTGTGACTCTGATTCTGGACACTACAAAAGATAATGAACTTATTGTTGAACCTAGAAGAGGACAACCACTTCGAAGTACATACACCAAACTTGAACATACTTGATAAATACTGTTGAAATTGATGCCTTCATTTTGCGTATGATTCTGGATGCCCTTTTCTCCACCAGTGCAAGATTGTCTGGAAAATACACACAAGAAAAATGACAAAGTATAACTTAAGTGAAGGTTTCCCACTGAACAGCCTGACAGCATGGGAAACAAACAACAAGTAGCTACATAAAAGGAGGAAAAGTTCATGCTGGCGAACGTTCATTTTCTTACGCCACCCCCTCCGCCTGAAACGCTTTACCTGTCACCATTAGGGATCTTCCCACGCTGACTCAATTTAAAGCCCATTTAAAGACCTACCTCTTTAGGCAAGCTTTCGAGCTGTAGTCCGACCACTGTTTCATTGGCATTCAGGGTGTGTGTGTGTGTGTGTGTGTGTGTGTGTGTGTGTGTGTGTGTGTGTGTGTGTGTGTGTGTGCAAGCGCAAAGAGTGTTTCGTAGAAAACAGATAGGCGCTATAGAAACTGTATTCATTATTTATTTATTATTATTATTTAATTTAAAAGGAGTCAAGTAATAACTTTACCTGTACCAGGATCTTGAGCATCCAGGTCCTTTGCCGTTCTCTGAATGGCCTCTACAACTCTGCACAAAAATTCACAAAACATATTTATGTTTCCTTTTCATTCACATTCACACAACTTTATTGTATCTTTTTGCAAACAAATTTGTCTTGTTACAGCACACATGCAGCAAAATCTACAACAGAGTACTTAGTACTGCTTGTAAAAAATCTGCATCCTCCAAATGAGACAGTAGCAGGACTGATGGCATGCACGTCTTGCACCCTTTCAAAAATATAGTTTACACTTACATTGCATGGGACCTCACTTTTGACTCTGCTGTTCATTCTCTGACTGAAAACTTGAGGACACGCAGAAAAGTAGAGGAAGAAATTCTTGAAAGCCAAATCAGGTACAGCAAAATGCTACCAATACACTGTCAAAACATATATTGTCTAATCACTGCAAAGAAACATATACGAAGCAAATTACCGTCTGTTAGTGAGCACAGCCATGCTGAGATCAGGATACGCCCCAAAGAGTGGGTGGCCTGCGCATCGTGTACACCAGCTCACTGAATGATGTCACTAACGGACTGCTGCTTCTGGAAAACAACAGAGGCAGGTCCATTACAAAGGTCATTAAAATATATTTTTACAGCAAGATGTCCTTCTCCTTGGTACTTACTAGATGACATGAGGGTATTAGGGGAACTCCTATAGTATCATATGCAAGCAAAAGTGAAAACTGTTCTAACGAAGTAATGGGTGATCATCACTGAGTGTCTGTATCTTTGACAGTAGTATGGCTCAGCTGGAAAAGTTCGGCAATACCCAAGTTCTGGCTTCACATCCAAAATGTTCCGCATGCCTGACTCTGCAATCGTAGGTTCACTGAAATCCTCCTGAACCAAAATCAGACAACTGAATGAAACCTGCCTTATGTACAATATTACGTCTTGCGCATTATTGTCTGCTGACTTAGTCCTATGATCAATTATGAGTAATTTTGCTTCCCTTTTGGCAACACTGAAACAGTACCACTGCTGGCAGCAAAGTTTTCCTTAAGCACCAATGTTAATGTGATTAGCACTGTACAGCTTTCAACCACTGGGTCACCATGGAACAATTTTTTCCCCAGCTGATCCAGGTTGCAAGTGGTTAGAAGACTGTCAGTTTCGTTGTTTGCTGTTGTTTGGTTTTTCTTCCCCTTCGAGTGTGGGGTGTGTGATTTGCACGCATACATGTGCATGCACCACACACACACTGGCCTCTGTGGCTTTGTCATGACTGCTGAATCATGTATGCAACTGTGTAAACCGTACGATACTCACTCGACTAACAGGCATGCATCTGCAGCACTGTCCCATAAATGGCCTCTTGACCATAAACTCCTCTGCTTTGAATGATGGTGCCATCTTGAAGGAAGCGATCATGTTGGTGTCATACTGGAAATCAGTCCCAAATCGCCAAACATGGAACAATAATATAAAGAAAAATATATGCACAGAATGGACATAAATATGGCACACCAGGAGAGCGACAGCTTGAGTATGCATTTATACAATATATACGTACATTCTCTCTATTCCCACACCACTATACTTATGAGCGTTCTCAGTCCACCTGTATAGAGTTAATTTTATGTGACACACTGGCCATCTAAAAGTAATTACCTGAACTTCATTTGACACTGTTGTGGGTTTGCGGCGAGGATTTCGCCTCCCAACACTCCGGTTTGAAAACTGTGCTGGCATCTTGCTTGCAGTTAAACACACACTAGCTGTCACACACAAGAACTCATGCTAGTCAAACGACAAGCAATGAGCCGTCCAGTAACGTAAACGCAAGTGCACAGAAGTGTCGAGATCTGGAACAAAAACAGAACAAAACATCGACAAAATTAACAGAAACCCACATGCAACTCGGGAATATAAAAATTACCGTTACTTAGGTGCTTAGTAATGATGGACACCGGACAAAACTTGAGATTGGTTTACCTTGCATCATAAAAAAAAAAATTCTAGCAAATGAAAAAGAACTGAATAAAACACAGAATTACAAACGCGCGCTAAAATATCGCGACTTTCTATATAATCACTAACATGTACAGCGAGACCGGTCGTAATGCTGTCAAAATATCCGACCACAGACCTAGACCTGAGGTATCAGACTCTACCGGTGTGCACCCACTGCTTTAACTGTCCCACGTGTGATTGTTGACCTTGTTCAAGCCGCCATGGCCTTCCTAACCACAAGTCAAAACGGACTTAGCTATTGGCCGGAGTGGGGTTCAGTCCGTCGAATCATAACGCAGTTTACTGTACCAGACTTTTGCCCTGAGTTACCGATCCTAAGGGTATTTTAGCACACTGGGAAAACCAATTCGTGGAAAACGAAAGTAGGCATGTTATCGGAAAAGTTCCACTTTCACTAAGATTTCACACAAGGAAAAGCGTCAGAAAATCACAGCAGTTTCCAGAATCGTTACCTCACTTGGTAAGCTACGTGCTGCTGGACATCCTCCACAAAATCTTCTACAAACGATCGAGACGATCGAGCCAGGCACTGCATGGTCAGATCACCGCAACAAAACGTCTGAGGTAAGTCTCATTAATGTTAAAAATGTCGGTCTAAGGTTATAAGTGATTTTCCAGAACTTCCACAGATCTCGTCGCGTTCATGAAAATGAAGTTTAGAGGACTGTAAACAAGAATAACATTTATGTATTTTGACCCGTGTACAAAATAAAGAGTACCCACCTCCATATTGCTGTGGATCACCACCCACCTACCTATTCTGGAATTTGCTTTGGGAGGAACGCTAGAGGGGAATCCCCCGATGAGCAGCCTGGAAGTCAGGTAAAAAGTCAGGATCACTTGAACCATATTGAATCATATTGAACCCATATGCTTCACCATGACATCAGCGCAGTAATATATGTAAGGCACTTGTCGATGTGTTTATTAGCCAGAAGAAAAAGCTATATTGTGCCTTCGTTGATTATCGCAAAGCCTTCGACTCCATATGGCGATTAGGTTTATGACATAAATTATCCCAACAAATGATAAATGGAAAACTTTTGAAAGTCATAACAAGTATGTATGAGCATATATCAAATCATGTGTTTTTGTAAATGGCGTTAAATCAGACTTTTTTGGTAGCTACAGAGGAGTCAGACAAGGAGAAAATTTGTCCCCTTTACTATTCTCATTATTCTTGAATGACTTAGAGGAGTTTTTGTCGGACAGTGGTTGCTTACCTCTCCAGCTGCCTAGTCTACTACCAGATGATGTCTTGTCACAATTTTTTACTCTTTTTATATTGTTATATGCAGATGATACGATCCTTCTATCAGATTCCAGAGAAGGCTTGCAAAAGGCCCTTGACTCACTCTATGACTACTGTCAGCAATGGGAACTAGAAGTCAATCCATCAAAAACTAAAGTTATGACCTTTTATGGCCGTCGGAATAGAAATGACGTATTCAGATATGGTGAGACTGCTCTGGAAAATGTTGACTCGTTTCGGTATCTTGGTGTTGAATTTTCAAGAAACGGAAAGTTTCATAAATGCAAGAAAATCATGTATGATAAAGCCTTAAAAGCCATGTTTTCCCTATTACAAACTGTCCGTAGACAAGACCTGCCTATTGGTGTACTGCTTGATCTTTTTGATAAAATGGTTGCACCTGTCCTGCTGTACGGTTCCGAGATATGGGGATATGAAAACTTAGTTTTGATTGAAAAACTACAGCTGAAATTTCTCAGATATACTTTCCGGTTGCAGCGAAACACAATGTCATCAGTCATTTATGGTGAAACTGGAAAATTCTCCTTAGAAATAGCAATCAAAGTTAGAATGGTTAGATTCTGGGCAAGCTTAGTCAGTTCAACGGCTGACAAATTCTCAACAAAAATGTATAGAGTATTGTCCCAACTCCATAAGGAATCGCTTTTAAGCTCCCAGTGGCTGAGTAAAATAAAAGACATTCTTATTGAAAGCGGCTATGACTGTGTCTGGGAAACCCAAACCTTTACTAGTATAGACTCGCTCTGCCGCAACGTTAGAACCAGTTTACAAGAAAACTTTATTAGAGGCTGGAGACAAACCTTGGAAAATAGTAGTAAGTGTCTGTTCTACAGGAATTACAAGTTACAGTTCGGGACCGAGAAGTACATTTCAGTACTACCAGACATTTATGTTATTTCTCTGATGAAATTCCGGTGCAGTAATCATAATAAATTAGCTATTGAACTTGGTAGACTGAAATGGCACACCCAAAGAGAACAGACTCTGCGCTAGATGCGATATGTCAGTAATTGATGACGAACTGCATTTTATCATGGAATGCCCAAAATTTCAAGCTGAAAGGCAACATGTTATATACCATCCACATTTCGCAGACCAATTTCATTTTTTAATTTCTGCAGGTACATGTCACTAGAACTACCAAAGAAAACATTGCTAAGTCTGGCAAAATTCATTAGAAATAGTAAAATCGTCTAGTATGTCATGTAGGTATGTTTGTAACTATGTTGACATGTTTCACCTCACACACTTGCACTATTGTTGTTGTTTGTTTTTTTTTGTTTTTTTTTAGAAATAGTAAAATCATCTAGTATGTCATGTAGATACGTTTGTAACTATGTTGAGATGTTTCACCTCACACACGTGCACTATTGTTTTTGTTTGTTCTTTTGTAACATATGCGATGTGCAGTTGGACTGTTGTGATTTCTTCCGTCCTACATGTGTTTTTTGTCATTCTGTACATATGAGAATCATGTATGATGCATTACTTGACATTCCTCCATACCCCAAATGGGGAGAAAGGAATAAAATCTTTGAATCTTGAATCTACATCAGCGGAAGTTGGACACACAACATTTTTTAGACACAATTGTCCAACTGTTTGGGTGCATTCGTAGATCCATGAGTGCACATTATGAGCACAATTAAGTGGGTGGACAATGTTTACTTTCACCGTATGTAATGGTTACATGTACGCATATATTTTTGCGTACATTCAGGTGATGTACTAATGTTTAAAAAGAACTAAATCATTCTTGCATATACCCACCTGTGTGTGTGTGTGTGTGTGTGTGTGTGTGTGTGTGTGTGGCATGTGCTTTCTCACATATGTCTGTGTGTATGGTCATGTTGTCTCAAAATTGAATTTACTGCTATGTTTAAATTACAGCTAAAGAAGACGAAATCATGGGTGAGGAACTGTTTCAACAAGGGTATGATGAGCGCTCAAAGGTGAAAATTTTGAGGAGCATGCTCCCAATATACCGCCAATTCCTCAGACCCTCCAAGATTGTGCCGTACTTGGCACAGCTGCTAGGTAAGATATGCAACAACAACAACAAAACCACCCAACCCCATCTTTTACTTTTGTCTTTATATGAAGTGATACAATCAGTTGTAGTACTGTTAGTTTCCGTGATGAAATGCCGTCACTATAAGAAATATTTGCACCAGTCTTATGCTGATTCAGTCACAATACAGTGTAACAGCTTGTCTTGTAACTACCTGTGTACACACTGTACACTTGAAAAAGAACTAAATCCTGACATGCTCAACCCAATAGATGTGTGGGCAGTAGGCTGTCTAGTTGTCATTGGGTAAAAGAGTCGTGAGCTCCATGGATGTGATAAATGCTTAGGCCCTACTATATAATGGTAGTTATTTTGAGCAATGCGCAGGGGTCCAGCCTTGAGACAACACAGCATGTTAATTACTCTGTCTAGTGAAAAGTCTTTCAGAAACAAATGCAGACAGGTAACCTGCGGGCATCGACCTTGCAAGCCTGTGTCTCGGTTTGATTTGCCTATGATTCTGTGTGATATTTTCATTCTGTACATGAGTTGTTGGTAATTATCTTTCTTCGCTTCTGTTCTAGACCAAGATGGTTTGCAACGAGCGCAGATTTTAGACCTTGAGCGTGCTGGGAAAAGAGTGGATGCTGTAAACATGCTGATGGAGATAGTGATGGCCAAGAAGGGGGAAGGCTTCAACCTTTTCCTGTTTGCTGTGAATGACATGCAGTCTATAGGTACTAGGTGTTTGCATGCACCCTCCTCGATCAGTTCAAACATACACATGCACCATTTCACATGTGGGTGTGCAAACTTTGAATGCACACAGTCACAAGTGTCCCCTTCTTTAAACTTTGTGAGCGGAATATCTCACTTTGTGATGGTTTTTAGCCGGGGTGGCCGAATGGTAGAACGCTGGACTTTCAATGCTCAGGTCGTGAGTTCGAATCCCGGCTGGGGCCAGATATTTGTGCTGGCCTTTCTCTCGTTGCCCCGTCTTTGATATCACCCTTATGTGGTGGAAAAGGACGTTAAACTCCCAAACACCCACCCCACCCACCCCCTTGTGATGGTGTCTTGTGCTGCCTGCATGATAAACACAAAAGCTAGTACATCCTAGACACGATGTACAGTAGCCATTCTGACTAAAACTTCAGTCGTACTGCTCAGTTGGTATAGTTCGCCCATTAGGGGTGCAAATGTATACCAGTCATGCTCAGGAGGGACAACTCCAGTCGTCCACTAACAGGGGCAACTGTATCCCTGCAACGCGGGACGGGGTGCATATGTATTCCGGGGTCTGGCGAGGTGTCACGTGGCCGCTGACATCGTGCTACGAATTTACTTTATGTGAAATATCGACAGAATTGACTGTTATACATTTGCACCTCCTAACGGGCAAACTATACCAACTGAGTGATTGTACTTGTGGTTAATCCTCTTTGTTCATTTTGAAAAGAAATGAGTTGTCAGGCCAATGGAGAAGAAAATAGACTAAAAGGAAAAGGTGTGCTCCAGGCTTGCCTGACAAAAAGTGCCTAGACCAAGAGTAGTGACTTGGCATCCAGCCACCCTGCAAGTATTTTGATCTGTGTACTTGTCTGATGTTCTGTTTTATTTATGACATACCAAACCTGGACCACACACTGCCTGGTCCAAACAGTGCTGATGTACTTCTGTTTAATTTTGTTTGCGCACCAGCTTTTCTTGCATAATGTTCCTGTGTATGAATGATATGTGAAGTAATGTTTTGTTTTCATGTCCGTCAGGTGCTGACATTTTTCTTATGCCACAAGACACTGACAGAGGGAGCAGCACTAATAACCGATTCGAGAATGAATATTTCCAATTCATTTTGCTGCTTTTGGAGGGACAGATTATCAGCATGCTTACGAAAGGGGAGCTCCAGACAGTTGTGAGGAAGTTACACCAAACAAACGCCATAGATGAGATCGACATGGAAGAAATCGAGGAAAAATTGAACAGAGAGGGCAGGCACTATGCTGCGGTGCAGATGTTCACAAGCATGCGTACACATATAGAGTGGCCTTTAAAATTCATAGATGCGTTGCGGGAGGTGAAGCCTGAACTGTTGAGGAAAATTGACCCATGTAAGTTGAAGCAGAAGTGAACCTTTGTTTCACTTTCAGTTTATTATTTGCTTGATGAGACTGATCGACTTTGTGCTTCAGAAAAAAAGGCTAAAACCTTCAGTTCTCACCATCACTGAAGTGAACTAGGTATTGTGTATGCTGCTGTCTTCTTATCCCTAATAAAAACGTAGATGGGTGTAGCAATTAATGGGTATATCTATTTTAATTGATTTTATTTTTGTTAAAAGAGTGGCATTGACAGAGAAAGAGAGAGATATATTCAAAGTCAGCAAAACAGGGTGACCAACCATGAATCACAGATGTTGTGATCATCACATGCAGTTTTACATCAAAGTCTGTGCACAGTCTTCCATTGCTTTGCTGTCGGGCATATGCCATTCAGCCATGCTCAGTTGGAGGGCACCCTTGGTTTAGTTTGTAAAGCAGTCACTTGTTTTTGTGATGATTTAGTTGTTCCTGCTAAAAAAAAATGTAGTAATCAAGTAAACAAACAAAAGAGAAAACAAGAGAGAAAAAAGTACTGTTACTGGATTTCATGTTTAGCTGCTGAGAAAACTGAAGCTGCTGCTTGTGCTGGAGCTTCATATGCTGCCGCTAGCAGTAACAACGACCAGACAGAGAATGCAGATGGTGATGAACAGACATTACGCAAGGAACCATTGAGCAGGCGAGGAGGTAATTGTCTCTCAGTTGGTTATTTCTCTGTCACTGTCCGTCTGTCTGTCTCTCTCTCTCTCCCTCCCCCTCTCTCTTGGTCTTCCTCAGGGAGACTGTATGAAAAAAAATTGTAGAAATGTAGTTTGTTTACATATGTGTGGGGCTGTACATTTGATCAGAAATCATTTGTAATTCAATCTTTAATTTTTCTCTTTGTGTCTATGAAGTTTTTAGTTTCTGTAAACATTTTGCACACCAGTATGTGATGGCACAGTGGTGTGCTAATTGTACATGTTTATGGTTGTGAATGTAAGAAAACAGAGCTTCAGCATGATCATCTCTATTTTCTGTACACTCTTCTTTTCTTGCTTGACTCTTTAGTCTCAAACACTTTAGTAGATACAATTCATTGAAATCATGCTACTTACACAACTGTGCCAAACCTCTATTCTCTTTTCAGAAACACTGAGGCAGACAGGAGCTGCTTTTGAAGACCAGAGTGAGATTAGATTTGTAGCAGGTAGCTGTGATGATGATGATGATGATGATGACAGTGACGGCGATTTCTCAGATGAAGAGAAATACATGGCTGAAGGTAATGACGCTAGCTTCCACAGCTGATTCAAATTGTTATCATATGATATATGTGTAGTCAGATTTTACATGGCCACAAGGCACACTTTTTAATGGAATATTTGGGACAGTCCGCTGTGGTTGTGGATCTGAACAAAAAAGTGTTGTTGTTTTTTTTAGCATGACAGGTGCGGTAGGTGTTAAACTGCATTTATCTGTGGCAGTATTTTCAGAATACCAGTACAACTGCGAGTGGATTTTTTTTGTTTTTTTTTTTGTTTGTTTGTTTGTTTTCACAAGATGTAGATGCTAGCTGTTGTAAACCATATATCAACAGTCCTGGATCAATGTGTGCATTGTGAAGTGACCTCAATCAAGAGATTAAAAACAACAACAGCAATAATAATAATAATAATAATAATAAATGATATTTCTAGGGCGCATTTCTTTGAATAAAACTCAATGCGCCTGTCACTCACTCACAACTCATGCACATCATACAACTTACTTACTTACTTAGGCCCTTGGCTCCACGTGGAGCATAGGCCATCGACAACCCTTCGCCATCGCACTCTGTTCTGGGCCAGTCTTGCCACTCCAGTCCAGTTGGTACCCTGCTTACATAGCTCTGCCTCAGTGTCCCGCCTCCAGCTGTTGCGTGGCCGGCCTCTCTTCCTTTTCCCCTGCGGGTTCCATGTCAGGGCTTGGCGTGTGGTGCTGGATGCTGGCTTCCTGAGGGTGTGTCCAATCCAGCCCCACTTCCTCCGCAGGATCTGCTTGGCCACTGGTTCCTGCCCCGCTCGCTCCCACAGCTCTTCATTCCGGATCTTCTCTGGCCATCGGATGTTGAAGATGCGCCTCAGACAGGTGTTGAGAAATGTCTGGATCTTCTGCTGCATCGTCTTCGTTGTCCTCCATGTTTCGCATCCGTAGAGCAGAACTGACTTCACGTTGGAGTTGAAGATGCGAAGTTTGGTTCTTATGCTGACAACTTTGGATGCCCAGACATTCTTCAGCATGACCATTGCTGCCCTTGCCTTGCCGATTCTGGCTGTGACGTCTCGGTCTGTGCCTCCCTGTCCATCAACCACACTCCCCAGGTAGACAAAAGACTCCACCTCCCTGATGGGCTCTCCACCGACTGTGACTGGTGTGTTGGCAGTGGTGTTGATCTTCATCAGCTCGGTTTTCCTCCTGTTGATCTTGAGCCCTGTTTCGGCTGATGTGGCTTCCAGGCGCGTAGTCTTGTCCTGCATCTGGCTGTGGCTGTGAGACAGGAGCGCCAGGTCATCCGCGAAGTCGAGGTCATCCAGCTGCGTCCAGAGTGTCCACTGTATCCCGTTTTTCCTGCCTGCTGTAGTGGTCTTCATGATCCAGTCGATGACCAGGAGGAAGAGAAACGGGGACAACAGGCATCCCTGGCGGACTCCGGTCTTCACCTCGAAGCTTTCTGACAACTGGCCAGCATGGGCAATCCTGCAGCTCATGTCTTGGTAGGTGCACTGGATCAAGGAGATGATCTTCCCAGGAACTCCATAGTGCCTTAACAGCTTCCACAGTGCCTCTCTGTCTACACTGTCGAAAGCCTTCTCATAGTCTATGAAGTTGATGTAGAGAGGGGAGTTCCACTCCAGTGACTGCTCCACAATGATGCGTAGGCTGGCAATCTGGTCAGCGCAGGACCTGTTCCTGCGAAAGCCCGCCTGCTGGTCTCGGAGCATGGGGTCGACTGCCTCTCTCATCCTCTCCAGTAGAATTCTGTTGAGAACCTTGCCTGGCACTGACAGGAGCATGATCCCTCGGTAGTTGCTGCAGTCCCTGAGGTCCCCTTTCTTTGGCAGCTTGATGACGATCCCTTCTTTCCACTGGGCTGGCACCTCTTCCTTCTCCCAGATCTTGCTGAATAGGCTGTGCAGCATGTTGACGGCTGTCTCTGTGTCTGCTTTGATGGCTTCTGCTGGTATCTCGTCCGGCCCTGCAGCTTTTCCATTTCTCAGTGTCATGATGGCTTTCCTGATCTCCGCCTTAGAGGGCTTGTCGCAGTTGATGGGTAGTTCTGTCTCTGCTGGTGGGATGTCTGGTGGTGTTTCAGGGATGGGGCGATTTAACAGCTCCCTGAAGTGTTCTGCCCATCGCTTCAGCTGTTCCTCAGTTGTTGTCAGTGGGTGCCCGTTCTTGTCCTTCACTGGTTTGTCTGTCTGCTGGAATTTGCCCATGAGCTTCTTGGTCACCTGGTACAGGTCTTTTAGATTCCCTTGTCGGGCTGCTTCCTCTGCTTGACTGGCCAGGTTGTCGATGTAGTCCCTCTTGTCCTTCCTGGTGCTCCTCTTCACTTCTCTGTCAGCTGCTGTGTATTCCTCTTGTGCCTTTGCCTTAGCTCTTCTTGTTCGGCTCGTGTTCAGTGCAGCTTTCTTCTCTTTCCTAACTTCCAGCTTCTGGATGGTATCAGCAGAGATCCATTCCTTATGTTGGGTCTTTCTCTTGCCAAGGACCTCTTCGCATGTGTCGTGCCAAAGTTTCTTGCTGTGTTCCCAGTGTGTCTCGATGTCCATTTCACTGTCTTCTATCAGGTCTTGCAGTGGCTGGAACCTGTTGGAAAGGCTGATCCGGAATGCTGCTTGTGTCTCTGTGTTCCTGAGTAGTCCAACGTTGTACCTGGTCCGTGTGTTGCTGGCGTTGGTGTGCCTCTTAAGCCGAAGTCTCAATGTTGTTGCAAGAAGGTGGTGGTCTGATGATACATCGGCACCCCTCATCACACGCACATCCCGCCACGATCTCCTGAACTTCCGGCTGATGCAGATGTGATCAATCTGGTTCTCCGTGACATGGTCCGGCGATCTCCATGTGGCCTTGTGGATGCGCTTGTGTGGGAAGATGCTGCCTCCTATCACTAGCTGGTTCAGGGCACAAAAGTTTGCAAAGCGCTCGCCATTTTCGTTCATCTGTCCCAGTCCGTGTGTTCCCATGGTGTCCTCGTAGCCTGTGTTGTCTGATCCAATCTTGGCGTTGAAGTCTCCCATCAGTATGGTCATGTCCTTGGCTCCTCCTCTATCTATTACTGTCTGCAGTTGTTGGTAGAAGTCATCTTTTTTCTCCTCTTCCGCATCATTGGTGGGAGCGTAGCACTGGATGATGTTCAGCTTGATGTCTTTTTTCTTGGTGATGAATTTGGCTGTGATGATGCGGGAGTTGACAGGTTCCCAGCCGATGAGTGCCCGCTGTGCCTCCGGTGCCAGCATCAGGGCCACGCCCTCAGTGTGGGGGGCTCCATCCTCTGTGTGTCCAGAGTACAGCAATTGCTCTCCCGATGAAAATCTCAGCTGTCCTGTCTGTAGCCACCTTGTCTCACTCAGTCCCAGTACTCCTATCTTGTAGTTCTTCATCTCTCTTGCTACTTGTATGGTCCTTCCTACTTCATACATTGTCCTGATGTTCCATGTGGCTACTCTCGTTGTTGTCCTGGGTGTTAGAAGGGGGGTCGGCCTTGCAGCTTCCTTTCGGCTTTCACTGCAATGCGTCATAGGTCTCCGGGATGGAGACCCTTCCTCGCCCAGGTGAATGTCTCGGTTTGTTGTTGTCGATGCTTTTGTAACTTTGTGTTTTTTACAGGTAGGGCTGTTAACCCTACGCAAACCCGTTTAGCCTCTTGGAGAGGTGGTCCACATTCGTCTGACCTCTACCCTTTGACCTGTCCAGCTTGGGTGACCCTGCCAGGAGCATGTGCTCCTGCTGGCATAGTTCTCTGGGTCATTGAGGTACTCAAGCCACTACCCCACGACAAGGGGTGGACCATGTAGGGACATCATACAACAATGAACGGATATACACTGGTGAAACTGACTAGCCACTGAGACAGAAAATTACTGGTGTTAGTTATTTGTGGCCTCACGCCGCTCAAGCAACAAAGACCAGCACGCCGTTGAGGGAATTACTGGAAGGCTTTGCTAAAAAGGAACGTTTTCAGGTTGCTCTTGAGTACAGACAGCGTGGGTGCAACAACACAAATTATGCTTTAGATTTTATGTATGCAAAACCCCTCAAAGTGCAATCTGACTGGAGGACTTGAATGCCTTCCTTCATGTTAGCAGTAAGTGCAGTTGACGTGTCAGTGCAAGCAGCACTTCTGTTCACAAATTTCTATCGATCATTCCGTTTGATAGAATCTGAGAAACAACAGAAATCTGCCAAACCTCAGAGGTATGACGAGGATGTCGCTGTACCTCCCAAGGAGCACCACAGACCAAAAGAATTCACCTTACGCAAGTACCAAATGGAGTTGGCGGCCCCTGCCCTTGAGGGGCGTAACACCATTATCTGTGCACCAACAGGATCAGGAAAGACCAGGGTGGCTCTGCATATTGTCCGCCAACATCTCCAAGTGAGAGATGAAGGTCAGTAATTTGTTGGGTTTATTTTTTTTTTGTTTTTGTTCCGGTCAGGAGATGGTTGCGAGATTGCTTATGTGCCTTCTTGACACTGTCTTACACACACACACACACACACACACACACACACACACACACACACACACACACACACACACACACACACACACACAATGAAAGTACTACAACGCACTTCAACACAACGCAAGGCAACACAGCACCATGCACAAACTCGCACACAATGACCACTTCCCTGCGCCTCCCCTTCCCCCCCCAAAAAAAACAAAACAAAACAAAACAAAAAAAAAGAAACAAACAAACAAACAAAAACAAACAAACAAAAAACCCAACAACAACAGAAACATATGCATGCCGGATGCTGTACTTGCATAATGAGAGGCAGATTTGTGGAACGTCATGGTATCTATGTTTGCTTTTTAGGGGGAGAAAGGAAAGTTGTCTTTCTTGCCCGAACTGGACCCCTCGTCGCACAGCAGTTCAAGACTTTCAGAAAGTGGCTGCCAGAATTTCCTGTGAGTATCATGTTGCAAATTGAAACTGTCATTTAGTAATTTTGCGAAACAGCTCTGTGAAATGTCACATAGAACTCTTGAAACATTGAAACAGAGTACCATCTTTGAGCTCTGACATTTTGCCCTTGGAGTTTTGTGATTACATGCATAGACCTGCATATACATGAAAAGATGCTGATCATGAAAGTGAACTCAGTGACCTGCCTAGTTAACCAGTGAACTTCAATGCAAAATTGTATAAGACAATATTATTTATAGTCATGATTTCCTGTTTTGCTGGGTAGTGTAAACGAGACTGTTGATTATTTCTTAGGATTATTTTTTTCATTGTTTGGAGTCGTGACACATTGTGCCAAGAAAACAGGGGAAGGATAAGAAAATGTGATTACCTCAAAGTAAAATCATTGCAGGCGGTCCTTGTGACAGGGGAGAGCGAACACAGCCAGAACCTTCACGGCTTGATGCCAACCTACAAAATTCTGGTCCTGACGCCCAAGATCCTGGAGAATCACCTGACGCCAGACAAAATCCCATCGCTGGAGGCTTTCTCGCTCATCATTTTTGATGAGTGCCACCATACTCGCAAGGGGGAGCCGTACAACTCCGTCATGAAGAGCTATCTCAAGTCTAAGAAGAAAGGACAGCGTATGCCGCAGGTTTGGAGAAGTATTCAAGTGGAGATGATATCTTGCCTATTTAAAGCAAAAAAAATTTCAGACAAGATCTCTTTGGGCATCTCAGTCCTGCCTGTTGATCTTTCAGTTTTGTCATTCTGGGGTATTCCTTGTTATTGCGTAATGTCTCATTTATTTTTCTGTTTTTTCATATGTTTAATTTTCGTTAGCGTTTAGAGCATGTAATTTTATATGAATATGCACTTTACAAATAAAATTATTATTATTATTATCTTTCTTGGATACACACTCCTGCACACATGCACGCACACATGCTCATGCACACAGCATCTGTACGGGAAATGCTTTACATAACTATATACCTAGGAAATAAAGGGAAGGGGGGAGGGGATGATGTGTTGGATTCATTTTGTGTGTGTGATACCTGCACAACTATTGAATAGGTTTCAACCAAACTTTCTTTGGAAAGGGGGTTGGGGGAGGGGGATATTACCTTTGTGCTCTGTTACACTCCTTGTGTAATTTTTTTCATGAGAATATTTTCTATGAATCTTACAGATTGTCGGGCTGACTGCCTCCATTGGGGTGGAGAAGGCAACAACTGTTGAAAAAGCAAAGGACAGCATCCTGGGTGTGATGGGAAATCTGGATGTGATGAAGATTTCAACAGTGAAGGAAAACGTCCAAGAGCTGAGAGATACTGTACCAAGACCGGAAGAAAGTAAGATGCCACTGTTAATGAATTTGGATCATGCTTAAGCAAGCTTTTGCTACACATACCTCTGAGTTCTCCAAAGAGGAGTAAATACAACTGCTTAGAAAGCTCATTAACTGATGCTGAATGAGCATGGTAGGCAACCTGCCTGTCCTCACAGGGTGGTGTCACTTCTGTTAGGTGCAAAGCCTTTTTCCTGCATATCTTGAAGTGGAAATAAGGTGAAATTATGCAAAGTTCATTTAATGAAGATGCTACAGAACTTGCAGATGATTGGCATCAGTGCTCAGCGTTTGAGGTTTTGTTTTTTGGAAGAATCCTGTTTTGATCTGTTCTGATTGAGTCAGTCTCACCATTCATGTTATCTGCACAGTGTTGGTGGACCTAATCCCACGAGATGGAGATGACATCAGCAACAAAATAAACAACATCATGATGAAACTGGAGGAACAGCTTACAAAGAGCGAGGCCAGAGTGGATGACAAGGAAATTGAGGAGGTGCGCAAGATCCTGGCTAGGCGTCCTGGTGACCGCAGAGAGCAGAAATATGGACAATGGGCAGTTGCTCTTCGCAACCAGGTAAGAGGTGCATGGTTGCCTGTTCACATGGTTGTCTGTTCACAGTTGTTACATTTGGTGTGAGATATCTATTTCGCTATCCAGTCCATTTGAGTGCAATTGCTTGAGTGGTTGTGTCATGCTACATGTATTTTGTTGTTACGTGCTTGTCTGGATTTTCACTTTGGTTTAGTCTGTTTGCTGAAAAAAGGTTGAGTGTTTTTCCCGAATTCCAGCAGATGATACAATGTCCTTGAACACTGTCAAAAGAAAAAATGTACCTGACTCAAAGATCCGACCAGTTTTTTATTTAAATTTTTTTTTTTTATCTCTCCCTATCATAATTAAGCCTCCACCCCAGGGGTGACTATAGTGAACCGTGATGAAAAAAATACAAAATTCAACCTTAGAAAGGTCTCCATGATGTCTCACAGCACATTTTTCATTGTATACAGCATGTGTAATATATAGTGACATCTACGTGTTGCACGTTCATGTTGTGCATATTTTGTATATGGCATGTGTCGCATTGTCTGGGGCAATCCCATGACGATCACCGACATCCAAAGCCCAGTAGAGGTAAACAAAGTGAACGGTTTGCAAAATCCCCCATGTGCAGAGCAAAAAGTACAACATCCAAAAAACAAAAAATATATATATCCAGTTGGGTCTCTGAGAACTGCAAACTTTTTGTGCTTATAGACTTTTCATAAAGTGAATAGTTTCAGAGATATCTTAAAACAAACACCTACTTTTTTTACTTCTTTTTTTTTGCAAACGGACTATACTAAAACATTGCAGAGTTTCAGAAGTTTGATTAACAAGTTTATTTGTTGACATGCCACATTATGTTATCTCCAGTACAAGACTTGTGGTGATGCAACCCTGTGAATATAAAAAATGCATGAAATTACAGCTATCTGTAGAATTCTAGTTTGTTGTATGTCTGTTGTGTGTACCATAGCTAATTTCTACCTTGTGCACGTTCTTTCTTGCAGGTGCGTTTGCTGAAAATCCCAAGCACACCTGCAGATGCTGATGATGCAAAAAGGATCGAAAAACGCAGACAGTTTTCCCATGAGATACAGATTCTTGCAGATTCTCTTGTGGTGAGTTGACTCTACCTGTTGAAAAAAGTGTGTGTGTGTGTGTGTGTGTGTGTGTGTGTGCGTGTGCGTGCGTGCGTGCGTGCGTGCGTGCGTGCGTGCGTGCGTGCGTGTGTGTGTGTTTGTTGTTGTTTTTTTTACTTGGATTATATCCTAGCTAAGAGTGTCACACCATTTGTGGTTACTGGCCAATGTAATTCACATTTCTTGCTGAGACATTGCTTTTACTTTTTGCCTGCCTGGCTGCTAGTCGTAAGTTGTCAATTTACAAACAGTGTCGAATGCATGTGTATTTTGGAAGATTGATGTTTTCTCACATCAGTTTTCAAAGAAGCAGGGTTAGCTGTGAGGCGACAAGTTTTCCCTCATACGAACATTCTGACTTTGGACAAGGTGCAAATGACATGTTGATTTCTTTGCTAGGCATACAATGAAGCCCTGGATGTCCACGATCTGACCCGGCCTCAGGATGTCCTGGACTACTTGCAGCAGAAGTTCCTCTTCCAGCGTACTTACAAACCTCCTGAAGTGGACACCATAACACTGGAGAAGAGAGTCTTGGGTTACTTAACGGGTCAGTACACTTCCCTTCCGGATCTGTCCGAGATAAAATAACACAGACCTTACAGATTTTATTCTGCCCATTAAAATGGTTATGAAGAGTTGCTTTATGAAATTACATATGACTGTTTTCAGAAGAGCATAAATGTTTTCATCAGCTTTCACACACTTTTATCAAAAGAACAGAATATGACTTCGTGGAAGTGACTTCCATTTTTACTAGATCTTGAAAAGATGCTGGAGCGAGATCAGAGCCCCAACCCGAACCTGGACACCCTTGCACTGACAATCATGCAGCATCTCATGGACAAGGAGGGAGAGGAATCACACATCATCATCTTCGTCCGCACACGTGCCACCTGCCAGGCTCTGTGCAACTGGATGAACAGCAGAGATGTTGATGAGATTCTGCGACAGCTTAATGCCATGCCCTTCACTGGATCAGGGGCACACCAAGATCAGGGAGGTATGATCATGCTGATTAATGTTGTCTTATTTGCATGCATTGAATTGGCACATATTCGATTTTTGTAGCTTGAAGCTGGAAGAGTAAATAATGTTCCAAAGGAGACAGGCTGAACTGTTTCATTCTTCTGAGTTTCTTGTATTCGTCGGTAACTGGTGCAGCAATCTGTTGAGACACCACCCCAACCCCCTGACAGCAGATTATTTTTAGTGTTATCTGTGGGATGTTTGTGTGTCCATCTGTGGACACAGGGGGCAGGAGTACTTGACCTTCCCTAAACTGGATGTGTATCGTGATACTTTTGCAGTTGCTGTACAAAGCAAAATTACAGTATTGAAACAGGCAGTTACTGGTGGCATCATGTATACTTCCAAATATCTCTTTTTTCTTCCTCATTCCTTGTCCAGGCATGACTCAAAACATGCAGGAGTCTGTGATTGAGAAATTCCGCTCTGGGGAAGTCAAGCTGATTGTCAGCACATCGGTTGGTGAGGAGGGAATCGACATCCCAGAATGCAACTTGACGATTAAGTACAACCATGTTGGAAATGAAGTGACAACAGTGCAGACTAGAGGTGAGCACATGCAGACGATGAAAGGTCCAGTGTGAATGTGTTTTGTTTTGGTTTTTTTTTACTGGGTGTTCTTAGCTATAGAGGTTATCATTAAAATTTTGATTGAAGGATGGAATTCATTTTGGTCATTGTTTTACAGGGCGAAGCCGCAAGCGTGGGGGGCAGTCAGTCCTGCTGGCCATGCCACGGATAATCATGCAGGAACGAGTCAACAGACAGCGAGAGCAGTACATGATTCAAGCCATTCAGCTCATCAGTAACATGCGGGAGCGCGACATCTCCAAACGCATTGTAGAGGTGTGTTTCCTTTTGTGCATTCTTCAGTCGTCGTTGTTAAACCTCTGGGCCCGTATGTAAAAGTCAAGTTTAATTTAATCCACGGCTACGGGCCTAACCCAGACCAGGACAAAAGAAACCCAAAAGCAAAATTAAATTAAAAAAGGAAGCGTAGAAAGGAAGAAAAAATCCTTAGGCACCTTGCTGGAATGGGCCCACTTCTTGATTTAAAACAAAAAAAACAACAAAATTTAACCCTAGAGCTAGTTTAGTTCGAGGTTAGACTCTATCCCATGGCTAAAAGCCCTAACCTCGACTATTACATATGGGCCCTGCTGGTTAGTGCCACCTGATACCTCGAGTTCAGCATTGTATCTTGCCAGTGTCTGATCACTTGTCCATACTGAGTTTTGACCAGTAAAAAAACCTTCCTGTTGCACGTGATACATGTAACAGGCTTTTTCAGTCAGCAACAGTCATGCAGTGATCTGCATTTTGTAGCTGGTGTGTTGTGCAGCATTGTAACTGTTGTTCTGGGTTCATAATGCCCACACTTTACTAAATTACTGAAATAATTTTTGTTTTGGAATTTTGGCGTAACTCCAGAGAATAGTGCAGATGTGTACTCATGCAAAAGTGTACTCAGAATACATGCAGTTACCCACTAAGCCAAAATGTATCCATTGACAATTGAATTTTCTCGAAACTGTCAGGTGCAAAAGAAAACACTGGAGGCGGAGGAGATAGAGGAGGTGGTGCGCAAGGTGAAGAAACTGCCGCGCAGAAAAGGGAATTTCTCTCTTGCCTGCTGTCAGTGCTACAAGGTACGCGTTGATGGGTCCCAGATCCGAAAAATCCAGGATGCACACCGTGTGATCGTTGGGAATTCACTGAAAGATAAAGTCACTGTGCACACAGGATCAACCACACGGTGCTTTGATGAGATGGAGTTCCGAGGCTCAGTGATCTGTCGTTGCAAGAATCGCTTGGGCCAACTTCTTATCTACAAAGGGGTAAGAGCTTAAGAGTGATGCACACATCACTGCAATGTACAATGATGATATGTGGACATTTATCAGGAACTGCAGAAATATTTGACCAAATGTCACCAGTAGATGGACTGTTTCCCACTGATTTGTAAAACTCTGATTTTGCTAGCAAGTTTTGAGGTGTTACCAGTTTCTATTGAGATAGTTGTAATATCATCTATAGTTGGCTGCTAGGGTAGATGGCACGAAGCTTCAACTTGAAATCACACATATCATGAATGCCCTTGGAGTCTTAAGCCTTACTAAAACTTGTTGTAACCTCTCCCCCCCCCCCCCCCAAAAAAAAAGCGCCCCCCCCCCAACCCAAACCAAAATAAGCAAAACAAAACAAAAACCCCCCCCCCCCCAAAAAAAAAAAAAAACCCAACCCCCCCCCCCCACACACACACACAAAAAAAACCCAAAACAAAAAACTAAAACAACCAAAACAAACAGAAAAACCCCAAAGAAACAAACTGACAAAAAAAAAACCCCAACAACAAAAAAACAAACAAACCCACCAACAAAAACCCCACAAACCACAAACAAACAAAACACAACAACAACAACAACAACAAGACAAACACAAAAACACATAAAAACAACAACACTCACGGATGCTTGCTTTCTGAACTATTATTTCTGCACTGCAATCATGGCCTGTCAAAAAATGTTCTGTACATGAATGTAAGTGTACACTGGGCTGATCTCATTATGCTTGTTGTAGGTCCGTTTCATGACGCTGGGGCTGAAGTACTGGGTGGTGATGGATGACAGGGAGAATCCATCCACCTACAAGAAGTGGAAGGACATGCCCTATGCCATTGAAGAGCTCTCTGCAGAGGACATCAAGGAGCAGCTTAGGACTTCAGGTTATGACATTGACGAAGACGAGGAAGCTGCTGATGAAGATTCGGATTACTGAGCCTGGTGACTGTAACATCCTTTTCAAGTTCACAGTTAAAAACAACTTTATTGTGTCAGTCATGTACAGAATTTTTTTTTGCCTTTTTGGAGTGATGGATAAGAGCTGTAGTTTATGGTCCACAGTTTTGTTTTTCAAATCGGCATGAAATAGGGTTAGGGTTTAGAATGTGTGCGATAAGATTGGATGTGCATTTTGTCGTGGTGACTTCATGAACATTGTATCTGATGGTTGAACCAGTGAGGAAGAGTTAACAGAGAGGACATCGTGCGCATTGGAGTTGTGTTTATTTATTAAAGCTTTTTTAATCTGTCCATTTTAGAGGTTAATACACTGTATTACCATAAGTTCAAATGATTTTTTTTTTTTTTTTTTTTTTTGGGGGGGGGTGATGTTTTACTAGTCCTGCTGTATTTACTACTAATGAAGCAGAGTGTGTGTGTGTGTGTGTGTGTGTGTGTGTGTGTGTGTGTGTGTGTGTGTGTGTGTGTGTGTGTGTGTGTGCATGTGTATAAATGAATGTCTTGTTGATTATGTAGACCAGTATACATTTTTGTGCATGTAATATTTTACTTAAAATTTATGCAGACAATATTTGTTGTACATGTACTCCTCAAATTTTTAGCCCTTTAGGTAAAACAAAATGTTTGACGGTACAAGTAACAGGGTTGAAGGCACGAGGCTTAATTTCTCATCGGAGGAGGGAAGTAATAACTATAGTATGAATGTACAGGCTTATTAAACAGAAGTATTTTACTTCATGCTGTTACATGTGGATTGAAACGTTTCATAGAAAGCTTTATGATATGGTTGGTTGATTTTTTTTTAAGTGTTTTTTTTTTTTTTTTTTTTTCCATTCATTTGATTTGGTTTTGGTGGTAGTTTTTATAATAGAGATGGCAGTGTTTTGTCATCCTTTTGTACAGTTTAGTGTTGCTTTTGCTCTTCGGGAGCCGGGATAGTCGAATGGTAGAGCGTTGGATTCTCAATGCTCCGGCGGGCCTTTTTCTCGTTGCCCTGTCTTTGATATCACCCTCACATGGTGGAAAAGGATGTTAAACTCCCAAACACCCACCCACCCACCTACCCTTTTGCTCTTCCCACTTACCCTTAATACTGACTAATGGTGCTTTCAAATGCATGTATGCTTTTATGAAGACTTTTGTTGCTAAAGCTTTGACTCAATGTCACCTAGGTTTTATTTCCATGTACATGTGGGCATTGCCATGGACTTTCTACTGATGTTTGGAGATCATGACAGAGATGATTGTTGGTACTTACTTGTCTGTCTTTATTTGCTCTCACAATAGTGGTGGCTTTATAAGCAAAGCAGTATGAAATCAAACATTTCATTATGCAGTTTGAAGCGTTGCATATGTGTAACATATTTCACACACACATATGTTCAAATGTACCCCATAAAGGAAAGTCATAGTCCTTTGAGGTACTCTCAAAAAGGTGTACAATTGTTAACAACTGAGCAAATCAGTTTTATACATGTGCAAGTGAAATATCTATGAAAATATGTAGGAGCTGTCACATGAAAAATTGTAAAAAAGAAATTGTATAGAAAATCATGTGTCATTCTTACGTAAAAACAAAACAAAACAAACAAACAAACAAAAAACCTTGCATGCAAATGAAGTGCAAATTCATTGATAACTGTGCTTGTTAAAAGCAGTTACATGAATACATGTAGCCACTGCAATTTGAGTGTTTGTATCCCCACAACAGAAACTTGAATAGGGTGTTTTGCTGAGAAAATGCCATGTCCTTTCTGCAGCAGGTCCAGAGGTTGTAGAATACTACGCATGTAGTGTAAAAGGTATCATTTGCTTTTGTACACAATGTATATTTCACATTTTACACCAATTTCAACATAAGTTTTATCACAATGCACTTAGGAAATGCTTGGCGTAAGGTTAAACCCTTCACTGAAAATACATCCTTGATTCCGTTTGTGAGTTGTGGTACAGGAAGCCACCCATCTGAATGATCGTATTGTTGAAACATTGTGTGAATGGGGAGGCAAAAACATGAGATCCATAAATGTGACTTGCACATTGGATGATAATTATACATGGTTATACACAACACACTGTCTTTTGTTCTTTTGCGTTTGAGTTTTTGTTGTTGTTGTTTTTTTTCTTCTGTTTTTCAGACGTCACCTTAGAAGTGTTATGTACATCAGTGGCTGGAAAAAAAACAGAGCAAAGCAAAGATACTGTATATGCTTAACCATCAGTCTGAGTATTCATAGGAACTTTCTGAGTAATCATGCCCCCCTTCGGAGTAATCATTGTATGAACCCTCCCCGTGGTAGTCACTTCCACCAGACTCATAGTGGTCGTCAGAACCGCCGCTGTCCCCGTGACCATAATAGTCCGACTCCCCGCCGTAGTCCGACTCTCCGCCATAGTCCGACTCTCCACCATAGTCCGGGTAGTAGTGTTCAGCGTAGTCCCAGGCAGTTTCCTCACTACCGTAGTCACCACCATAGTCACCACCGTGGTCACTAGCATAGTCACTAGAATAGTCCTCAGCATAGTCATGCCCGCTGTATTCTTTATCGTCACCACCACCACCACCACCGTAGTGGTAATCTGACCCTTCTACAAGGACCGGTTTGAGTCCAGCATTGTTCTTGGCTTCTACCTTCGCTTTGGCTGCCGCTGCTGCCTCTGCAGCCGCCTGCTCTTTCGTCTTGGCCACCTTCTTGGCCTTGACCTGTTTCTTCTCGGCTTTCTTTGTCAGCTCCTTGATCTCGGCCTTGGCGGCTTTCTGTCCCTCCTTCTGCCCCAGAGCCTGCAAGAAAAAAGAACAGTGCTACTGTCAGTTTGTCTGGGTGACCTGGTAGACTTGAGGATTTCTCGAGGGCTGCTGCCTAAGCTGCTGTCACTGTAACCGTAAGGACATTTGGATGATGGGTCTAGGTCTAGTCTCACGAAAGTAAGGAGGAAATATGTGTGGAATAACCTGCATGCGATGGACCACCGAAGTGTCCCAGAAACTTCAGTAACAGTCTTAGAGTTTCAGTAGACTGATTTTCGGTGTTTTTTTTTTTTAAATATTATTTTTATTATAATTTTTTTTTTCAATGTGGAGGGGGGGGGGGGTGTCTTTTTCCCCCATGAATATGAGCTGGTTTTGTTGTGAGTATTCATAACATAGTTGCCAGCGTTTTGTTTATTTTCTCTTGCTCTGGTCCTTTACTGACCGCACTTCTTTCACGCTGAGTTTGCAAATGCTTTTGAAAAGACTTTTTGTTGCCTCCTTGCAGAGTGCCATTGTTGTTCTGACATAAAGCTTTTTTTTATTTTTATTCTAGCCTGTCTCTTGGTTTTTCCTCTGTTTTGTTTGTCAAATCATCATCAAATATCATCTGGATTTTCCAGTGACATGATTTTTTTACTTTTCGTGTATCTTAGGTATATTAGGTTGTTTTGTTGTTGTTGTTGTTGTTGTTGGGTTTTTTTGTCAGATCATTATCAAATATCTGGGTTTTCCTGAAATTAACAAATCAGCTGTGTTGCCTCAAAATCAGGGAAAGACTGCAGTAAATAATGACAAAATCAATGTCCCTCTTTCTGCCTCTTCCATTGCTAGACTGCTGTCTGTCCAGGACAGTTAACCATTCCTCCTGTCAGCATCCTACTGCCTCCTGGAATGTTCAAACGAGAAACCCACAGACTTCCACCTTTTGGGAACAGGGCGTTAGCGCTTAAGAAGTCTTTGGCGCCTTTTTTTCAAACGGCACATAACGATAGACTTGCCTCTGCCTTGGCTTTGGCTTGTTCCTGGAGCAGCAGCTGCTTCTTCACTTCTTCAGCTGCCTTCTGCTTGGCCGCCTCCAGTGCGGCCTGGGCCTTGGCCTGCTGCTGGAGCTCGGCTAGAGCGGCCTGCACTGCCTGCGCTTTGGCTTTCTCCTTCGCTGCCTCCTTGATCTTCTCCAGCTGCTTCTCGAAGGGGATGGGCGGAGCTTTGGGCTTGGCCTCCACGGCCTCCAGCACGTCCTTCACCGTGTAGGTCGTCATCTCGCCGTCCTGCATGTGGTTGGTGACGTCGCAGTGGATCAGCCACGTGCCCTTGTTGACCGCCGTCATCAGCAGGTCTTTGCTCATCTAGTGGGGAATCAGAATGAAAACTGTGTATAGCCTAGCCGCCCGTCACACACACACGCACGCACGCACGCACACACCCACGCACACACGCATTGCCCGACTGTTGGAGAATCTGGTGCCACCGTCTCCACTGTGATCAGTGTTCGAAAAATATCCAGAACTTGCCGACAGTATCTCATGAATGAGAAGAGTACAGTATCTAGTAACAGCATACCGTCTACCACGGAGAGGATAATGCCGATTTTAACAAACACTTTTTTTGCCTCAAGAGGAAACATTTGCCTTCGACACTCTGGAAGTACACGTACAAGCAGTAAGGAATAGTATTAATGAAAGAGTAAATCAGAACATATCATTGGCGCTATTGTGTCCGCGAATTTTTCAACCGGTGTACCGTGTGCATTTGTAGGCAATTTGAAAAGGCATTGAAGCCCAGCACTCAGCAGAACACTCCATAGCGCGGGATATATTGTGACTTACCTCCGGCAGAACTCCAACGGTGTCCATGACGTGGGGCCCTCCCGCCTGTTCGAGGAGAATGGGCTGCCCGTGGAAATGAACGGAGTGCACATCGTGTGACGACCCGAAACTCAGCACGTGCCACGCCACTGTATCTTCCTTCTCCATCTGCCAAAAGGACAAGACAGTGCCTTTTTTAAAGGAAACAATTAGACAATTATTATTATTATTTTTTGCCCCTTCCCCACCAGGTCCTTTCTGAAACTTTCGTTAATTGTCAGAGAATTTTCACGAGGTGTTTTTTTTTAACCTGTTCTTATCCAATCTCATTTTCTCTCTGAAGAATCATTCTTACGGCCAGTTTCACAGTTTTGACAGATAATCAGTTACAAATCTGGCCTTTCAGTCTTTTCCAAGATTCAAAGATCTTAGAGTGATTTCCGTTGACTTCTACTTGGGTATAGTGGAAAATATAATTTCTGGGGCTGCCGGGTCTGATAACAGTCCTGCCCGACAAATCTCACCTCCAGCCCCTCGAGATGGTGATGAGCGTATCCGTTGATGGTGTACCACTTGTTGTGGGATTTGAAGATGGCGTCCTCTAGCAGCCCCGTGAAGTGGGCCAACTCCGGGGCGTGGGTCACCACGTTCTCGTGGATGTATTTGCTCTGGTTCTCGTCAAACACCGCGAACAGCAGCGCGAACTCTTTGTTCACGTCACCTCTCAGGCCTGGAGCAGGAGGAGTATATTGTCTATGTAGTGTGCCAAAACGCTTGGAAATTCCGAAGTGGAGAACTTTTGTTTAACTCTGTCTATGCTAAGGTGCCCATCTGGGGCCCCAACGTTCACAGCGCTTGGCTGCAAAGGTCCGATTTATGGGATCGCCAACTTTCTGTTTTTGTTCTCAGTCCTGACATCATGGGGGTGAGCGGTGGACTAATAGGTAGCGCGTCGGATTTAGCCGCTGCGCTGCTGAACGGCCGTCACCAATGTCATGGCGATGAAGCGTGGGTTCGAGCCCAGGTCGAGCTTGTGATATGTGATACCGCCTTTTCCTGGCTACCGGGCTGCTCATTGGGGGTTTCTCTCCGGGTTATCCGGCTTTGCTCCCCCAGCAAAATTGTAAAAAATATATGACAGGTATTGGGTGGCGCTGCACCGCGGCGACGCGCTTCCCCCGGGGGAAAGCAGCCCGAATTTCCCGAAAGGGATTATAAAGTAGTTAAAAAATAAATAAAGTGCGAAACTATATACAGCGCTAGCAAAATGTGTTTCTACCAGTAAAAGGGAAGCAACCATCTGTTAATATACTACTGGGACAAAAATCTGGAGCAGAGAGAGTGGTAAAGGGTTCTCCCGGGCTGGGTCTTGGCCTGTCTTTATGTTTGGAACAGTTTTGTTTAGTTTTCCAGTATCGCTGTGTTTGCCTGGACCGTTTTCAAATTGTTAGTTTGCCTGATTGTGTCTGGCTCTAAGAAGATATTTAATGTTTGATGAATCGTTAACAATTTCCTTCCATTGAAAAGTCCGTTGAAGTTAATGTGTGTTTTCTGGAATGCGTTAATAGGGAAAAGAACATTTCAGATCCTTTACTGATAGTGATCAGAGACAAATTGCATTTATTAAAACAACAACAACAAAAACATAGAAAACTAGTTATCCTAGTTTGAAGTTAAAGTCTGTATGTTCATGATGGGCTCTAAGGCTGTTTGCCAAATGTTCCTTTTTGGCCATTGCGACCATTTGCACGACTTTTAATGCAGAAATATGACTTTCTTCCGCCTAATGCTTCCATGCCAGTACCATTCTCGTTCCGGGGGAACGCTAACGCTAGCGTTAGGCCCACGGAACGGGAATGTGCCCGTACTACACGCCGAATCAGCACTGTCTAGCTGGTCTTCAGTCCGCAACCAATTACAACGTTGTCTGCGGTACCGCTGCTACGTACATAGAACAACATATAGGGGCAGGAATTTGGTGTGAGATTTCTCCTCACTAAATCGAGTGAAAATCATGTGCAGACTCGCTTTCGGTGCCTGTTTCGGCCCGTGTACACACGCATGCACGTACCATCAAGTGTGCACGATAAAGATCCCAATTCCATCATTCGAAAAAGAGTAGGCCGAAATGGCCGGTGGGTTGGAAACACAAACACACGCAGGCAGGAAAAAAAAATATGGGTGGCGCCGGTTCATGGCGACGCGCTTCCCCCAGGAGAAGCAGCCCGCATTTCCCCTACTACGGTAGTGGGACGAAGAAGAATTCCAGTCCAATTCCAATCCAATATACGCCAACCCGAGTCACCACAATGGCCCCGTTTACATTACAGAGCTCTCTGAGGGCGCCCCTGAAGCGCACCGTACTGAGAGCGCTCCACGGCGTTTACACAATCGTGGAAGGGGAGCTGATACTGACGTCACGTGCTCTCGAGGAACGTGACATATTCAAGATGGCCGGCAGCGCCCAGAAAGCACGTGTTTTTGTATGCCTGGCAGAAGAAAAAAACAACAAAACGATCTTTCGCCATTTGCAAAAATGGCCTGTTCCCAGGCTGTTGCTACGGTGACACAGGGCCCCACGTGACGTGACGAAAGCGCCCTAAGCTAGAGCGCCCTCAGACTACCCACGGTAGGTAGTCTGAGAGCGGCCGGTGCGCTTTCGGAGCGGTTTGTCCAAGTGTAAACGCGACAGGGTGCTCTCAGGGCGGTATTTTAAGCTAATGTAAACGGGGCCAATGTTTTTAGATGCTACATCGTGTCCCAAGTGCCTGATTCTCATGCGCTGATGAAGCGCATTCGACGAAAGGTTTTGCACAGAGTTTTCGTGTGTCTGACAAACGTATTGAGGATTTAAGATGGAGCCGCGCGACATATCCAAGTCATCATCATGATCATCAAAAGTGCGCACAGACCTTCTTCGTTGAGCACGCCCTTCTTGCAGATGATGAGGGGGCCGATCAATCCGGAGTAGATGTCTGCCGGGTACTTGGCGGATGAGTAGTAGAGGGAGGAGAAACATGGGGACGCTTGCTTCTCGGGTACCGTCACCTTCCATTTGTACACGTAGCTCTTGCCTGGTTCTACCTGTAGGGCGGGACACACACACACGCACACACACACACGGACGCAGGCATACGCGCACGCACACACACACACACACACACGCACGCACACACACACACACACACACACACACACACACACACACACACACACACACACACACACACACACACACGTACGTTTTATTAAATTGTGCCCAAGGAATCACTGGCTTCTCATTGGACGTAGTTCTACTGTTGTCATACACCTTTCTCTGCCGTGGACGTTTTCACTTTTCAGTATTTCCGGCCGAGAGTTAGTTTCACAACAGTTTAACTATGGCATGTTTGAAAACGGTGACAGTGCGCACGTTACACTGGAAATAAAGGATCGTTGTCGTTATCTTCAGTTCGCTGTGCCGTTGACAGAAACTGTGGAAAACATTTGGCGTATTCGCGAGGAACCTCATCTCTCACCCACCCCTCCCCGACGACTCATTTTGTGACCTGCTTACATCACTTTTTTCCCGGTACATGTACAAGTGTCACGTGGTTCATTTTTATTTGTGTGTTATTTATTGTCGGTGTGTGTGTGTGTGTGTGTGTGTGTGTGTGTGTGTGCGCGCGCGCGTGCGTGTGTGTGTGTGTGTGTGTGTGTGTGAGAGAGAGAGAGAGAGAGAGAGAGATTCTGTAATTGTCTCCAGAGACATAAGTCAAGCAAGTGTCAGATTTGCTTGTTGCTTTGCTTGGTTTTCTTTCCCCTCACTTTAGACCTAGTTTGCCACTCGACTCCTACTCTTTACACACGCCCATGGTCTGTTCAGGAACACTTCCTACACTTCGTGACAGTTCCACTCTCCCCAGTAACCGTTTTGGGCTTCAATGAGCAATAGTTACCTTTTCCAAAAGGGTGCCGTCTGTAAGCTTTCATATGTTTCCGGATGGTATCAGCTGTCGTAGTCAGAACGTGAGAAATCACGCTGATCAGACAAGCACTCTCCCACTTCACACACTATTTTTGTCAACACACCGGAAGTTCCCGGGTTTTTTTTGTATTTGGTGATGGTTAATTCTGCCTGAAGAAAGCCGGCGTTATATTTTTGGTGTACAGAATGAACGATCGATTATTGGCGACAATAGATCACGTGATTTGTATCAATCGGTCTCCGATTTGAAGAGTCTGACTTGACTGGCCCGTTCAAAACCCTCTTTACAAATGTCACTTGCACGTGTGTTTGCTTATCAAATGTTTGTACGTATACTCATAAAGAGACAGGATGGCGAAAAACAAGAGATCAGCACAACCACCAGGGTGAACAAGTCTCCGAAGATCGTGACAAACTCCACCCCTGTTTTTACCCTCGAAAGTCTCAAAATACCACTGTCTGTTCTAACCTAGTATGTGTTTGCGTTCGAAAATAATTCTGAATGACGAACAACTTTATTTCTTTGAGGAAAACACCCTAACCACTTTGGTAACGCACATTGTTGAAATAATGAGTAACTATAGATGTCTTTTGTTTTGCAAGGTGTGGAGTTGATATTGTGGAAAAACACGATTAGCCCTTTCAAAGACGTGTATATTTTTCTCCTAAGCTTTGGGGACCCATTTCCACTCACCCCTAAACCCTGCCCCAGTGGTGCACAAATTGAAATTGCGATGCTGACGACTGAAGGTTAAAATATATGGACGTATATGTAAAATAACGAGTAGCTATAGATTTATTTTGTTTTGCGAGGTGCGGAGTTGATATTGTGGAAAAACACGATTAGCCCTTTCAAGAAAACATGTATCTTTTTCTCATAAGCTGTGGGGACCCATTTCCACTCACCCCTAAAGTGATGCACAAAGTGAAATTGCGATGCTGACGAAGGTTAGAGATATATGTAAGCCTAGATGTAAAATCAGATGCCACACTAATCGACGCCATGCTAGGAATCACCTCGCCTGTAAATGAAAGTGCAACACGCAGCAAAGAAGTTGTAAAACTCGGCAAAATGCCTGGTCAGAGCACAGAGTTTTCATGACTTCGCTTCCTCCTACAGAATTATTTGTATTTCACCTAAATGGCCTCCACCATCCCACGCTCACACATAAGAAAAAGTCAGGAGATCCAAGTTTAACTTTTTTATTTAGAATATATGTCGTGACTTCTTTGTCGAATCACGATGCAAATGTCTTTTTTCCACAAAGGAATAAGGCTTCAAACAAAAACGTGTTCTTTTACAGCGGAACAGTTACAGCAGTAGTTCAGAAGACAAAGTATGTACAACGACAGTTACGAAGATAAACTTCTGTCTGTTTCGAAATATTGCACGCAATACGGCCTACCATAAAATTAATGTAGTAAATTCGCAAACCTCAAGAACAGAGGAGGATTTCACGGAAACCCTGTGCATTTCGCGAACGCAGTTAATTGTTCTTCGTTGCTGCGAGTCACAGGCCGAGTGGGCTAATTGCTGAACCGTCTGGCCGTCCGAACACTTTCAATTAAAACAAAACAAAGCCGCGTGTTGGGAAACTTAGGGTGGAAGCGGGCTTAACCAGCCAAAGGGGAGAAGAGGTGGGTGGGTGGGTGTTTAGGAGTTTAACGTCCTTTTCCACCACATACGGGTGATATCAAAGACGGGGCAACGATGAAAAAGCCAGTACAAATATTTGGCCCCAGCCGGGATTCAAGCTCACGGCCCGAGCATTGGAAGTCCAACGTTCTACCATTCGGCCACCCCGGCTCCCTCAAAGGGAAGAAGAAATAATTAAAAAAAAAACACAAAAAAAAAACAACAACAACCATACCCCTCTGTTCATGCTATTGCATAGTGAGAACGTAGTTATTACACCAAAACCCTCTTCATGCAAACTGTATTTCATACAATATATAGGTTTACGTGCGCTACACGCGTTTACCAATAGGTCAGTTAAGCTGCATACACTAGATTACATACTTTACAACAAAAATGCAGAAGGCGAGACAGAATTAGATAACAACAAAAACGTATTTCAAAAAGCCATTTTCAGTCACAGTATTGATTGTGAAATATGCATTCTACGGTTTGTGATATAT
Organism: Batillaria attramentaria; assembly: GCA_018292915.2. Taxonomy (NCBI): domain Eukaryota; kingdom Metazoa; phylum Mollusca; class Gastropoda; family Batillariidae; genus Batillaria; species Batillaria attramentaria. Next base: position 278,001 of record JACVVK020000230.1, read on the forward strand.
GCACTGTTAAGCCGGCTCTTAACTGGGCACTGCGGAGCGCCACAGTGTTGTCCAAACATGTGGCACAGTTGTGATTTCGGGGGTTTCCGCCGCTGTGACGTCATCACAGCTACTGGGATTTCAACTGAATAGCCCCAACTGTGACTGTGGGTTCCACAACAGATTCTGATTGGCTGTGCTACGTCACTCGGTGCGCAAACATGGCAAACATCCTCAATTGCTTTGTCGCCTGAACAGACTTCAGTATTTATAGACCTTTTCGAAGGACACAAATGTCTTTGGGACGTCTCAGATAAATACTACAGAAACCAGATGGCTCGCCTCCGAGCTCTGCTTGCAATTTCGGACGCTTGGGCGTCAGATGGTATCGTATGACTATCAGTCGTGATAGTGTGATCTTACGTCACCGTGCATCGCTGTCTTTGTTCAGTTTTGTAGTTCGTAGACGCACCGAGCGCAACGACTGTGAGTGTGGCGCATGTGTGTTTCGCGCACTGTGTCAGTTAAGAGCAGGCTCAGTTTAGAAAATGTGTAAACATGTAGTTATGTATGAAAGAAAAGAAACAACTGATCTTCCAATCTTTACCCCCTACCCCCACCCCAAAACCCCATACAGGCAGACAATAACGGCACCAAAAAGATTTTTTTTTTAAAAGTTTAACAACAAACGAAAAACGGCAACTGAAAACCCCAGCGTGTGCCGTGGGTGAGGTTGGTATTGTTTTCACTGCATATAACAAAAGACACCAGCCCTCAAGCGCCTCAGATCAAACCTACAGATCAGGGCCAGTAATCTTCAAAGGGAAGCGACTTCACCTTTCCGTCTTTCTGCGTGCCGCTGTTGTCGTTGTAGAGCGCCCCCTCGTTGTCCTTGTCAGCTGACAGCAGGTGCGCGTACATGGAGTACGGCTTACTGGCCTTGTTCTTGAACGTCACTTCCAGTGTCTCGCCCTCCTGCGCGCGTATTATCGGTCCCAGGATGCCCAGGTGCTTGTCTGCCTTGGTGCGCTTGACTGGCGTGAGGAAGGAGGAGTCGGCGTACTGGCGGTATACGGCTTTCTTGTACACGCTGCTCATTGTCCAGCCTTCGGCAGAACGCCGGTCCCTACTGCCACTGCCGCTGCCACTTCCACTGCCACTTTTACTGCCACTTCCACTTCCACTTTTACTGCCACTGCCACTTCCACTGCCACTTCCACTGCCACTGTCCAGAGAGATACGGATACAGATAACGTTATTGTCCATAAAGGAAATTTGTCTTCGGCTTCACCGACAGTAAACGAATGAACACATGAGATCACACGAGGAGTGCTGGCTTATAAAATCTCTGTCTCTCTGTCTCTGTGTCTCTGTCTGTCTGTCTGTCTGTCTCTCTCTCTGTCTCTCTCTCTCTCTCTCTCTTGTGTGTTTACGGCACACAGGAACTCTAAACGAGCGATGGAGGGCATAGATGCATAGTTTAGATCCAACGTAATATTTCCGTCTACAGGGTGGGTGTTTGGAGGGTTGACACCCACCCTGTAGTCGGAAATATTGCGCTGGACGTAAACTATGCACTACGGAACAACAAATCGCTAACTACCTGCAAGCATAGGGCAAGTTGCAATAAGGTGTAATAGTCAAGATGTGTGAGCATAAGCCACGTATCATGATACGGGGCGGTCAGTGGTCTAGTGGTTAGAGACTTGTCACCAATGCGAGAGGTCAGGGGTTCGAGTCCGACTCGGGGCACAGAATTTTCCTTCTCGTATTTGGCACCGTTCATTCGGGCTGATAGTCGGGGGTTCTCTCCGGGTACTCCGGCTTCCTCCCCCTCTGCTTTGGAAATGTTCAGCCCACCAAATTTGAAAAATAAATGCAATTCTAAATTCCGAAATTTAAATAGCTGAGCTGACCCTTCGCACCACGTGATTGTAATGTGTTTATGTCCAGTGTGTGAGAGAATGCGTGTGATTCACGTGAGCGTGCGCGTTGGGTTCAGTTCGCGGCGCTTTGATCCG